>WBNH01002957.1:63299-440960 GCA_013401255.1 Urocolius indicus | reverse complement strand
ATATATATATATATCTCAATTTTTTTTAGGATTCATTGTCTTACAGGCCATTAAGTTATAGGAAGCATTAATGGCTGACTGTACTCTCTCTATTCAGCTAAAGTTGAAGAATTTAATGTAACTATTGCCAGTCTTGTGGAGCCAGAAGTTTACGATTAATGAGGATTAGAAATCATATTTGAGTTTGGCTGTCANATCTTATAAATACTGAGGAGGCAGACAGAATGGATGGATCATGTGTTTGTTGCTGATGACTTCTCCAAACCGGGAGATATTTTATCAACATGGAAACTTATTATTTAGGAGGTGTCTAGAATTTCTAGATGGAACAGACTGTTTAAATAAGGAGAAAGTATATTCTATCTCATAGAAAATTAGTCTGGTTATATTACCCTTAAAACCTACAGAGTGTGTGTTTTCCTTCTCACAATCTTTTATGTCAGTATAAATTTATAAAGAGGAGAACATTTGGCCTCTCTGACTGCAGAGAACAAAATGTCTTGATTATAATGCCAACAAATAATGATGTAACAGCTAAATGTGAACTTGTTCTATTATCCTAATAAATCCACTTGCTTTTTCAACTCGAAACTCAGTATAAGTAGAATAATTGAATGGTTGCCCTAATTACTGACAAAGTAATTTATGAAGATAAAAATTAATTTTAAATTAAACCTGTTTCACAATTAGGCATTTTGAGTAGCAGGTATTACAATAAAAGCAATCTTGATGGCCTGGTAATAATTTTTTTCCACTATTGTTTGCTGCTTGTTGATTTTTTTTGTTTGTTTTACTGTAAAAATGTCTAAACAGTTACAACAGTGCAGGCCTCACATTGTTAGAAGCTAAACAGAGTACTTCTGTAAAATGACATCAGTATAATCAAGTTTTTGTTATCATAAACAAATAGAAAAGTCAGTTGCTCAGGAGATTTGCTTTGCTGTTCATTTAACATATATATATTAAATTAGCTACCCTTATATATATTTATATCTTATTCAATGAAGAAAGACATTTCAGTCACTTAAACTCATTTGTTTGTTTTTCTAGTCATTAATTTATCCATTAGTTAAAGCAGGTTTCTGTTAATGATACAATATTAACATTGTGATAATAATTTATGAATCCTTTTATACACACATATATATATATATCTCAATTTTTTTTAGGATTCATTGTCTTACAGGCCATTAAGTTATAGGAAGCATTAATGGCTGACTGTACTCTCTCTATTCAGCTAAAATTGAAGAATTTAATGTAACTATTGCCAGTCTTGTGGAGCCAGAAGTTTACGATTAATGAGGATTAGAAATCATATTTGAGTTTGGCTGTCAGTAGCCTGTTACTTGGGAACATGCTCACATTAAGTACATGATTAAGTTCCATTTGATCACCAGTGGATTTTATAAAAGGTTTAGATTAGATGGAGTTTTAAAGATGTACTATTTACAGTTCATTGAAGTAGGGTAATGGGATAGTAATGTGGAAAAAACTTGCTGTATGTGCTTTATATGTAAGTGATCACAAGACATCTGTCTCTGGCACTGTGAAAGTCATCACATTTCACTGGAAGCACAATCACTAAAATATTTTTGAGCAAGAAGGGATGACTTTTCCATTTTATTCCTTACTGCCTCTCTGTCTCAAAGATATAAAGCTAGAATCTTAAATGAGCTGTACTGCTCCATTTAATTGCCTTAATGGATAAAATCATGAAGACTTGACAGCTTAACTATACTATTTTATAAACTTACTTATAATTTATATGCATACATCAAAATACACACTAAAGCTGTAAATTTTTTTTTTTTGGTAGGATGTTACATATTTTAATAGGTCACAGAGGAGAGATTAGTAGTGCACAGTTCAACTGGGACTGCTCTCTAATTGTCACTGGATCAATGGACAAAACATGCATGGTGAGAAAGTTGTATATGCACTAAACACAGCTACTTATTATACTATATATGAAAATGCGTCTTTTGTAAATGGAAGAGCATTATCTTAAACTAGTACATGTAATTCATTAAAGAATTTACAACTAAACACAAACCCTACGAGCTTATTCATTTCAGTGAAGTTAAATAATATGTATTTTAAAGCTTGTTTAAAAAATACAGTGAAGTAAAACTATATAGGACTTCACTAAACTGACTAAAGATTGACTATTGGTTTCTATCGAGGTTTCATGTTAATGCATTGTCAGACATCAGAAAGGGCCTATACATATAGCTTTATAGATCAACTAGTTATCTGTCTAGTAAATGAGTCAAAATGAGCAGATAAAAAATCCCTTTCTTATCTACACAGCTGTGGAATGCTATGAATGGGACACATATAACAACTTTAACAGGTCACAGTGACGAAATATTAGATGTGTGCTTTGATTATGTTGGCCAGCGTATTGTAACTGCCTCTGCTGATGGTAAGTGACTGAGACTGCTGTAAGAATTGCAATAATGGCATAAAAACACCTTTGAGGTTTTCTTGTGGTTTTGCTTTGAATATAGCCTGATAAAAGAGCAGCTTTATGATTTGAAACTATAGATTAAGCAATGTTTGTTGCATTATAGAAAGTTTGGCATTAAACTTCAAAAATTTTCCCTAGTGAAGTTTTTCTTATTTTTCACGCTTTAATTAACTCAACATGTCTTTCCCCTGTAACTTAAAGTTGCAAGGGAATATTTCACTTGTGTCTGGAAATGTATTTTAAACATTTAGGTAAGTGCCTTTTGAGTGAAGTACGATATAAGTGGCTCAAATGTAGGCTTAAATGAAAGTGATAGTTGGAATTTTAACGGTGGATTATCTACCAGGCTACTAGAATGGGTAGCTCAGAGGGATTGTAGAGTCTCCTTTTCTAGAAACATTCAAAACCCACCGGAATGAGTTCCTGTGTGACCTACTCTGGCAGGGGAGTTGGACTGGATGATCTTTTGAGGTCCCTTCCAACCCTTGTGATTCTGTGAACAAGAGAATACACAATAAACAGGTAGTGAAAGATGCATTTTTGTTTTGTTATTGGTATGCAGCAATTTTCTATGCTTATTTTTTTTTTAGGAATCACAATAAATAATTTTTATATTCATCTCCATAGTGTTACATTATAGCACATAGTAGCAATACCATATTTTTTTACATTCTTAAGTGTTTTGATTTTCACTTTTGGTACCAGGACACCAGACTGAATGGGGAGCACGAGTTGGATCTGATTTGATGTAGTTGCTAAGTTAAAGTATAAGACAATGGAAAAAGTTTCCAGAAATGTAATCAATAGCTTATTAAATAGAATGAATATATGAAATATAATGACAGTTTTCTGAATATATTGTACATGCATTCTGAAATTACAACCTTCAGTAGCTCATGTTCTGTGGGTACTTATGTACTCACATCTTAGAAGTTTTTTCAGCAGAAACCATTAAGATGTCAACCTTTTCCTATCAGATCCTTTTTGACCTACTTCATCTTTAGGTGAATCTGTGTTAAAATTATCTTCTATTTCTTTTGAAATCAAACCTAAAGATGAGATCTTTTTGACCTTATTAAAATGGTCTTTCTGAAAGCCATGCTTAAGCATAACAGTAACAATGCTTCCCAATCTACTACAACAGGAACAGCAAGAGTCTATAATGCAGAAACAAAACAGTGTATTGCAAAGCTAGAAGGGCATGGAGATGAAATTTCAAAGGTAAGTTGCTTGTGGCTTCTGCTTTTTCTTATTTGATTACTTGTGACATCGGTTATTCCACAACACAGGAATGCTAAGGTGGTAAAATCATTAATATTCAAGATTGAGAGGTGTGGCCAAGAAGCTGTCTTTACTAAAAGAACACACCTTTTGACTAAAACCTTGATTGTTTTCAACTCCTCACTTCTGAGCTACAATAATACTGGGTGTGCTACTCCTATAGCCTCAACAAAAGCCATCTCTCCATGTTGTCGTGTTATTTACTATTTGATTCCTTAGAATTCTGGCAGTTAGCAAGCTACTTAAGAAGCCCATACCTTCATTAGCACTGAAATGATTGTTTTTCCTTACCTCCTTCCTTTTCCTGAAATGGTATATAGGTTGGGTCTCCACAATCTCTTGGCAGAAAACAAGAGAGTAGAGAGGGACAGCTGTCTAAATGTTCTCTCACTGTAATTGTAGTTTAATAGAGCTTCTATTTGACCTGTCCCAAATTGTGCTTGTGCCTTGGAGTTCCCCAGATTATCTGACAGAATAAGTACAAGATTTTTATTCTCTTGATGACATTTTAAGGCTGTTGCCTCTGAGGCTTTTACCATCACCCTTGTTTCTACCAGATCTGCTCCTCTTGTTCTTTTCCTTTCTCTGCCACACCTGTTTTATGGAATAGAACAGAAAAAAAATTTATTTCTGTGGCAAAATACATAGAGGGTCTTATTTTCAAAAGTGCATAGGGGACCTGGAAGCATAAAGCCTGTTTTGCAGTCATGAATGAACTTTGCTAGAAGTCTTGTCTGGCTTAATTTTGAATGCCAAAATTCAGTTCCAAATACATTTTGGTTACTTCCAAAGCTGTACATATTTTGCTGTACATGTATTGCTATTTAATGCCTGCAACTCTTCACTATTTTTTCAAATGAATAGTTTCCACTAGCTTCCAGGCTCTTATGGTAAGCCTGTGCTGCTTTGATTTGATAAATTTAATAATTGAAACATTAATATTTTGAAACTAGGATGCTTCTTGGTGATCAGAATTCACATGCTTTCATTGTATTGATTTGGCTATTATAATTATTCCATGGAGGGAGTGTTATGTTTGGAAGGATTAGTTGTTGCTCAGTTAATACAGTCACTGCAATGTTTCACAGAGTGTAAATGCACTGAGGAGTGCAGTCTGAACGTATGTTGACATATGGATGTGTCAGGGACAGCTTCCTTCAGAGGCCTTAGTGCTGGCATGAATTCTTTGCTAGAAGTGAGAATCTGCTAATCTGGGAGCATGTTGAAAAGGCAATCTATTTCTGCAGATGTTCTATGGAGCAGTGATCACTTGGGAAGGTTCTTAATTGGAAATAAGTCTTCTGGGGAGTGAGTATTTTGCCCTCAGTAATTAATCAGTTTTGCATTTTGTAATAGACCTTATATTGTCCAGTTAGTGCTATAAAAAGATATCTGGTTATCTGGAAATGCATGCACTTTTGACAACAAATATTTAGCAAATATGATGACATACAAGTGAGTTTCCTTCAGTAGAAGTTTGCTGTCACAGAGACATATGTTATTTTATGTAGAAGTCTATAAAGTATGTATAAGTTTTACACTGGGATAATGGTAACATTTAAATAAAGTTACAGTTGTAGAGCAATTGTGATAATGGGGTATAATATTCTGAGGTCTTTATGCTATAGTAAGGTCATTGTAAATAGACTTTTGTCCATATATAAAGTTTTCAGCCACAGGAGGTTAGTGGTTGAACTTGATGATCTTAAAAGTCTTTTCCAACTGAAATGATTCTATGATTCTATACTCTAGTGGAATAGTATCCTTAATTTTAGCTGAAAAGCTGAATGCAAGTGTTGCTGGTTTCTGTTTTAATCTTCTGCTCACTACATATGCTTCATTTTCTAGCCATATTGATGTGATAATATAACTATTTTCTGTGTTTTTTAAAGGTATGTTTCAACCCTAAAGGCAATTGTATACTAACAGCCAGCTCTGATAAAACGGCTCGACTCTGGGATGCTGCTACTGGACAGTGCCTTCAGATATTAGAGGGTCATACAGATGAGATATTCTCCTGTGCTTTCAACTACAAAGGCGATATAATCATTACAGGTAACTAATACAGTCCAAATGTTTATTTCATTTTTTGAGAGATGTTTCAAATCTTGTTATAGTAAAAAAAAAAAAAGAGAGCCTGAATGTTTCTAGGGTCATATCTCAAAGGCAGGTACCAGCAGTGATTTAAAACATAGACAAGAAAAGCTAGAAACTCACTTTTGAACTGAGACTTAAATGAAATGTCCATAAAGAAATTTGGATAAAGGCATGGGCATACTCGAGTGTCTCTCCTATGGTCATATACTAGCACCAGACCAGTGACTAAGCCATTTTCTCACAATGTATTGCAGTGAGTGAGGCCTGGATCAGCAAAAGGCAAAGTTTATTGAACGACTGCACATCCTTTGTGTATTTGGTGCTGAACCCTGTTCAGGTTTCCTTAATTTCAGTCAAAAAATTATGAGAATGGGAAAAAATGTTGAAGAGAGTGTTTGCGTTTCCTTTGATCTTTTGATTGAACTACCAAAGTATGGGATAATTTGTGAGATACAATTGATTCCTTCCCAATGTGTGTTTCTTACTAGGGAGCAAGGATAACACCTGTAGGATATGGCGCTGACTGAAGAGAAGGAAAGATCCAGTTTGGTATATGCCTACTTTGTGAGTTTCATAGTCAATAAACTCAGCACTTCAGATTCAATCTTTCAGATTTCTTGAACCTTGTTTGCCTTCAGCAAGTAGAAATGTTACCTAGATAATGATAGATTTGGCTTTTCTGATGTTTGATAGAACAGAATCACAGAACAGTAGAAGTTAGAAGGGTTCTCCGATGATCATGTAGTACAATATCCCTGCTCAAAGCCCTATCAACCAATTAGGCTGCCCAGGAGTGACGTGGTTTTGATCCAAGGATGGGGATGCCACAGTTTCTCTGGGCAATGTGCTTAGTGTTTGATCACTCTCACAGTAAAAATGTTGGGGTTTTTTTTCTTATGTTTAAATGGAACGTTTTCTTGTATTTTAATTTGTGCATCTGATCTCTTCACTGGGTACCATCTAGAAATCTGGCTTCGTTATCTCAGTCACCTGAGAGAAATTATGATTAATGTGAATGAATCCAGTGGGAAGGCCCCAATTATTTGTCATTTTTAACTTATGTGGTGGTTCCTTCTTAATAAAAACCTCACAGCCTTAGAATACTCTCAGGTGTTAAAAGATTGTTGTTATTCCCCTTCTATGAGTTCTTTTTTTGTGTGTGTCTAATAAAGGATTGAGTTAAAATGACAGTTTCATGACTTTATAATACAGTGTCTGACTTGATACTTCTGGAAAACCAGCAACCGTTTGTGAACTGCATTGCTATTAACTATTGCATGCATTCTCTATTTAAGCATCCACTCACCTCCCTTTCATAATTGCCTACATCTTTCTATTCATCACATTCCTTTTTGCACTGCCCTCATTCTCTGGATTTCCTGCTCAAATGTGAAATTCTTTCACATCTGTTGTGACTCAGCACTGTTGAACAGTGTACTGACTTGGTGCCTCATAAGAGCTTTAATAATACTTTAGGTTCCACTGTATGAATACTTTGATGTTAGGTCCTCTGCACCTTGGTTTACCCATATATAGATTTAAGAAACTATAGAGATATACATTAGAAGAACATTGTATAGCTGTATCATCCTGAAACCATTCAGTGTCTCTGGAAGCACTTTGATTCTCTAATTTCACTGTAGTCCCTGCAACCAAAATAGTGTATGCATGTGCTCTGACTCTGTTGTCTGGTGCCTTTTTAATCTTATGAAAACAGTTAGCTTCTGCATCTCTTACACTCTCCAAGCTGCTACTTTAATCACTGGGTGCTCAGAGGGTGATATGGCTTTCAATGAAAATGAAATGCTGGCAAGCTTGATTCACTGTGACCTTATTGAAAAGGATTACCTCAGAGACTCCCGAAGTGTGCTTTAGTAAGGACCATCACAGTGGTAATTGCATTTGCTGTATTGTTTCTGTCCTTTAGACCTCTGAATCCTTCCAATATATACCTCCCTGAATGGAACAGTTTTTCTGGGAAAGAAGTCCTTAGCTTGTATCACATGCCTTTCCCAGGACAGAGCACATATTTTACAAGGCAAGGATGAGTATTTCCGTGTAAGCGTATATCTGCACAAAAGTCTCTTGATGTATGCTTTTTATATCTCTTGAGATTCAGGTTCATTTCTGAACAGATGACGATGACATTACTCATACCCACTCATGTTGTAGAGGTAGCATTTTATAAGAATTCCTTTTGTGAGTTGTCTTCTTCCATGTTATCACTTGCATTTCCTGGGTAGTTAATGAAAAAATATGAAACCTATCCTGCTTGGTTATATTTTCCACTTTGCTGCACTTTACTGCCTAATGTTCAGCTGAAGCTGGGAGGAGGGCACAGTATCCATCAGCCAGGCCTGTCTTCACTGCAGATTGTTTCAATTGGTTTGATAGTCCAGCGGTGTAATTTAACTGTCTATCTTGTTAAATGCTGTACATCTGCAAGTTGCTTTTCTGAGGGCCTGTTCCTTTTGATAATTGGCTTTAGAGTGGGTTTGAAAAATCAAAGTAGTGGCATTAGAAATTTGCTCATAGTTAGCAAAGGCTTATGAATGGCTCTGCCTTGAATTAAAGTTCTGAAATTGGCTAGTACAGATACGCTTGCCTTCTCATCTGGAACTTACTCATGTGGGTTCTTTATTTCAATGGAGTGGTGGGTGGTTTTCACCTGACATTTTGAAAGTCAGAGTGCAGGATTCGTGGTGACATGCTATGCTCATCTGTCATGAATCTCGGCGTGAAACTGCACAAGAGAAACAGTAAAATCAGACTCTTCAGAAAGCTCACCTGCTGAATTTAGTAGCATAACTGTAAATAGGTGACTGTTTTTATCACAGACCAAAACAAAATAGTTAAGACACTATGAAAACTTTCAGTGTTATGGTAAAATTGAGGTAGACTATAGTCTTTCAACTTCTAATGATTCCAACATTAAAAGCACCCTAAAAAAAAAAAAGATGTGTTTAAATGCTTTCTCTTTTTTTCAATAGAGATTCTCCTGTGCTTGAATTAATGTATCTACAGGCCAAATTCAGCTCTTCATTAGATGGGTGGTACAGTCAACACTAGAGTAGAAGGCACCCTCCCCTGAAGCCTTCTTGTACAGTAGGAATTGTGAGTGTGAACTGTGAGTGGGACAGCCCATGGGTGGCCTCTGATGGCCTGGGCATCTCCTGAGGCTGATAGGGTTTGTCTTATTTAGCAAATTGTGGTGCGTCTCTTTCAAGCAGTTTTCCATCTGCCACTTGACCCTATATAAAAGTTTGCATCCTCTCATTTAATAACATGTCACCTCTTCTTATGTTGCTTTGAATCTGGCTCGTATGAATTTCACTTGTTGAGTGTATTGGGAAATATGGTGAGCGTACACCTCCTTCACGTCCTCATGATGTCAACAACTTGCACCATGCTTACGTGTGCAGAGAGGCTGACCTGTTTATAATTTACTCTGATATTTTTACCTAAAATTGCACATAGTATGAAGTTCTCATTTATGTGTATTTAATGTTATCTTTATTTCAACCTTTTTTAATGGTGGACAAGTCCTGTTCTGATTTAGTCAGCTAACTGTTGGTTTCCTTTTCTGTTTAGCAGTGCACCTAGGCAGTAAGGCAGTATATATTACTGCAAACTTAAACCAGTAGAAGAGATCCATGAACTTTTGTCTTCCCAGCCCCTAACTACTTTTGCAGTTACTGAAAGCAACTAGAGCGAGTACTAACAGAGCTTTGGTATGTTAGGAGTTATTCTGAGGTTAGTTCTTGGCAATGAACATGTAACTACTCTTTATTTTACTGTTATACTAAGAATGTTATGATTGGCTTTATATTACTTGAATGAATTGTGGAACATGAGCAAAGCTGTAGCTTTGGTGCTGAGGTAAGACCTGGAGCTTGCTCTGACTTTTTCTTGTCAGGGTCATGGGTCAGGCTTTTCATTTAGAATCAGAGCTTTGAGAAGTTACAGGGATGGAGGGTAAAAATTATTCTATAGGTCAAAAAAACATAGCACATTCAAGAACTTTTTAGGAAGGCAAAGAGGACACACATTGTAACATAAATTTATTTCTGAATAATTGCAACATTAAGAACTACTGTACAGAGAAACTGCATCACACTGTTACATCTCATGATATTTGTGCTTTGTAGGATAAGTAAACATTTATTCTATCACAGCCAAAAATTGTATACTGACAACTAACTGTATTTGGTTTAAAAATAAATACACTTTCCCAGTTATTAACTCAAACAATGCACTTGAACTCTATGATACCTGGTGCTTTTTATTAACTTCCAGCCTTGGAAATGCTGAGCATCCAGAGCTGCTGCTCATGTTAGCGGCAGTTACAGATGCTCAGCAATTCTCAGGAGCAGGCTCAGTGACTGCACAGTTATGTTCCATGTATGCAATAAATTGACCTTTGTCTTGACAGTAAAGTGACCGTCACTGTTTTGTATATACTGCAGAGTAGATGTAGAATTACCAGTGTTATTTCATATTCCACGTTAGATTTTGATTTGCTAACAATTTGCATTTTGTTACAATGAGTGATGCAATCATGCAAGTTTAGGAACGAGTTTAAAGATAAAATTGAGAATATGGCTCTTCTTAATAAATTATTTAAAACTACTTCAAAATTTTCAAAAATATTTAGTGCAAAAGGATAGGTCTTTTTTTTTCCCTCCCCAAGAAATATTACAGAAGCATATACTGTTATATGGAAAATAAAACATCTCGTAAATATTTTATTGTGGAAAGCAGGCAGATTTTCTGTTATACTGTCTGGGTATGGAGAGATGAAAGACAAATATTTTCAAAAGAAATACTTCACAGAAGAGCTGTGATGTCATAAGTTATATTCACTTTTAAATTCAAAACCAATCTCTTTGGCAGAGTCAAGAGAATATATCATTAACTACGTGATACTAACAGATCATCTCAACAAGACAATACCATAGTATATCTTATCAAACAATGTTATAAACGTTATAGTAATGTGAACTATCACACATGGTCTGAACACTTAGATCCAGAATGAAGAAGTATGTCTACTGAAATTTTAACAATCATTTTGCTTTCTTGTAAGTTACAAAAATCAACATCAGGACTTTTATGACGTGATGGTACTCTTCTCAGATATGCATTTCTTTCCTTATTAACAATGTATTTGTTTTAAATAACGTTTTTTTTTTTCACGGCTTTAACTGATATGTAGCAGATTGTACTATCATTACTCCCTTACCAGGTAGGGACACTGAGGCACAGAGGTGAAATGACTCGCCAAGGTTACATGGCATGTCTGGGGGACAGGGATCAGAGTCCTGCCGCCCTGACTGTGATCAGGGCTATACCTTGTGCAGCAACACTGAACTTCACTGCCTCCAAATGAAAGAGAATGAGTTTTTTAAGGGTACTAAATACAAGCCCTGACTTTATTTCCTTAAGAAGGAGACAGGAATTGGGAACAGCTATGAAAGAGATGTAATCACATGGAAAGTAAGTAAAATGTGTTTTTATCAGCTCTCTATTGTGTTGTCTAACTGCAAAGGCATTAAATGTTCAAAAGGTTTTACCCCTTAACAGACAATGGGGATTTAAAAGAAATTTAAAAGTTTTATCTAGGGACACAGGGCTGTCTAGGCATCCTGGAACAAACTCTGGTTCTAATAGTTAAACTGTACAAATATTGGTGGTCCAAACCAGAATGTTATTGTACTATCCCATTTTAACTGATTGATATCATCAAATTGATGAAAATGGAACATATACAACATTGAGCCTTTACTGTGTAGCCCATTAATTCAGAAGGCTACAAATCCATTCTCTCCTAGTACAGTACATCTATAGCACAGTATATCAAGAGTCTCCCATGATACAGAAAGATACAATACACCTTGGTTTCGTTTTGCTCCTTGTTCAGTTGTGGAACAGACATGTGCTCATTCAGTGATATTTAGAAATTGGAGCATTACACGAACCACTGCTTATTTAAACTGGAAGAAATAAAAAATGCTGAAGGGATAAACTTTCTTAACCCAATTCAAGAAGCCAATCGAACAGGCTTGGTGTCATTTCTCTGCTTTCCTCACTGAGCTTGCAGTACTGCACCACGGCATGAAAGATATCCCCAACTTTCCAGGATTTCCGTTGAACTAATTGCACAACATCTAAAAACTGAATAAAACAAAACAAAGTATGCTTAGGATTGGGTTAATGTTTTGCTAAAGTTTTGTTAAAAATATACCCACAACCTGCTGTAGAGACCATCCTTTGTAAATGCACTACTGTATGAGGGAGTGAACACAATTCACTGTACAGCAATGTGAAAGTTCTTTCTACTTGTAAAACTTCATTTCTGAAGTTCCATAGCTCCCTCAGGATGGGTCAAGTCTAATGACATTTGCTAAATTAGCTGCTCTCGTTGATTATTTCTTATTTATTGCAATGAAAGTAAGAACCATGAAAGTGTGCTTGATATAGGATCATGACTTCCCTTGTCATCGACAACTCCCTGTCAAAGTAATGGAAGTGTGTGTATCAATTTCAAAGACGCAACCCCCAACCTCTTAATTGCCATTAGTTCTGTTTTAATTTATATTTAATTTTCTGTTTTTTCCCTTACACATCCCATAGTATATAAAATAGTACTGATAAGAGAGAATTCTGGGCAAACTGTCACCTGAAGACATTTGCTACAATTGTGGCTGAAACACAGAGTATCTGTACTTGATTTTTTTCTTCTGTTTTAGCTACCAGAGAGACCAGAGGTTAAATACATGTTCTTAAGCAGCTTTAAAAAAATCCTGAATTTTGTCCACTGTGTACTTCATAATGGGCTTCACAGTGTCATACATCTGGTCCTACTTTTTTTCTGAAGCACACAAATGAAAATCAGAGCTTTTCATTGCTTTGAATTTCACAATCAATATCTAATTAGCTTGCTCCTTCTACATCTCCAGTTTTAAACCACACAAGAAAATATTGTGTGCCTCTAGTTAGTGTAGCTGTTTGCTATTTACATACTGAAGCCTAAACTTTTAATATGTATTTTAATGATATTTACTAGGCACGCGATTTCCAAGAGCACTGTTGTAGGCAGGATGTGCTTCATTATTCTCTAGCGTATTTTTGCAATTGAATTAACTGTTTGCCAAAGCACATGGGTAAAGCTGACAGCTGTTTCTTTAATTAGATGCAATTTGGACTGTTGCTGCTGAATGCATTTTAAATTATGTTTATGATTCCCAAATGCATGTACTCAAGAAAATCAAACAATATCTCTGCTATTCAAGATGATCTTCCCATAAAAGACCAAAATACTGATTTGTAATACTTTTTTCATTAATTGATTTGAATACTGTGATACTTTTTAGAAGCCTTAAGACTTGTGCTATTCTTGCCAACCTGGGAAATGAGGCTGGTTTGGTCCTTCCCATGGGTGGCATTTGGTGGTGTCTACAATGAAGCACTAACTAATCCTTCAGGAATAAAAACAGTCTGCACTTGTGGACATTTTGGACTTTAGTTCTTGGGACTCTAGTTTGGATTAATACCTCAGAAGGTTTCTCAGTTTTAGTAGTCTGTGTCTGTCTGCCTCTCTCTGCAAACAGACTTCTGCTTTCAAAACGGTGGTTGGCAAAGGCTACATTGCAGCCCAGTCAGAGCAAAAGAGTATTGGTACTCATAGCCCTTTTTTATTGAGAAGCGAGGGGTACTTCATCATTTCCATACAATGATGCAAAATGCTTCAGTCACTATATCTTTCGAAGTAGCAGATGTGTGGTTGCAAATATGGCTCCACGGTAAACACTGGTTGGTCACTGACTGGGCCAAAGCTGTCTCCCAGGCCTTGCAGTCTTATGTCAGACAGTGAACCTTTGATAATATAGCTTATCTTTATTTTGCAGTTAGTCTCTTCTACGTATTTGAGTGGTGGGCCCATTCCTTGGTGAACAGCAGTCCTTTTCTGCCAACCCAAAGTGACTGTAATCCTATGGTGGATCCAAGGTGGATCTTGCACGAATGTAGGAGGAACTGTCAGGCCCCTGTGTATCTGCTGCATCGCCAGCTCTGGTAATTTATGAACAGCCAGCCAGCTACGAGTTCAGATCTGCCTGAGGCTGCCCTAATCACTGTTGCAAACAAGGCAGAACCTGTATAAGAACTAAAGGATTTTAAAGCTGCAAATCTTAAGTCCATCTTCCATCTCACATCCTAAGTCAGCTCTGTCACTGAGCAGCAGAACTTTGCATGTGAGATGTCCACAGACAGGTGATTTTTACTTTTTAAGATAATAAACTGCATGAAAGCCATCTGCAACCCTTGAAATGCAGCCATGTGAAGGAGACTGATCATTCTGCCTTGGGCATTGATAATTAAAGTACTGTTGATATGAAAAAGGGAATAGATTAATCAAAGCATGTTATAGGGGCTTCTGATGGTGATACTGCTTCTTGTGTCGCAGACAATCTATTAAATATTTCACATCCCTTAAATTCTGACTCATTTAATCCTCTCCTTCCTTTGTGTATTAAACAGTAGCATTGCCATTTTGCTGTAACGAACATGGTTTTGCACCTGCTTTTGAGCTCAGTAACTTCAACAAGTCGTTAACTGCTGCTGTGATTAAAGTTAATAATAGTATGTCCAATTCTATAAATAGTACCTTTTCAATTCTGTTTTCCTGAGATTTCTTAAAATAGATGGTTGGAATTCCAAGTTCAGAAGCAGCTATCCATTGCAGGGTGGCTCGCAGCTCTGCATTGGGGCACTCTGGTTCCAGATCAAAGTTTATCACCAGTAGGTCTTTTTGACAATTAGCTGTTCCCACTGAAAGCCCAGAAGTACTTTCTGGAAAAATAATCCCAGCAGTTACTGTGCAATTACTTGTGTTAACTTCAAATTGTATGCTTTAATTGATATGGTTCAACTTACCCTCTGTATTTTCTGTCTGTTCTTTAAGGAAAACCTTTTCTTCTACTAATTCACTTAGAAACAAACAACAACAAAGCTTATTAGTGATATTTAGGAACATTCTACAACATTGCTTCATGATGGATAAACTTCTCCCTCAATGTAAGACCTAGAAAACTGCAAGAAAAAAGTTACATAGGATGAAATAATAAAATGGGGAATATATTTAATTCATTGAATCTGTAAATGAGGAAAAGTTATGGCAATAGCGGCATAATTCCCATAACAGGATGAAGTACTGGTTGCACTGTTTTTACAGTTTACAGTTTACATAATGACAAGCAAATTACATTATGGTAAGACACGGCATTTCTCAGAAGCTGAGTGGAAATGCTGAATGTCCAATGTCTGCATTGTGCAGTGCTGTACTCCCTGACTCAATCTATTCCAGTCTTGCTCTCTAGTTTCATCTTTCATAGTTAAATACAATTGTTAACTATCAATGACTTCAACCACTGCTGGTTTTAAATATATTAACTGGATAAACAAATTCATATTGCACCTAGCAAAATTTTCCAAAGATCTTAATTTCTTATGTATCATCTCTTTCTTAAACTACAGGAATCAAACTTCAGGCATGTTGGTCATAGCTTCAGCTTTCATTTCAACACAATATCCACGCTCATGTACACATAGCAGGAGACTGCAAGTTCCCTATTCTTGCATTTGTTTGATTGCTCCTGCAGGGACAACACTTGCAGTACACATCTGTCCATTCTGCCATCAAAAGGAATGCTGCAGGTCTAAGATTTTGTTTCTAGCACAGAAGGGTATTGCTCTTTAATGCCTTCATTCACAGGAGTTCAGAATCTCCCTCCAGGCTTTAAAGAATCAAGATTATATATACTTGTGTGGTGGTTACTGTGAGAGGAAAGAATAAAATGGCAGCATGCAACATAGGTTTTGTCATGACTTAGAATAATAAGTGCTTATTGACTTCCTTTCCAGGTTTCTGTTTGTCTATTCTGTGCTTTTACTTTGATTTGTGGAAGTATAAACTTCTCTCAACTATTGGCTAACACCTGAGAATAGCCCCTGAAAGCTAACAAGGGGGAGTCAGAAATTTATTCCTTTGCTCTTTGGAAATATAAGAGAACGACCATCTTTAGGGATGTGTGCAGGAGGTATCAATGTGTATAGGTGAAGATGGGAATGTTTTAACAAGGTTAGTCTGTGAATTGGCAGCTGAGAGAATGCCTGTAACTACGTAAATCCGAAGGCCCACATTTCTTACAAAAAAAGTGCCTCTCAAAAGCAGGACAGCTGTAATATGGTCTGGTAACAAGATGTGAAGATTTTTTATGTCACTGACTTCACTAAGTTCCCACATTCAATGTGTGTTTACAGTCTGTACATTTCTGCAGTGGCCATGCCCAGGCTGCGTGATGACATTCATCAACTGGCAGGTTATACCAGGTTTCAGGGTACCAGAATCTTTAGGCAGGTACTTGCACACCTCTTGATAATTTCATTGCATGCTCAGTAGCAAAAGTAGGTAATATGTACTTTGGTCCAAGTCATTGCTGTTCTTGAAAAGAATGTTATCATGTATTTTTTCATTGATCCTTATTTGCTTGACCTTGCTATTACAGTATATTTTTTATAATACTTGAAAAATTATTTGGAGAAGAGAGTTCACACAATGGGAAACATACTGCAGAAAATCGTCTTTTAGGCAAAGCAGTTGGTGGATCCACATTCTCTTGAGGGACCCATCTGGGTGGGCTTTTCTGTAATCTTTCAGTGTCTGTCACTCTGCACAGACACCTGTATGTGCTATTTTTCTGACTCGAAGGTCAGGCTCAGCAGCAGGTGCAAAGCAGGGCTTGGCACATTTAAGGTGGCATAAACGACTCACAGTTAAAATTAGACTAAACATCAAGTCTCACTTTAGCGACTACTTACTTAATCATAGGAGAAGATGGCACGTTCTCCTGATAAATTTCCAGATCCATAATGCCAAGACTGCTAGTTGTACTGCTGTTGCCATTGCTGACAAAGCAAAAGTTTAAATATTAGTGCCAAACTACACTGAAAATGTCTCCATACATCTTTTTAATGTATTTATGCACAAAGCAAAGTGAGGTGGCTGCCCCCTGCTATGCAGTTACATAAAATCAATTGCACTCAGCAAGTGGTTCCCAGAATAAAGCACGTTAATCTGCTCAAAATAATGAGGCTTTTATTAAAAATGGTTGTAGATGGAGCATGTATTTATCAAGTGATGCTGTAAACTAGAGGAAAAAAACAAAAGTGGACTATCTTCTAGTGTATGGCTTATGCAATGAACATTTGGACTCAAACATAAAACTAGTCTGCATGAGTCCTTGAAAAGAAATATTATCAGGTACACAGATGTCCTGGAAAAAACCTGCAGAGATTCAGATACCTCTGAACGTGGTGAGTTACAGCAAGGCATTTCGTTGCCCATCATACTACTTACCTGTTGGGTGACTCCATGTCTGTAACCAGCAGCAGTTTGTGTATTACATCATACCCCAAATACTATCAGGGATCTGATAGAATCCAGAAGTACAGTGACAGCCCCTTAAGTGTCACTACAGTTTAGCTATAAACCTTAGAGTTTGTATCTACTAGATAACTAGTAGATAACTGTATCTTCTACATAACTACAAGGACTAGATAACTTTTAAACACGTCCTGACTTGAACATGAACAAAAAGCAGCACATTGCAATGAGAACTCTGGAAATTATGGCTGCTCAGAGGGAACTTGGTCAGCCTCTGTTGATCTGCTCCCCTAAGCAGATCAGGGCTCTGTCTCTGCTCTCAGTGCATAGCTACCTAGTGGGAGTAGCAGTCTCATAAACTTCAGCTAAGGAGATGTCAAAATAAATGTTATGCAAATAGTAGCAAATAAATCAAAGACCCTAGCAATTACCTGAGGCACCAGTAAGGCACCAGAAAGTTTTTTCTTTCTCTGAATCTAGCTGGCTGCTGATAATATAAAGATCTGCCTGAGAACCAGAATGAGGCTAACTTCCCCCCATTCTTTAAAAATAAAGATGAAATCTGTCATTAGGGTTTCTTTTACAGTATTCTCAATAAGTCTTGAACTGTTGACCCTCATTCCTCATGCGTGGTAGTCAAATCATTGGCTTGGTTGATTAGACCACATGGTATACTGAGAACAGAAAATATGGGTACCTCAGGGATCGCTCGCTGAGTTGCAAGTAGCTACTTGTGTCGTCAGGATTATCCTCATCGTTGGCTAGCTGGGACCAGCTGCCAGTGCTTTCTTCACTGCTGCTGAGATGGTTTGGAAATTCTTCAGCTGTTTTTGTCTCTCCTATGATTTCAGCATCTGATCTGCTCTGAGGACTGTTGCTGGTAGGGTGATGAGAAAGGCACACTGATATTGTAATATAAGCAAACAAACTCCTGGGACCAATCTTTGGACACTGCTGCTCATAAAAGTCAACCAAGCTGCAAAATTTTAGAGGTGAGACTGGACAAGAGTGTATTTTATACAAAAATTCCAGCTGAACACCTGGGCTGTGAAGCTCTTAAAAGAGGATCTTCTTATGACTGCTATAAAAAAACCCACAAAACAAAGTAAGCCTTATACTGAAATACACATAAAAATGCTTTCATTTGTACAAAAAATTGTGCATGTACAAGAGCTGCTCACTGAATAGGCCTGTTGCTTAATGCACTTCAGTCAATCCATGGTTGAAGTATGTGGTGTATGTTAGTGCAGAATGGCAGCATTTCTTGGAAATACATATTGGCAACTAAAGCCCTGTCCTACTACTGTGTGAGTAAGTTTCTTGGCAGAGTCTTCTACTCTGTTAGCATTGCAGATACAAATGACATCCAGAAGTAAAAGTAGGAAAGTATTGTGGGTTGTGAAGCAGTAATGACTTTAAGCCTTCTATGTTCTTAGAATCTTTGTTTTTCCCCAACCAAAACAGCAAAGTATTCTTTTTCTAGGCAGGTGTTCAGCAGGCAGTCAGAAACCAAACTGAATGTGGAGCTCAGACTATATTTAGAAAGTAAAGGATTAAGGGAAAGGTGCTTTCTAATTTTGCATATTTGACATCATACACACATATTTCTAGGACACATATGTATACATAGCTATACATTCCCACAAATGCACTCCCAAACGAAAAAGAAAACCTGTATTTGTGGTAACTTTTCAGAGCCAAACTGGACTTTGCAAGATTCACCGTGAGTCTCTAAATATGCAGGTAGAAATGTATATAATAATTCAAACCTCACTCTTTTTGGACTGTATGAAAGAATTAGTTATGTCACTGCAGTACCAGAATAACAAATCAAACCTGTAGTTTTGTGGTATTTACTGGATGGTCTGCATTAAAAAAACAGTGTAATATGTACTGTTCACTCTGCAGGATCCTTCTGGAGAAGTTCCTGCCTTCAGACTTTTATCTACAGTTATGGTTGAGGTGCTCTGTCTTCAGCTAGAGCAGGGGTTCACCCCCAAAATTCTAATGCTCTAAAGTAATTAATCTGATCAAGAATATACTATCTCCTTCTGCCATGCTCTCACTCTCAGGACAATTGAGAATTTTGTGGGCTTTGCTACTTGGCATTTTGGGGTTTGTTTGATTCATTATGCAATTGCATCTCAGACTAGTGATGCTTTGAACTGACAGTTCCTTACTTTTGAACAGTCGGTGGGAACTATTTTTGTTTAACTGTGACAGGACTCGGTCTGTTGCACAGCCTACATGCAAGAAACAACTCTTTTTCCTTGCTGAAGACCTGTTTGCTGGGCCTGCATAGCCTTTTCATTTTGTTTTGGTTTTTTTAGTTGACTATGTGTCGGCTTGACATTTTGCATGGAGTCCTATATGCTTGTATATACCACAGCAAGGAATTTCATGCAATAGGAATGGATCAAAGCAACTCTTGCCAATGTTTTTATCTTCATTATATAATTTTTCCAGTTTTTTCTTCAGCCTAGATTTCGTCCAGCCAGCCATGCCACAAGTGGTTCAAATCCAGGTGAAGAACCACTGGAAACTTTACTTTCCCAGCAAGGGTGCATGCACATCTGATACACACTTGTGCAGCTTCTAGTTGAGATTCCTTTCAAAGAAATTTGCATTGCATGCTGCAAATACCTCTGGTTACTGATGCTGCCCTAACTATCCCGTTGCTTTAAACTTCTCATAGCCACTCTGGGAAGTCTGCACCAAAGCCAGAGAAAAGTTGTTATTTAAGACCTCATAAGCTGTGAAAATAATAACTTTGTTTTCAGTCAAGATTCCAAATAGGTAGATTTCTAAATGTATCTTATTAAAAGCAAGTTGTGTTCAAAGGAAGAGGAAGGTTAGTGGGGGAGAGTAGGTATGAAAATGACACTATGATAATCATCCACCTAATTGCTACCATACACAGGAAAGTTCACGCTTTCTCATTTCAAGCAAAGCTTTGCAAAAAGCCAAAACACAGCACTGTCTAGAATAAAATGAGCTACAAATTGGTTTATAACACTAGCAACTGCACTCTTTCTAGAACTCCGAACTGATGGAATACTGCAATGCTCCAAGTAATCAGTAGTTGAGATACCATTAAAGTAACAAATATGATGAAGAAGTATAGTTAAAAGTAGGCAATGCCTTGAGAAAGTCTTGCTCTTAATCTCACAGCATCCACAGTGATCTTCTACATTAGCATTGCACTCTACAAAGCAAGTTGCAGATTTCCCAGCAAAAGGAATACAATTGCAGGGAGAGGATCCTAAGCTGTGGCATAAATTCAATGAAATGAAACGGAAACAAAATTTTCTTATTTTCTCTATCTAAAATCAGAGACGTTTTGAACCAAAGGAGGTGAGAGGTGCTTTTAATTACTATTTTATATCGTCCATTAAAGAATTTCTATTACAGTGACTCCAGACTGTAAGCACAAAGCTGAACTTCAAGCTCTCAGAAGTCTGGTCTTATTTCCAAGTACACAAAGGATTAGTTGCACAAACACGCATGGCAGAGAACTACAGGTCAAATTCTGCCATCTTCTGCTTTCCACTAACTTCGATCTTTATTTTTATTTTTATTTTATATTGAGAAATCAGCTGGCACTAAATGAAAGTTCAAACTGTGTCTGTCATTCCTATCCTGACTATGGAAGACTTAAATATCTGTAGAGAGAAAACTTAGTTGTTTGTGCCGAAATAGATCTGAATCTCAGAACCATAGTATTATCATATTCAATGTAGATTTGCTCCAGAAATCATCATTGTGATACATAACTGGGTGATTTTATGCCATTAGAAACCTGTAATCAGAACTTAATCTGATTATTTCTTTAAGAGTGCTTCTTTTTAATCTTCTTTCTTTTTTAAAAGAATTTTTTACTTGGGAATTAAAACAAACACCAAAGCTATGTGCTGATTTACTATTTTGTCACTTACCTGTTTAGTATGGAACTGGAAGCCGTGTGTTTCCCATCAAAATTTTCTGGAGGCTTCTTTTTGCTTTGATGCTCCTTTCCAGCAGGAATATGTGAAGTTAAGGACTCTGAGTCTTTCTCTGGCTCATCTCTTTGATCAGTTTCTATTTGAATTAAAGGCACTTCCCTGTGCTGACCTGCAGGGAGGCATCCAGAGCTCTTCATATGCTCTTTTTTCTCATCCAAATTTATTCCATTCCTTTTGGGTTTTGACTGAATCTGAGATATGTTTTGGGGATGTTTGCTTTCCAGCACATGCTCTTGGCTTGTATAATCAAAGGAATCCTGCGGGACGACAATTAAGTTTTTACCATTTTCAACAATATTTGCAGCCAACCTGTTTGCATATTGTTCCACATATGGTGGGGAATCACTGTGAAACTGGTCTCTCTCTGCAGTTTCCACCTCATCCACTATGATTTTGTTCTTGCGCATTAGAGATTCAATAGAACTCGCCCACGTCTCGTGAATCAGCGTGTCTGTGATCTGGTCGGTCTTGCATCTTTGGTACAGACAGGAGTCAGACTTGCAAAGACCTGAAGAAGCCACAGTACTGACTGGTTGTACACTTAAGGAATCTTGGTGATGGTGGGCAAATCCATCCAAGGAGTTTGCCTTAACTGGGACATTGACTGTCAGCCTAGAGCCGGATCTGCTATTAGGCACTGATGATTGCCTAAAGCAAAAGGGAGATCGTAGAGAGGGTGATAGCAAATTGCTGTACCAGTCCTTTGAATTCAGAGAGGAAGACACATTGTCTTTGTTTTCCTTTTCTATTTCTCTTAGCATATACCTATAAAATTCTTCTGTTATGCTTTCTGTGCTGGACTGTTTGGATGGGCAACTTGGTCTTACATTAAGATGACCATTTTTCTTGGCTACCTGTTGCAAAGCAGAAGTTAAGATGTTTTTTGCATTTTTTCCTGCATAGTAATCCAGTAGTAAATCAAAACCTCTTCCTTCATTTTCCATCTGGTTCACCATAAACCTTGAAAATTCATCTGTAATGCTTTCACAACTAGACTGCTTTGAGACAGAACTTGTCTGGCTCAAAGGCTGACCAAAGGCGTTTATTAGGCCCAGGGTACTGAAAGAAGCTTTGGAATCTAAATC
Source organism: Urocolius indicus (assembly GCA_013401255.1). Lineage (NCBI taxonomy): Eukaryota > Metazoa > Chordata > Aves > Coliiformes > Coliidae > Urocolius > Urocolius indicus. The sequence continues at coordinate 418,583 of WBNH01002957.1, read as the reverse complement.
CTCCTCTGGTATGCTCTCACAACTTGAGGCCTTGGCTCGGCTCCATCTTTCACAGTGCAGCCTGTTCCTGGGGTGGTTTGGACCTTGCCAGATGCTATCAACCATGGAGAGTTCGGTAAGGTTCATGATCTTGGCAGCCACTTCATTTGCAAAGATATTGACTGAATCTGGTGTGTCCTCAAGGTTTATAGATTCATCTACTACTCGATTCATCAATTTTTCCTTGAGCTCAGGGTGCTCATCTGTTTTTCTTTTGATCTCACTAAGTCTAGGTGCCCTATGCTTCCGAACAACTGAACCATTAGCATGGGCTTCCTTTTTTCTTTTCATGGTTCTGCATGATAAACTCTGGGTCACCAGATACTCATTGCCTCTCTTCCATGCACAGAACCAGGGTTGTTTTCCATTTGAATTTTCCAGACAAATGGCAGCTATTTCTGTTGCCATAGATACAACTGTTTCTGCCAACTCTTCTGCAAAATCAGTTATACAATATTTGTCCCTTGAATGTTTTACCTGTATCACAGGTTGAGAAGGAAGCAAGATGTGATTACCTAATAAAGACAAGCTAACCTGAACATCATTACTCAGCACAGCATCACAGTTACACATGGCCTGGTTTTCTGCATCCATGGTGGCACTGGAAGACAGCTGTTCTTGGACACCATGCCTGCATTCATTGTTCACAAGGGTGTTCTCTCTGCCTGAAAATGATCTGCATTCTTTCTTCTTCTGATTGTTACTTTGATTTGGGGATCTGTAACAGTCTCGTGCAGTTCTTTTCAGATATCTTTTCTTGGGGGATGTTTTCGCAACAAGTGTGGTATGCCCTGTAGCTCTGCTTGCTGGTTCTGAATGCAATGTGGCACTTTCCTTGCTATTTACATCTTTCATTTGACTTTTCCTAGTGTTTGTGACATTTCCAAGATCTTTGCTAGCACTAGTGGTGTAGGACATACCAGCAGAGTGATCGAGAGGGCTGTGTGAAGGTTCACATGCTGCTGCCTGTGTTGACCACTCATCTGTTCTTGTTCCTTTCTCTGTCTTTGTGCCCTCGGAAAACAGAGGAGAACATTCTTCGATTTGTCTTATATCATTCATTTTCTTGGAAGTGAAATGTATTATGTTAAAAAGCAACTCATTTACAGTATCCATGAAAATGTCTTGTGTATTTGAGCCATTTTCTGAATGGGAGTATAGCTGTCTCTTCTTCCTAACCTCTTCAATAGAATGTCGTAGAATAATATTGGATAAGTTTTGTGCAAGTTCATCCCTGACTGCTTCCTCAGTGTGGCTAATTCGTGGCTTTGCTGCTGTTTGAATAATTTTTGCATTCATGGATTCCATAAAATGCCCTACATTTTTGTATGTGTTGGGTTTTGTCAAAATTCTTGATGCCTCTTTGAGAAGTGCCTCTGCAATGCTATCATTTAGTTTTTCCATGCTGCTTCCTATAGCTATGCTACAATGAAGAGTAATGGCTGCAGAAGTCTGAGCAGCAGACAGAAGCCCACTCGAAGTTGCAGGGTAGTTATCTTCCTTTGTTTCTCCCAAACCACAGACAGCTACAGCACTTGCTACTTGAGTCATGCCACACAGCGCAGATGGAAATGAATATTCTGTGCCAGCACAGTTATCAAGCTGTGAGGATGCTGTGTGTAACTCTTCATTATCAAGCACTCCACCTTTAGAGTCTGTGGCTTCTTGATCCTGTCTGAATTTTTCTGCAGCCTGGGGACTGGAAATGGTTCCAATAACAGTTGCTGCACAAGCCAGAGCTGCTTCCACTGTGCTCTGGCCATGTCCATTTGAACGTTCCTCCTCTATGTAATCTGAAACTTCAGCAGAACTTTCTGATTCAGCCCAGTGGCACAGGCTGGGGAAGGCAGACCCTGGCCAGTCAGATATATTCTCAGAACTATCTGGACTTTGCACTATGACAATCTTTGGAAGTTCATTCCATGATCGGGGAGCAGATACATCTTCAGACTTACAGGAGCCTTCTGTGGAGATGCTAACTGCAGCCTCCTCACTAAAAGTGGGTTGAGACTGTGACAGCCTAATGAACGCATCTTGCAGAACAGATTCTGCTAAATTTGTGGCATACTGACCTGCAGTTGCCTGCTCATTTTGTGAGGGAGGATCAGTCTTCCTGATACCTGCACAATTTTCTCCATCTGTCTTACTGTTGTGTTTTGCTGTTGGGTCATACAGAGGCCCCAGCTCCTCTTTAGCCATTTTGGTTAAAGATACATCTTCTAACACATGAACTGAGCAGGAATTTTCAACCTCTTCAGTTAATTTAGTAGCACTAAAGCATGAAGTAGCTCTTTCCGCTAATTCCTTCTGCCACAGTATTTTCTGGTCTGACTTATCTTCAGGTTGTAAGCTGCCATCTTCAGCCACAATAGTCACAGCTTCAGAGACTCTGGTAGCTGCATTATCTTGATTAATGCAGTTCCCTTCAAGGATGAATGGCAACCTGGCTTTTCTGTATTGGAGATTTTCGAATCCCTTCCCTCTATTTTTTTTAACATCTGAAGATACTTCTGAAGCACTTAATTTTTCATGGCCTATTAAAAGAAAAAGAAGAATTTAGTTTTTGCAGAGTACCCTGTAACTTTAGAAAGAAAAATGGCTGCACAACTGTGTAAGGCATTACTGCTCTGTAAAAGTGCTGCACAACCACATATCCTTGTCTTTGAATAGCAATTTGAAAATATGAATGGCTGTCCATTTCTTAAATTTCAAAATAATATATGCATGGATTAACATCAAGTGCAATTTCACTAAGCATTGCCTTGGCTGTTTTGTGGAATGAACAATAGCAGGATTATGCTCAGTCCTGTTGACTTTACCAGTTTTACATTCATCAGCGTCGTTGTCATCCTCGAGGTGCTCAGATGCTGTGAGGAAATCTTCTTCTATTGAGGACACAGAGCAGTTTGTGTCATCTTCAGGCTTTAAGACATGAGTTTCTATCTGCAGCTGTCTCTCCTGAACGAGCTCAAGCCCAATCAGAAACTTGTTTATTTCAAATATGATGCAGCTTGCGCTGTTTTTCCTGTCTCCCCTCGCACATTGAACCAAGCAGACATCTGCCCGCCAAGGACACTAGAGAGGAAAAGAATCTCAAATAGTTATTTAATTAAAAATAACAAACTTATTTTAAGCTTCCTTGTTTATAAATATCTCAGGAACGTTCTGTTGCAAAAATGTAATACAGTTTGTCATTTAGATGTTTGTAACACAGTGTGCAGTTACATATATGCCAAAATAAGACTACTTGGACTGACAGGTTTTGTTATACAAGCATTTTAGTAGAGAACCCATCTGTATCACAGGGGCATCTTTATTTTATTGAAATTACCAAGCAGTTTGTTTTCAGTCAGCTTCTTAATGACACTTACTTGCTTTTAGCCATGTCAGAGTTAGTCATCTGATTAACTCTGTTATTAATGGCCTCACACAACCCACTATTACCAGTCTCTTGAGGGAACTGTTTGTGGGCATGAATTCCTTTTCAGGATAATTTCTGTTGCAACACTTGATTTAAGGTAACCCTTTAAATACTGATTGGCAAGACTGTGAAGAGGTCACCTTTAGATATTTTACAGCCTGTTTTAAAATAGTATTTTGTTCCTCTGCTCTTCTTCCTCCCATTTCTTATTTGCCCAAAGCCCCATTATTTCAGACCAGTATAACCTCACACCGGAGACGGGGCTTCACTACATGCTGTGCTGAACCTTAATGTAAAACTGTCTTACCAGAGCAGCTGTATAATTAAGTTGAAAGCTGGACAGAAACTGAAAGGAACTCTTGTTATCGTCATTTTATTGACATTAAAACTGTTGGCTATTTATACATCCACAAAGCTGATATCTCTGCATGGGAGTATGTTTGTGGTATGGATACACTTTAAAGCAAAGCAAAGCTTTTGCAGATTGTGCTTGAACTCCAGGCGCCTAGGAAGGAGATAGCTTGAGTGGAACTAACTCTGGATGGAGGTAGTAAATTTTAAGCTGTAGAGAAGATGCCCTGCACCCTCTGTGCCCTTGCACTTTATCTGGCATAATATATCCCCATTCTACATCTGTTGTCATTGAGTGTGAATGCAAAGCAAATATCTAGTAATAAAGGGAGTAGGATGAGTATACCGTTGACATAGCATGTTTTATTAGCCAGCTCTTCCTTCTCACTTAAAAATATGCCTGGACAGAAAACCAGATAAATTAGTGTGTCAAAAGCAAAATGGAAAAGAGATATTTTTTATTCTTTGAACTAGCTGCTAAGAAATTCTTGATGGATCAGACTTGAGCATAGACCATATTGTGAAAAATGTTATTTAATATTATCCAACATTCCTCTAGTGTTTCTTCAGTTCACAGTTTGTAGGGTTGTACTTGTGAAAAGGGCTGGGAGGGAGCAGAATGAAAATCCCTGTCTGAAAACTCAGTGTGTCTCCTTATAAATGAGATTCTCTGGAATGCCAAACAGGATGACCATAGAATGCGCTCTTCTGGCCAAAGAATCTCACTCAGCCACAATGCAAAGCTTTACTCCTCTTACAAGAGAGCAATTTCAGTCAGTTCTCATTTGTCTCTTGCCTGTGCTCTCTCTGAGAAGGCTGCCAGTCTCAACGGCCACAGTCTTTCTGAGGTGGAGTTGACTTGGGTACTTCAAACCTCTTGGTTCAGGTCTCAAAGCACCCTTGGTGTGTATTGCAGTGGCCGCTGCAGAGGATGGAAGGGTTTAGAGCTCCATTGCTTCCACTACAAGCTTGTGTTCTTTGTAAATCTTGCTAAATTTAGCTGAGTCACAAGTGGCAGTTTCTCTCTTTAAAGATCAGCTTATTAGTATAACATAAAATTCAATGATCTTTGCAATACAGCTGTTCCAGGGCTTGCTTCATGAACACTTCTGTAAACATGTTAATTGTGGTGGAAAAAATTTTCTCCTTTTTTTTTACTCCTGCAAATAAAGTTGGAGATACCTGTTCATGTTTTAAGTCTGCTCAGACAGTTTTGTATTCCATTAAAACTGCAGTTTTAATGAAATTGTTCTTAATTCATGATTGGCCAAATAAGATCAGAACCAGGCAAAGAAGTACTGAAGTATTTCTCTTTCCTTACACAGATGGGAACAGGCATAAAGTATGATAAAAATGGAAAGGAAGAAAAAGCTTTTTATTACAATAATGAGCTAAGCTTCTGGAACTTGTGCATTAAAATGCCTTCAAGCAAATGTTCTCATTTGGTTCTTTCTCTATGTGGTGTCAGTAAGAGGAATTCTTGGCCTTCAGATCATAGATAGGGAATATTTCATTGGCAATAAATGGAGTGAAGAAGTTAGCATGAGAGCTTTGCCTTTAGCTCCTTTAAAGGTTAAGTTTTAATTAATGCATTAATTATTTTCTAAGTTGACAGAAGCTAAATGAAGTCTGATATGGTTAATGTAGCTTGGTATTTTCCATTGTCACATCCAGGATTACAGTAGCCTCTAGTCCCATTGTCAACTCTTTTCCGAGGTTCATGCGTGGGAGAAGATGGATTGGGAACAAAAGTGGGAAGCAGCAGGTCTGTAGGAGCTGTGCCTTGATCTAGCTATGTGCACAGAAAAAGTGTTACATCTTTCCTTTCTCCCCTCTGTGTTGCACTTCTGATACTCTTGAAATCTGGGTTTGCGAATCATCTCTGCCACCAATACCCACCTTCCCTGAAGGATCAGCCACTAATATGGCTTTAAGCATTACCATCTGCAATCCAGCCATCCACAGGATCTATAGGGAGTAGCAGGATCTTAGCTCCTACCTTGTGCCACCCACTCACCACACAGACTTTATTATAGACAGATTTATTTCTTATGTTTGTAAATTCCAACTTATCTCTTAAACTGATGCAAGGACTTCACTTTCAGATTCCTTTTTGCCCCCATTTTCTAAATTCCATCCTTCACAAGTGTGATGTGATCTTATAGATGAGTCTGATTCCTACCTGGGGAGCTTCATAATCAGCCTGAAGGTTTCCTGATGCTAATCCACTCAGCAGAACTATTTCATTTTCCTTTGGTGGCTGTACGTTCATCGAACTGATGAGTTTGGGGAGGTTTGGAGAGACATCGATCAGCCTCTGTAGTATGAAAGAGAGATTTTGCTCTCAGGTAATCAAGTCTGATCAGCACAGTTTTATTCACAAATATCAAAATGAAATATCACTTATAGGCATTCCTTTGGAAAGCTTACTTGCATTTTATTACTTTGAGTCAATTAAAAATAGAACTGGCAGCATTATAATACACATTTTCTTTTAAGCCACCAGGCAAGATAATGGTGACAGCTTCTGCACAACTGTCCAGCAGAACAATCTGTCATCCCTTACATTATTATATCTAAAACCAGCTTGATTGTACTTGTGGATCTAAATATTTGGACTTCCTAAGAGACTGAGAACACCGTGTCTGTTATTGCCTAAAGCAGAAAAGATTCGGTAAGTGTGTTAAGAACAGGGCAAACCTTCCAATTTTCCTCCAGGCATACTACATGCAATTCAACCAAGTTAGCTGGCAATTGCTGATCAGGTTAATGCAATACTAAATGTGGAATAATGGAAGTAGAAAAATATTCTATCATTACAAATAAAAGGTCATGAAAGTGTCCATTGAAACAGCAAAAAATTGCATATTTCATCTGTGTATATTATTCTACCTGTGTTGTATTTCCCAGAACCAAAAGTGGTAACAGTCACAACACCAAAGGACATTATGTACCATACCTAGAGGGGTTAACAAGGTGAATGTTTCCTGGGCTATCTGGGATTCAGATACAGTTTATACTGGATACTAGGAAGAACTTTACCACTGAGAGGGTTGTTAGACACTGACACGGGCTGCCTAGGGAGATGGTGTAGTCAACATCCTTCAAGATAGTTAAAAGAGGCATGGCTAAGGTGCTGAGGGATGAGGTTTAGTGGTGGGCTTCGCAGTATGGTTGTACTCAATGATATTAAAGTTCTTTTCACACTGGAATGATTCTATGGTTTTATCATGATGCTGCAAGGAGTCCCCAGGAGACATCTCTACTCATCTGTGCACAAAGGCCAGACCAAAAGGACAGTACTTACTCTAACAGTGCTTGCAATTCTTTCCTGCCAATGATCTCTGTGATTGCTTTATGAACAGGGAATCAAGGATGACCCTTACAGAGGGAGTAAATACCACCTCCATTCTAGGCACAAACACAGATCACCAAATGACAAAGCCATTAAGAGAATGCAGATCTGAGGCACCCAGCTGCATGCTCTAGTAACTTTGCAATTCAATGATACTTCACTTTTCCCCTTACATCCTCAAAATAATAAGCTTACAGTACTGTATTTTTCCTCAGAGTGAATTAGGTATAATAAAACTTTCTGGCTTAGCAAGTCTAGTTCAATTTTGGGGAACAATTTACTTTTCAGTAGACTGATCTTCAGATGAGGCTAAGTATTTATATTTGACATAACTGAATTCAGTGCTTCAATTCAGTTTGACATTTCAGTATAGTACAAAAAAAAAACTTCTCATCCTTTTCTTTTTTCAAATTATAACCTTTCTGTTATCACACAGATTTCTCTATGTATCTCTATTTTTCCACTGCCTAAATTGCTGTATTTTATCAGATTTCTTAGGTAGAAAATGATGGCAGTTGTATATATTTACTTCAGTTCCTTACCTTTTGTTGAGAATAAAAAAGAAAGAGTCTGGAAAAATGGCTATTTTACACGAAAAAGCCTCAGTTCTACCCATTCCAAGATTCAATGGGTAATGCAAAAATAGTAATGCTACCTGTTAGTAAATAGTTCTAAATTTCATTTGAACAACAGCTATTCTAACATCTTTAAAATTCTTCCATGAAATGCTTTCACATCTGTGTGTTGTATGAAAATCCACCCCACTCAAAGTTAATTGACACAAACTGTGTATTATACACAAAAATAGTGATGAGTTTGCTCTTAGAGAAGAACACATGGTACCTGTGCTAGCAGTGAATTTTTATTACTTACACTTTAAATGCTAGTCATGGCTAATAAATGTGTTGACTCTGGACCAGAAATTATCATTCTAAAATGCGGCTAAACACTGTGGACTCTGTTACCAGTCCTGGGGTTGCTGGGCCACTACTTCCAGCTATGGGAAGTCAGGCTGCAGCACTGCAGGGAGCTGAGTGGGCTCTGCTGGTGAGGAAGGGCTTAGGGTGAATGCACCAGTGCCTTAGGGCTGATGGGTAAAAACCATGCAGCCGCTTTCAAAGGTGATTGGTGCTTGTGAGGAAGTAATCTAATCTCCAGGTATTTTAACAGGTAGCTGCTAAAAGCTGGTTAAAGTTGGATTTTACAGATATCTAGATTGAAGGAGAAACATTTGGTATTGCCTTAGGACTTGCTATAGCTTTTGTTCCTTAACACTGTAAACAACAAGAGAACCATTATGTCTGTGGATTCAGTAAAACTAAACCTCTCAAGCTGTTCTGCACAATTAACCTGCTGATTCAACAGAAAAAATCCATCTTGCTGCAAGAAGCCGTATTTATTTTTCACATCTGAATTTTCACAGACCCAGGATGTAGAAAACAGCATAAGAAAACAGTTCCTGCTAATGAATGGCTTGCAGGATGTAACGAGGTCCCAGAGTTGGTTGTCTTCCCATGAGCTAAAAGTGGCTTCAGCAAACTAACTGGAATGCTTTGCGGAGGAACATCCTGGACATTGTCAGGAGATCCTACCTTTGTTTACTTATCACATGTTGCTGCTGTATCACTGTGTCAATCATAGGCACCAAGGCAGGATGATGAAAATGAACCGATAAGGGAAGGTTTAAACTCAAAACTGACAGAAGGTGATATATTTAATATGTGACTTCCTCAGGTTTGAGTATTTCTTTTGGAAAAGTATGCATGTTACAGTTACAGTTAGGTTATAGTATATGTGATGTGGCTTGTTTTGCTGTTTGTAAAATAAGTTTTTTGTTGTTTTTTTTTAATCCTTTTTTTTCTATCCTCCAAACTTTTAGTTAAACAGGTAAAACATACTTTTAGTCCTGTTTTATCTACACTCCTCCTAATAATTACGTAATCAGACCATCTGGAGTTTGTCTATGACTGGTCGGCTGAACAAGACCATGAGCAGAAGTTTCTCAGAAGCTTTCTGGCAGAAGGAAATAAAGACATCAGAAATTATTTTTTATGCAGAAATATGTCGGATTAAAAAAGAGGATGCATGACATATCCACATTCACTTCCCTGATAAAACCGAGACTGAGCAAGAAGTCCACTGACATGATAACTGCTGTGAATTTGCAGGCTGCATGGCAGGGTGTTGAGATAATTTCAGCTCCTGATGCATTGTTCTGTGTTAGGGTTAAACATCTAGGGCTGGCTTTGATTTTTTTTTCCATGGAATTTTGATCTGGGTTTGTATTGGAGACTCCTGATGTATCTGACTAGACCCATTGTGCATGCTATTAAGACTTAAATTGTTACCTGTTTCACTTGCTCATCGCTGCAATCATCTCTGTTTGCATCTAAATTCACAAAACAAACCTGTAATGAGATAAACAGTATCTTATAAAGTCATATTAGAATAGTAGCACTCATTTTAAAGTCAGTATATGTGCATTTTTTAGCCTCGTAGCTGAATATGTGAAGCCTTTTCCTAGTACAAAAAAAGCTTGAAAGGTTAGCAAAGAGCATAGCAGATTTTAAGAAAGGAGAAGAATGGAACAAAAGTAAGAGCCATGAATATATCTGCTCTGACAATTAGCTTGACTGATGAATGGGAAAATGTTGACAACAAACTATAATACAGAGGATATTTAGAAAAGATAGAGGAAATTTTAAAAATCCATTTCATTGGCTATCAGATAAACTCTTCCTGTCTTGCTTCCCAATAGTCTCTTCTTTTCAGCCACTTTTTTTTTGGTAAATGTTTTACAAGTGCAATTGTGAGTTGCTTTTAGAGTTTTCTCCATAATGCATAAATACTGTAGTTTTTTTCCTACCTTTCCAAACTTCCTAAGTAGAAGTTTAGGACTATATGGAAATATTTTTCTAACCTTGGCTCATGAGCCAATATGCAAGCAATAATGCTAACCAGGCACTATAATCAGTGGCAGAGCAGCTTAATATCTAGTAAGTTCAGAATGTGATTCACTGGAAAGTACTACTTTCCATGACAAGGTCTTTTGCCCCTTCTTTCTTCATTATGAGATCCAGTAACTATTTAATGGTAGTGAGATTGACTTAAACAGAATCTTTGGATCTAATGACCACTTCATTTCTAAAGACTTTTGTGACTTCAGTCACAAAATTTTCAGAAATAAGAAAATCTCTCTTTCAGCTTGCTTTCTGAGGTAGAAGCAGGGACTCCAAAGCAAGGCTGACTGTCCTACTTTTGAGCACCACAGAGATCTCTTTAGAAGTTTGTGAGAGTTTGATATTTGCTAGATTTAAACCAAAACCTGGCACAGATTTGGGGCTCAACTGAAGCCAATACCCGATTCCAAACGAACTGCAGATCCAAAAATTACTTTCTAAGAGCTGAGTGATTCCTATTTCTTTTCTAGCAAACAGCAGGTGCTTTTTTTCCCTGCTTCTATGTAAATTTCCCCTAGAAAAAGAAAATGCTCTAAATTATCCCCTTAAACAATATTCATGTGTTAGGCATCCAAGATCCTGTTGTGTGCCTTCTTTTACCCCAGGACAACGCTGATTTCAGTTTATATATGAACATACCATATGTACAGATTATGACCATCTGCAGTAACAGCCAGCACAGCAGATGGAAAGATCCCGCCAGACCTCCCATTGTAAACCCCCCAAAAACCCACTGAAAAAGCAAGCTTTTTGCCCTTTTTAAGTAATTTAGTGACATCTTTATATGAACTTCAAAACATATTTTCCAACATTTTTACAACTTCAGGTAAAATATTTCCCTGCCTGACAGTGTCAACAATCAGGATACGCCTCTGTCCTCTACATGCTTGTACCTACTTCTGGTTCAGTAACGTCTCCAAGGTAGAGATCCTGCTTGCTCAAATGAAAGCAATACTTTTGGTGAACACATACCATTGCACTCAAATTTAGAGACTTAATACTAGCAGAAAGCAGTATTCCCCATATCCAGAAACCATTTAATACACAATGACATCATAAATAGCAACTTTAAAGTATGCAAATTAAAAATAAAGAATATTTTAAAACATAAAATTATAAAAAGCAGATAGAGAATTTGTTTTCCTCCTTTTTCTCTCCCCTATTTTTCATGAAAATTTCTGTAACAGGTATGAAGTATATAAAGTGAATTATCTAGACCAAGAATTTAAAGTCCTGAAATCTACTCTTGAGTCCATGTAGAAACTATGCAGATATCTCAGTGTCCACTGTCTGCAAATTACAACTACTACTGCTTAAAAGAACTACATGTTAAGAAATAATGTGTTTATAAAGCACTTAAGTATAAAATGTATGATACAATATATTTTAGTCACTGCCAGATGGCCTCAGGGAATTGCTAAAAGCCACTGTTCTCTCAGTTTGGAAGAGTAAAGCTATTTTTTTTTTTCAGAGTTCTGATGCTGCCAAACAGCTGAATGACAAGCCAAGAAATAGATTATTGTCTGTATTTTTCCTTATTGTGTTCATTTCAGTTTGTATTAACCAAGGTTGATATTACTGTCATTTTAGTACTCCCTAGATAAAAAAGCCCACTGATGGTAAGAAAGAAACACTAGCACAGAGGTATCATACTAACAGTAATTTTTTTTCAAACCTGTGTATTTTTCCCTAGTGTCTGCTCTAAGGTGATGTCTATTTCAGTTGTGTACTATTGCCAAACTACTTTTTTTTTTCTGTTTGTTTTAGGAAGTGCTAATGCCTCTTTCCATTGTCTGTATCAATGCCTGACAGTAAGGAAATGCTTTTTCTTTGTCCTGTGAAATATCTTACAGCTTTTGGTGAGACTAAAACGAGCACTAGCTTATGAGGGTTTTTTTTTTAAACTAGTATTATTTGTTTGTTTGTTTTTAATTAAGATGAAAATCTGTTTGTTTTCCAGTCCTATTCTATGTCAAAATACTAATTCAGCAGAATTGTTTGAAGGCTGTGCTCATCTTGCCACAATAGTACTAGCTTCCTACACAATGGTGTAATATCTAGGAGCTTCTAGCAGCTTCTGAACAGAAAAAGAGCTTTGAGATGCTTGGTCCCTTTTCTCCTTTGAAGCACGGGTTCTTCCAGCTTCGTATAGGGAAGAGATTGAACTGAAATCTACTACATTGCTCCCTCTCGCTGGGATGATAGCTGTCCCTTGCACCTAGCTGATACAGTTAATCTGATAAGTGGAGAGCCATAGTCTTGTGTTCCGCAACATAAAGAACTGTGACCAACACTTGGTTAACGTGCTGAAGGATGTGTTATTTCCCCTCCCCATAAAATCCAAATATATATACATTATATATTATCCTCCCAAATAAATTTCAATATGGATTTTTAAAAAAAGGAATTTAATGTGAAAACAGAACTTGAAAACTAGATGTCTTGTGCAACCTTAATTCTACCTCATAATCCCACATTCAAGCAACACAGGATGTCTGCCTCATTCAGTGAAGACTCCAAAAAGCTGCAGATTTAAGAAGCAGAGAACTGTGTTACTGCCATTTTCTAACATTTCAGTTTATGGCTTTGTAACTTAAAGGACACTCTTAAACATATTACTACCACACAGTTAAAGACAGTATCAAAATGCCAAAATAGTGGCAAGACAACATTTGGGTGGCAAGAATCACTTCATCCCTGTCACTCTATCACTGTTACCCAATAAGCTGATCCTACCAGCTTTGGACTAGGTGTCACTAACAGGCTGAGTTTTGTGTCATATACCTCAGCATAGGCTAAACTTCTGTGTATGTATTGGATTTGCAGAGGAATTGTGCAGAACTCATTGTATTTTCTTTTGGCCTGGTTGGTATGTCAGTATGCAAATGCTGTCTGGAAACTGAGCTTATAGAATCTTTACATCTCAGGTCTGTGCTCCTCTTCTCTATCATCTCTTCTGTCTTCTGTCACAACATCAAGTCTACTTATGCATACAAGTTGCCAATTCAGACAGCCCAGGAGACAGTTAGAGGAAATAACTGCTTTGGGACTGCACTGCAATCTTCCCATAAAACTCATATTTATTTCCTGCAAACAGAAGTGAAAAAGATAATCAGTCCCAGGAGAGATCATAAAAGAAAGTAATTCTGAGCTGGCAGTTCCTGGGTGCAAAGGAAAAACATAGTTTTAATGTCTAAGCCTGAGGATGTGGGATAAAACCCTGTGGCCTAGGAAAGCAGAGTGACTGCTGAGCCCAAGACTATGTATATAAAACCATCTGAAGCACTGATGAGAATGCAGTTCTCAAGGGCAAAGAACTGAAGCAGTTACTGCATCACCACAGCAGGAAAGGCAAGTTCAATCTGTGCTGTCCTTGCACATTTAAACTTTCCCTGATGACACTCAGTAGTTATTTTGTTCACTTTAAATGTTAACATCTGTGGCTGACACAAGTCCAGTGGCAGGAGCAGGAAGGCAATTGTATGTCAGGGCAGTTGAATGCCTCCTCTCTGTCCTGGTTTGGTGATGCAGATATGAAAGTTTCACAATGTGACAAGCTTGACATCTTTTTCCACACTGTTTCCCCTCTATATTTCAAGCAGATATTATTTGTTCTCAGGATGTGTACTGTTCTTTATATGCTGTTATGCTACTGAATACTCTATCCCTTTGTTAGATGTGGAACTGTGAAGATGGTTGTGAAGAGGGTTGTGAAATTTTACAGCAATTGATTGCTATGACAGTTGTTTTTAAGGATTTAAAGGAGTATTTGACCTCATTCATTTCTGCTCTCAGCAATAACTCTGTGATGCAATGACAGTTTTGTAATTCTGAGACCTACTCTCATCCTAATTGAATCTGTGCAAAAGTAGAAAAACAATACGGTTGTTTTAAACTTTTATTAGACCAAAGTCAGAGTCTCCTGGCTTCGGAACGATAGTTTAGATCACTGTAATTTCCCCACAGCACAATAACCAAATATAGCTGCTTCAAGGCATCACTCACTGGAATGGTAAGTATCTGTTTCATAGAACGTACAACTGTATGTCATGCTCCCTCAGGAGCTGAAGTCAGCGAAAGCCCTAGGAAAAAATATTAGTATACTCCATGCATTTGAGACAAAGCAAACTATAAGCCACAGGAGACATCAAAGGAGTGGCAAAATGCCATATTTTGCCCAGAAATTTTCAAGTGAGCTTTGCTCCATTGAAAACAGCCAGCAACGTACACATATTTTTTACATTTATTAGGATGGCATAAAATGCCTTTTCCAGCAGATTCTAGCAATGCAGCCATCTGTTTCTCCTGTCTGTATGGCAAGATCATTTGTTTTGATGGTTATCAAATGCTGATCTGCAAAGCTCCCCAAAAGAACCTTGCATTTATTTTTACTTGAATTATTTATGCTTACGTGAAGGCTAAACAAAAACTCTTGGACTTCTTGTGAGATAAATATATATGTGAATATATATAGCCTGTCTGTAAGAAGTCCTAATTATTGACCTCTTTGTTCATTAAACTTGTACCTTCTTAAGCCCTGTAATGCCAATATAGTTTCAAGTACCATTTATTAATTTTTTTTATAAAAGACAAACAAAATAGCTGTAAAATGATGATTTCTAAATGAATTGTGTAAAATGTCACAAGATGACCCTTTAGCTAATAATGAAACAAACTACCTCGTAATTTTTTGAGAGCCTAGGAATTCTTAGTAGTATCTAGGTTTGGTAAAGCTTGCATGAAAAGAAGTTGCTTGTGTGACTATTTTGGGAAGCTTGAGGTCATTTCATCACAATTATTTACTAAAACTTTCATAACTGAGACCTGAGGCAAATATGTCTGCACCTCTCAGTACAATTTGTATGATATAATTCTGATTCATGTGCTGAAAAGCTGCTATCAGGCTTCCTGTGACTCAAGCTTTGCAGAGTAGAATTCTCCCTACTTTGTAGCTTCCAAAATTTGAGGTCTTGGCAAAATTCATTGCATTTGACATGAATCCTGTTATCAGTGACTCAGTGACTGTCCCAGTGAATATGCACATATTGAGGTAAAACACAGAAATGACTTTTCATCCATTAAGGCCAGAAGCAGTATCCACCCTAATATTTCTGCCCTTTACTTATCTCTCATTAACATGAAAAAGTTTATGTTTCTCTGTCATCATTTTCATTTGCAGACTGAGGTCAAGACTAGTATTTGTTGCGCAATGAATAGAAAGTATTACTGCTTACACAAGCCAACAACGTTCATGTGCATTTCTGTAAAGCACTATGTGACTGCATTGGTCTTCTTAAATTACTTTTTTTTACCAGGCCTTATGCTTACTTAGTTTCTTTCTTTCTATAACCATTTAAATGTCAAGTAGAATTTCAGAGACTTAGATAATATAACTGTGACAGTTAACAAAGCTGAGAAATCTGATTTCAAGGCCGGTCCAAATAAAACAATGATAACTATAAATCAATAAACCATAATCAA
The DNA here is from genome assembly GCA_013401255.1 of Urocolius indicus. Taxonomy (NCBI): domain Eukaryota; kingdom Metazoa; phylum Chordata; class Aves; order Coliiformes; family Coliidae; genus Urocolius; species Urocolius indicus. Next base: position 402,976 of record WBNH01002957.1, on the reverse strand, counting down.
TACCATCACTTAGCTTTGATCAAGTTAATCTTGTTTTTTCCATTTCCTGTATTTGAAGACTGTTGGTATGGAAAAATTATGGTTCCAACAGAGCATTGCAGGGAACCTTATTTTCAGGAGGATTTGTTCCTGAGCAAAATAAGTATGAACATGAGGCCAGTCCCGCTTCTTCCCCTTTTTTTGTATGGTTTGATCTCTGCTGAGCAGTGCAGGCCAATTTGTGCTACCCAAACATCAGTCTGGAACAATATGTCAGTGACCAGGCTGCTGGAGAAAGACTAAGATAAAACTTTATAAAACGGTACCTCCAAGTTTTAGACACTTCTAGGAAAAAAAAAAAAATTATGGAAATGGTTGAAAATTTTGTTTGTTAAAATGCTATGAAGTTTTAATTGCTGTAGTTAACTACAGGCCAGACTCTGCAAAATAACTGTACCATAGAATATAAAATATTTAATGGTTTGGAAAAATAAGCAATTTAACAATTAAAGTGAGGTGAAAGGCTAACTCCCTACAGCCCTCCCTTGGCAGTCTCTGCCCAGGCCAGTCTTGGGAAGCCAAAAATGTAACTGCCCATAGTGTACAAAGCCAAAGAGATGCATTCTTTACTCTTGTAAGAAACTGAAGCAGCGAACTGTTACAATGTAGAATATATGGAGAACATTGATGATGCATGGCTAAATCAATGTTCAGGTTTCTGTGACAGTAGAGCATTTGCCTACTATTTTTTTTAACACATCTAGATAGTCTAATTTGGTACAGTGTTGCTCTAAACTACTATAAAATATTTTTTTTCCCCCAAAGACACTTGTATTTCATGTAGAAGTGAAAAAAAGGAGGTTAAGAAGTTATAAATACTTAAATCCATTCTGCTTATCTGTGCATGTCAAACACTTCTATGGTGCTCTAAAGGCATCTTCAGTACTTCAGAAAGATAAGGAAGTAAATGCTGCTAAGCCTAATTAAAAAAATTATTTAGCTAAACAAAGATGTTAAATGAAAATACTCTATGGCAGTGACTATGAGAGAATTACTGGGCTCAAGTTCCAGGTCTCTGGGGTGCATGAATGAACAGGTATTACCAAAGCATATCTATTAGCTGGATAGAAAGAGTAAATTGCGTGTTGTACAACTAGATACATGCTGTTAGATCAGAAGCTAAAGCAGCAATAAATGGAAAAGTGTATTTTATTAGTTTTGTTTCTTTTAACTGAATGAATTAGTTCTTTCTTACTTGCCTCAGCTCTCAGTAATGCTTATTACTTCATTACGACACTCAATATGTTTTTTTCCTTCCATAATGTTAGTGTCCATAATAGTTTAGGCCATGTTTCTCATTTTCATATTGTCTTGCACACAGTGGGGCAGGTCTGCTGTCCCCTGGGCTTCGGTGACTTTGTTCTGGGCTATAGCCAGGGGAAGAAGTAATGGTAAAGTGGTACTTTGCAAGGCAGCAGACAAAATCAGCAGTTCCGTGGCTGTCCATTTATTCTGTGACTGAACCATTTTGCTCATCAGAGACTTTTTCCACATAAACCAAACTCTTAGCAACTTCCTGGTTTCCATAGAATCACAGAATCTCAAGGGTTGGAAGGGACCTCAAAAGATCATCTAGTCCAAACCCCTTGCCAGAGTAGGACCACCTAGAGTAGGTCACACAGGAACTCATCCAGGTGGGTTTTGAATGTTTCCAGAGAAGGAGACTCCACAACCCATCTGTGTGCTAAATACTGCCTAAATCTACTAACTTACATTAGTTCAGTCACACAAGGGCCAATAAAGATAAGGCACAAACTTCCAGGAAAATAGTAACATGAAAGCAGAAAAGCAGAAACGTCAGTGCCAGGCTTGTCAGAGTTGGAGGATTAGACCAGAACAGCAGGGATGTCCTCTGCTTTGTGTGTCCTTACTTAAAAGTATGTTTCAAACAAAAGGCTAATTACCCAACTTCACCAGCTGAGTCTTTCACTGTGGGCTTTGTTCCTGCTATGGGTCACCAATCTCTCTTTTCATAATTTCTGACTAAAACTGTGCAATAAAGATAACATATGGTTGCCAACAGTTTCAGTCATTTTAAACTAAACCTTTAGGAACTGACCTCTGCTTCTGCTGAAGGAGACTTGATAGCATCTGTCTGCTCACATGTGCTTCACAAATTCCAGGGCAGCTCTGCCCCAGCTGCTAGACAGGTTATAAATAGGTAGAGTTCTGAAGCAGCAACATTACTTGAAAAAGAAAAAAATGTAACGCTTTCTTGTGCTTATGAAGACAGCTGATTTTCTGATTGGTTCTGTGAGTGCTTGGACTAGAAAAGCCTGCTTACTTACATATTAACATTTCAAGGTTAACTTTTTTAGCACTTTGAGGTGTAAGGTCTGACTGCCATTGTCCCTTCAGTAGAGTAGAGGCTTTGTCTTGTTCCTCTGTTGTGTGAGCAAGGTTTGAGTTTAAAGCTGGTGCACTTACAGTGTCCCAGTTTCACCTATATTAAGGAAACTTGTAGGGACTTTACCTCTGGGACCTCTGGCCTATTGTCAAATTAGACAGATGTCATCCAGTAAGTGACTACAGATTGTCACATGGAAACCTTGACCATGTGTAGTCATAAACTCTGTCTTGATTGGAAATGAAGACTTGATCTCTAGCACTCAGTATTTTCCTGTGGCGTGTTAAGCACATCAGTTCTGGTATCTGCAGTGAGGTCACAAGAACACTTGTGGGCCAGACATACCAGTTCCTCTTTCTCCCACTGTCAGCACTGATGGCAACACAGTCTGTCTCCTTATCAAAGCTACCCACTCTCCAGCCGTCTTTGTTCTTCTCACCTGCTTCCCACAGAACATCAGGGATTCAAATTTGACTTGAAAAAAAGCTGAAGCCCAATGCTCAACTTGTACTGATGGAGTCTGATGCTGTGGGAGGTTGTTTGACATGATTCTATCAAGACACCAGACTCCTCTGTCTTTCTGTTTAAGCTTCTTGGATCTATCAGAGAAGACCCTGTTGCCAAAAGTGTCCCTAAAAGGAGGGGACCTGTAGGTCTGTCTGCTTTTGCCTAAGCAGGGGTGTACTCTAGTACTGCCCTCTCTTTCTCTCTGCCTATTTTTAGAGGACTGCTTTGTGTTAGCATCCATTAAAAAGTTAAAAAAAGAGCATCTTCTGTGATACTACAAATTTTTTGAAAATGAAATAATGAATCACCGTGCCTACCATGCTTGCAGAATGTGTTGTTCAGTCACATTAAAAAGATCCTTCAAGTCAGTTAATTTGACATCTTAAATATATGCTCTCAAAACCCTAAATGCCACTGCATAATTAGAAAGAAAGCCTTAACTGAACTTTGAAATTTCCTTTTTCTCCCACTTCTCCACTATTTGCTCTCCTCTCAACTTGAATTTGATGTCAGTTGAGCCTGGAATTATTTCTGTTGGTAAACAGGCAACCAGAAACCATATGTATGCTTCTTTACTGAGGATGTAATTCTAGGTATTCTCTTGATTCTTAAAAAAATATTTAATCAAGCTATTCTATATCTAATTCAACTACTTTGCCAAACTATTTTTATGCACACATATCCACAGCTGCCTTGTGAAAATGTTTTTCCTACTTCCATGTATGTTTTGATAGATTTAGATCTTGCCCAAGCTGATCTATTGATTTCCAGAATCCAGTATGAAACAGTAAAGATAATTAATTACTTTTCACAGAGTTCTTTAAGGACCTTTCGGGGAAAAGAAGAGGCAGAGGGAGGTGCAAAACTGGAAGGACATATCTTTCCCAAATATACTGTTTAAAAGCAAGCTGTGAAATTCTGTAAACTCTTCATAATAAAGTGGTTAGAACTGGGAAACCTCAAGTTGGTAGATTTGATACCAATTCTTCCCAAATGCTTAGAAAAATTTGTAAGACATTTACATACCAGCAGTTAAAAAGAGGATGGAATATCTCAGTTAAACATCTTCTGCTGGAATCTAGAGGAGGTGGCCACCATGTCAGAATTATTGAAACCATCCCTAATCCCTGTACGTCAGGCAGAAGTTCCTGTACTTCAGTGCATCCACCCATTCTCACAAGCTCTATATTCCCAGAGCCAGAACACACAGCTGCTGAAATCATGGATGTTTTTCTACTAAGTTAAATAGCAGCAGACTGAAATAAAGATATTTCTGTTCATGAGTCAGTTGATTATTAAATTTCTCATTACCATTTTAAAGCTCTGCAGCTTCAATAAATGGCTTGTTCTTTCCATATCCTTATTTCTATGTGTGCTTGAAGAAAAAAAAAAAAAAACAAACCAACCTGAATGAAATTTTTGAGGAGTTAAGAACAAGCTCCCTAAATAAAGCAAGAATCTCCCAGTTTTCTATTTCTCATATCTGAAATGAGGAATCTGGAAATTAAACAGATTTTCTGGTCTGAATTTTCTTCTCACATTAGGTGAGCTTTTACTAGCAAAACATCTGCTTTCTTTGATGGCTTTCTTAAACATGTAGGTCCAGAAAAGTGGTGCAAATGGGACTGTGAGGTTCCCTGATGTGCTTTCTGTGGCGTCATCCCTAAATTTGGCCCATGTTACAGAAATTAATTTGGAAGCTCCTGCAGTAATGATGGGGGATTTTGTATCTCCCAGTTTCTTTCTAGAAGACCAAAATGATGAGAAACCCTGAAATTCAGTTGAAGAATGGATTAGATGTTTTTGGAAAAGAGGTTTAGAAACCTCAGCCAGAGCCAGTTTCCTGCAATACTGCCAAGAGTAATGTGTTAAGTAATTTCAGTATCACTGTGTGGTGTGGTTCCTGATTATTGTCTAACTTATGTCGACACTTTGAGACAGTAAACATTTCTACAAAACAGAAATGCCTATCTCTGCTTTTGCGTACTCCAGTAACTCTTTCTTAGTGTAGCCATGAAAAAAAGAGCCATATGCTAACACTAGGATGGTAAAACGGATGTTTATGGACAACTGTAGTGGATGGATGTTTTAGTTCAAAGGCCACATGAACATATGCTTTGTCTATACAAAGTACTGAGTAGTGAAGAAACGGCAAAGCATGCAACTGCATTTAGGTGCAACAGTGGAAGTTAGATTTCCTGCCCTGGATGCTAAGAGCACAAAGCTATGCAGAAGAAGCTATTCCAGCCCCAGTATGTTCTCAAGTCTGTCACTGGGTATGTGCATTTATCTGTGTAATAAACAACTGCTCGTTTTACTTAACATAAGCTCTACTGCTGCAGCCAGCAGCAGACTGAACTGGGACAGATGCAACTAGAGAAGCTGCCAGGGGCAGACTGTCTTTGCACTCAGGCCGACTCACAAATTTTTCAGCTATTTAACAACATAAATGTTCACATGACCTAATGAAATGAGGATTATCAGAAGCAGAAGTGTATTTGTGGCTTTCTTGTGTACAGTTTCAAAATGCCTAATGTGATCTTCATTCAGCTTCTTTCTGGTTTTGTATTGTGCTTCTTCAAAATGCCTTCATGCTTATGACACCTACATTAAAAAGCATGTAAAGGAAAAGACACTTTCCTATGGTTTCTGGGAGAAGAGAGATCCCAGCTGCTTACAAACCGCTAGCTGAAATTTGTTGAGCATCAGGTAATATTCTACAGAGTGTTCTCCTACCTCTTTTTCTCCCCCTTTTTTAAATTGCTATTATTTAGCTTCCTGAGTAGCTTTGGGAAGTAGGCGGGATTTTGTTTCCTGCCTTGCTATTGAACTGCTGTGCTGTCATGGTATGGAAAAACATAACTGGGTAATTCTCAAGGGTTTCCCTTCCTTGAGCATAGAGATAAATGCCTGCCAAATAAGGATGTGTAATAAGGATTGACATCTCCTTTTTGTAGAGGCCAGAGATATGCAATAAGAAATAAGGAAGCTGAAAATTACCAGTTGCTGCTTCATGTTGCAGTTATTTGCTTTTAGATTACAATTTCCTTTCCCCCCACTTACTAAATTCTGGCGACTTATTTTCCCTGCCATTGATCTTCATTACTTCTTTTTGGAGCCATTAAGTTCTAACTAATATGCATAGCCCAACTTTTTTGTCAGATTGGAGAGTGGGAATAGAATAAGAGATTGTCATATGTTTGTGTGAAGCCGCTTTTGCTTGGTAACAGGGGGAGGAAGCTGCAGTGCTGTTCCTGTAAGCAGCTCTTGAAACATCCCCAGGCTCTGAAGTGGACCCACCTCCAGCGTGGCTGGGCCAGTCTGGTGCCCCTACCATCACCAGCCTGGCTGGGCCAGTCTGGTGCCCCTACCATCACTATTTAACAAGGGAAATCTGCAGCAAAGTGAAGGTGGAAGAGTGGTACAAGATGAAAGGAACCATAAGGATCCCACAGTCAGAGAAGGAAGGAAGGAGGAGTGCTGGAATGGAGCACTGCAGCCCACAGCAGGAGAGCAGCTGTGCCCCTGCAACCCATGGAGGGCAACGGCAGGACTGATAGCCACCAGCAGCTCCATTTGAGTGCACCTGGACAGGTAGGAGACTGTGTGAGGAGGTGGCCATGACACAGGCAGTGCTGGAGAGCCTATGGTCCACAGAGCAGACCCACATGAGAGGCAGAAAGGAGCTGCAGCCTTTGGGATGAATACATGTCTGAGCATCTTGTGCAGGGCTGCCCAGTGTGACAGATCGGTGATGAACCTGCTTGCCCTGAGACAAGTGGTAGGAGCCGTTATGAAAGGACTGACTGGAAACCCCCATTCCCTGTCCTCCTGAGCAGTTCAGGGGGAGAGGAGGTAAATACACCAGGATCAGATGTATGAGCCCAGAAGGAGGGGAGGGGTGGGAGGAAGGCGGTCTTAAAGGGCTGGTTGTGCTCTTCATCGTCATACCACTCTGTGTTGTTCTCCGTTTGTTTTGGTTTTGGTTGTTGGTAGATTAAATTAATTTTTGTTTTCTTCCCCAAGCTGAGTGGTCTTGTCTGCTTTGCCCAGGACTGGAAGTGGCAATTGAGCCTTCCATGTCCTTGGGCAGTTTCAAAGGCCCGCGGTTACAATTTCTCTTCCCAGTCCTGATGGGAGGGGGAGTGTATTCCTGGATGTGCCTAAACCGTGACAGATGTAGCTCTCTCCTCCACACTCTGTAAAATTTAATCCTTGATATTTAAAGGGTTAATGAGGATCTTGCATTGGAATGTATCATACGAGGTGTTTGGAATAGCCTGATAGTGACGCAGAATAAAAAAGCATCTTCTGGAAGACAGACCTAATTATCCATTAACATTTGGATGCAATGTTTGCCTCTCATTAATTTCCATGCTTGCCAAAATGATTCTGGCAGAAGAACAAGCCGTGAAATGTAGAAATACAAATATTAGTTTAGAAGCACTAGATATGCCACATAGCTGCTTGCAAAAGGATGTACACGAATCCGTGTGAGGAAGCAGTATTACACAGGTGGCTGCACTATAATCAAAGGACTTCATGACAGGTATCCCTTGGCTATATAGTGGTACCTTTATTACCTCTCCAAAGTAAGATCAAGCTTCTGCCAACTATCAAAAAAATCCCTCCTTGTCAAAGCAGGACCATGGCACTTCATTAACAGTTCCTCTGCCCAGAACTTCAAGAAAATGCAGGGCTGGTTGTGGAAATATCAACTTGAAGCCAAGTCCGGGCCTTCCTTCTGTTGTACAGTCCTTCACATGATGACAGAGTGACAATTTCCTTCTCTAGCAGTAAGCAGAGAAAGCATTTTCCCCCTTCTTGCTCTGATTTTCAACAGGTCAGCCACAAAAATCACATTTCTCCTTTCAGCTTCTATGTAAAAATCTCCTCCATGAGCTGCACAACTGCTAACACACAGATGAGCTTTCCAACTGCTCTCCTTGCAAACCCTAATACAGCATTTCCAGAAGTAGACAACCCGGTATAGAGTATGTTCTGAAAGTCACTCAAGTTCACCTAAGTAAGGTCCTGACATGACTGTCCTGTGTCTTTCCAGCCCAAACAAAATTCCTGGGTACATGTTGTATGTTATCAGAAGAGCATGTTACACTACTCTCCCTCCAGCATTTTTAGCAGTAATGTACCTGAAATTTATTCCCAGTTACTCCACAAGGTGCACATTTCAAATGACTTGGTCTTGATATTTTAGAGACTATCCCTATTTTAATGGCTGGGCTACATTAATGAATCATCTCCAGCCATCTCTTCATAAACTATTGCTTCAAAACCAGCTGTGAATATTTTCTTCCCATTAAGGCTTATTCCTTTGGGTTTGATGTAACTAATTATCGCTTATGACTTAAAGAAAATATGCCAATAAATATTTATGCCACATGAACCATCTGCTTTTGCCAGTGCCCTGTATACTTAATGTGTAACAAATTTCTGTAAGCTTCACACATGTCAGAGGGAGCCCCTGGCAAGTGGCTACAGATGTCCACTCTGGAGGTAGCACAAGAGTCCCATTTCTTGATAAAGCAAATCATGGAGGCACTGAGAATACGCCAGTGTGAAATGCTGAAGGGGATACAGCTGCAATTCCTGGTGTTTATTTATAGCTTTGTTAGAGTAAGGCTAAGCACACAGTTCTCTTAAATATCAACAGGAAAACACTGCTGTATGAGAGCATAACAGAGGGACAGGAAAAAAGATGACAGATCTAGACAGAAGATTAAAGATTGTCCATGTCTGGTGCTGCAAGGAGAGAGAAGAAAATATATTGCCAATCATGCCCACTCTGAAATTCCAGATGCGGCTTTTGGCTGCTGTATAAAAAACATGTGCACTACTGAAAATACAACCTTTTAAGAACATGTTTAATTTCTGCCTTAGCATTAACTCGTATGTGAAGACAGACTTTTCAGAGCCAAGTATATATAAGAGAAAAAAGAGAAATTTATTTCACAGATTATGCAAGCAATCTTTTCAGTGGTCTTTTAAACTAGCGCTCAGCCTGAACTGCACTGGGCTCCAGAAGGCAGAGCAATTGGTGAAGAGGAGGGTTTCTTATTTCTCTGTGCAAGCAAGAGAGAGGCTCTCTAGAAGGTACAATTCCTTACCACAGCAGCATGAACACCCACATATGCCTGAGAAAGGACTAAACTCAATGCCACAATTTAGGCTGCAGTTGTTGATTCCTGCTCTTTGTCAGGATATAATTAAGGTATCATCAGGCTGCATAGAAGATGGGACTTAAAACTAAAAATACCTCTAGTAATTATGGCTTAGATCTGGAAAGCAACAGATGGATTTTGATTTCAGAAAAAGACAATGCTGTTCTTGAAGACGGTTGAGTAATTACTGAGTGAAAGGTAAAATAAACACTCTTGTAATCCCCTGTCCATATGACACACTGCTGAGGATCTGCATGCAATCTCATGAGGTAGGGCAAACATCTTAGCATGTAGGTCTATTTTATGGAGACTAATCGGGATTTGCCATGTTTACTAGGAAATGCAAATCTTCATTCAAATGCAAGAAAAAAACCCAGTTGTTTCAGCCATGTATCATCACTATTCGGGAACACACATATGGTTTTGATTTTAAAAAAAACCCAAACCAAAAACCACAAACCTTCCTTTGGGATTCAAGATTGCACTTCCATGACTGAGACATAAAATATCACAGTGCTTAAGATTTCAACACTCTGACCCAGTGTCTATACTATTGTTAGCAAGTTGCCTGGAAGTAATTCTAGTATCAAGGACTGATGTAAAATATGAATCTTTGTATTTGTATGTAAGCATTCAAGATATGTAGCATCCAACCTTTGAAACCACTTGAAGAAATGAATGAAAATCACTCTTAGAATCATAGAACTGTTTAGGTTGGAAAAGATTTTTAAGATCACCCAGTTCAACCATTAACCCAATGCTGCCACGTCCATCACCAAAACATGTCCCTAAGTAGCACTAAAAACTGCTCTCTTTTTTTCCTTCAAAATATATCTTGCCAAGGACTTTCCCCTTCTGTATATGTTATCATTCAGCTTGAATTAATTTGTGGGAGCTGTTTCCTGTATGCTTTTGTTCCATCACTTGAGTGAGCACTGGCGTTTGTCTGACAATACGGTGAGATGATTCAAGGAAGAATTGGCCAGAAAAACTAATTCCTTAAATTCATAGCTACTTTTATCTCTGAAGCAAGTTACTGCACGTTTGTATAAATGCCAAGGCATTAAAAAAGATGAAGTAGGGGCAGAATGAGGAGATGAGACCACAGAAGCCCTGATATTCACCAGCTGAAATTAGTGCTTAATGGCATCCTCCTGAATCTATTTAAAAGCTTGATGGCTAAACTGCAATGGAATTGACAATGCCTAGTACTTGCTTAGGACTCTGAAGCTCTGCAGGAGTAAGGTAAGCAGACAGTTTTGAAAATCCTGCTGCTCTGATAGTAAAATGACAATTTTCACTACCTCAGTAAACAGAGAGATTATAGACAACCTCACCCATAATGATATCACTGATTTATCTTCTTAACAATCTCTTCTATTTCTTACCAAGAGAAGAGACTTGCCACCCTTCACTAATATCCCTATTGCTTCCTTTCCTTGAGAATGCTAATGTCTATCTCCTGGACTGAGTATGTTAACTTGTATTCAGCTAACCTGCTAACAACTCCAAGCTGCAATTCTTTCTTTTCTTGAGTTGTGGGTGGACTGAGGTTCTTCTGTGTAGCATAAGCTCACCCAGTTTCTGGTTGCTGCTTCTACACTTCCTTAGTTATGTTCTCCACGCTCTGTTGTGCTATCACCAGCACTTGTGAGACTACGTGGAGAAAAAGTGTAAATGGCATAAGGTCAGACAAAGGCAGCCAATTAAATGAGAGCGTACTTTAACTAGACTGAAGTGGACCAAAGCTTGGGCTGCTGTCCTTCTCCTTTCACTCTATTCTGGCCATGTGTTTCTGCTGCTTTCTTGGTCTAGATGTAACCAACGTACAACCATGTATGTCTATGTATATATCCTATATTATGTGCATGCTCATATGGACTATTCTGGTGTGAGCATTTATGTTGTTTATAGAGTAGGAGTACTTCCAAATGAAAAACTTGCTATTTCAAGGATGTTTCAAATCTTTAAACTCTTTACTCACTCATCTGCCTGCAAAGCCAGAGGGTTTTTTTTCAGCTATCAGGAGACATAAAATGAATTTAAAATGAGCTTTAGAGCCCTTGACATACCCTGATTTTTTAAAAAGGTGCATCTTGTTATGCTACAGTAAGAAATTAACAGCTTTGTATTTCTCTGTTTAATTGAAAAGCAGAGATTTTCTGCCTTCCATATCTATTGCTACCATTTAATGGTGTAAAATCTGTGGTTCTAATTCTACAAAATCTTTGACAAAAAAATTTGCAGCATTTCTGCCAAAGTCTGTAAATCCCATTGCCCCTCACATGGAGCCACACTGCTTGGGAAGGAAAGGGTGTATTTTCCTAGATCACTAGTTCTCGAGTGCAATTCCTTGTTAGGCTGTGTTGAGCAGGAAGGCCTGCTACCCAGCCTCTATGCTGGTATGGGATGGTCATGTGAAGAGGGAGAGGACATGATGTTGTATTTTGTGGGGAGATTATTGGAGTCTGTGTTCATTTTTAGAGAACATATTTTTTTTTCAGCACAAATACAATTTCTATTGGCTTTTTAATCTGTTGCTGGTCTTAAGTGTGAAAGTTCAATTTCTAGAAAATTCCCTGCTAAGGTAAAAAATGCAAATGCCTTACAGGACTATAAATACCGTATCTTTTTTATTTGTTTTGGTTTGTATCCTACTTTTAAAAAACGAAGTCTTTTTTTTTTTTCAAGAACTTCTGAAAGACAGTTAAGGTGCATCTTTAGCAGTGTGGCAATACCACCTTAATCATGCTGTTGCTTACTGCAAAAGGAAAAAGTAAAATCTTAAAAATTGCTAAGAATCATCATAAATGACTTTTCTGTGTGCAAGATTAAGACTTTTCACTTCAAGAGAGTCCAACATTAGAAGAAAATATAAATCGCCTAACTAAAGAAGAATTTAAGTTTCTTAACTTGTATAAGTCAATCACAAATGTTCAGCACTGGTAATTAAATAATCCATATCTTTTGAGGGAAATTAGGGACAAAGTATCTATGAGTTTTCTTTTTAAATAAGGTTTGCTTAGAAGGACGTCCATAGCAGGGATTTTTTTTATGCAATTCCACAGAAAGATAGCTGGCAATAATGGAGTGAACCACTGTATATATATTTAAATGAAATTTTGAGGTCTCTCCATGGAGTAATAATGCCACATAACAGAGATTTTAATTACATTTAGAAGTCACTCTGTGCAGCTTATGAATGAATGTGTTTCATGAATCCATGTATTTTATCCTATTAGGTGGATTTTGATTACGTTCTCATTCAGTGGAAACAAACAAAACAAGACTTCGATAATTAAATATCCTTTAAGGTTTATACTATTTTATTATGATATTAGCATGAAACTATGTATTCTAATCTACAACAGTAGATTGCTGCTAAACAATACCATTGTTAATTGAATGACTCAAATGAGAAAGAAGAAATCTCTCATAACATCAGGGGTATTAAGTTTTTCAGGGAGCTTAACCTTTTTAAGCAGACAGCAGGGCAACACCAGCAAAGGTTATCTGAAATAAGGAAGGTAACACACTTCTACTCAGGGATGTTTTAAAGAGAGCTGGTAGGATGTTTTAGTCCTGTACAGAAACGAAATCAAGCAGAGCTACAACCTAGGATTTACCTCTCTCCCACTGTGCCTTCCCTTCAAGCACACAGAAATCCCTTTCAGCTGCCCCTTCCTGACTAGAGTCTGTGGGAAGTCTCCCTAGAAAGCACTAATAACGTAAAACAGGACTGTCCCCCTAGGCTAAGTTCCAGTGTATCTAATCTGCTTTCTGAAACGCAAACACAGAAATTTGCACAAAAATAGCATGTACAGGAAGTAGACAAGGAAAGCAATGACACAACAATCAAACTCTGTTCACATCATACTTGCTCATTATACATATAACACTTATAGACAACTTACTGATGCATCACTAAATTGGCATAAAAATGGAGAACAGACATCTTGCTCCTACTTCTCCCTATGATTTCTATCATTCATCCTTGCAGATGGTAAGAAACACTGGGCTAAATACGGACACACTTCTGTTATGGTGGGATATTGGAATCTGAAATAATTTTCAGAGCTCAGGACAAGTCTTCCAACTTAAGCAAACGTGAAATACTGTTTCCTTAACACAATTTATTATTTTCATAACATAATGGCTACATTTTCATTAACCATTTTGGAAATGAATGGAGTATCACATGTACCAAACTGCCTGTTCTGCTTAAAAAAATATCCTATCTGAGAAAGCAGTCTGCTACAACTGAAGTAAATGGTTAGTGCTTTACTAAATCAATGTTAGTATAATTGGTCACCATGTGTAGGACAGCCGTGAGTCTATTTTTACTTGTACTAACTGTGCTAATTTGTAATGGGACATAACGAATATAACATTTATGAAAGCTATGTTCTTGTTGCATTTATAGTTATAGTAATTTTAGACCCTTTATAGCTAAACATGAACTCTTCCATATGAAAATTGAACACTATAGCTAAATGTACTCCAGCTATCTTTAGGAAAACAGCCATTAATGATATAGTACATTTGAGATTTCTTTTTTTCCTTCTGCAAAGCTAGTAACAACTTTCAGAAGCAGTTTGATTAAAACATCTCTGGCACCACTGGCAACAGCACTTCATAAAATCTTCCGCCTGATATAGAAGACAGAGCATATTTTCTGCTAAGGGCATTCTGGTTTGGTTGCTAATTGAGAAGCTATTCCATGTTCATATCCTTCTTCCATTCCTGCAGCTGTGATTCTGTGATTTAGTGTCAGTCACTGGAAAGGACTCGGAAGGAAATGCTTTGCGGGTTCTCAATATAATACTGAACTAAAGCTTAATCCTTGCATGTTAGTTAAGTACTCTCTGTTCCCTAATTTGCTCATGTATGGTACACAATCAAATTAACTGCTTGTGTACTTAAGGTAAGCAGAGCGACTCTGGAAAATGCCCTAAAAAATAGTGCCTACACTCTGATCCATGTATCACATTTGAGGATAATATTAAAGTTTTCTAGTTTACTCCTTGTATTTGTTAGTTGTGCAATTTTTGGGGGCACTTAAATTAATCTGTACTGTACTAGCACTCAGAACATTAACCACAAATGCAAGCAAAACGTTTGTTCTGTTCATACTAGTTTACAAGTAACTGTTTCACAGTAACTCAAAAACCTAATTTCCAAAGACAGATCAAGAATTAAGCTTGCAGGCCACCAGGTATCTTGATGTGAACAGTGATGTTCCAAAATAATATTTAATTTCTTATCTTCTAAAATAATGTTATCTGTACATATTTTAATATCTCTCAGTCTATTACTGCACATTCCACTTCAATCTTATTAATACAAGATCCTTTCAATATAATCTCTTTTATTCTGCAGTGGTAATGTAAATTGAAGAATTAACTATGTAGTAAAATTTTGCTTTGAAAATTGTGAAACTTTTTGTGTTTGTAGAGTTGATGCTGTCTTCAGAAAGCCATACAGGGAAGGCTGACTGTCCTGTGTGCACACTATGCAAGGAGTAGGCAATGGGAGAAGATGACTTGCCAGACATTGTTTCAAAGTGTATCCTAACAATCCTTCCATGTAAGAAAGGGGTCAGCCAGCATCTTAAACTACAAGATGGCATTAAGAACTGTGGGGCAGTTCTGTATTCTCTAAGTCTTGTGGAGCACCTTTGCCTATTCTCTGCCTACAAGCAGAACTACATCATCACACTATGGTAACACAAGCTACTTTCTTAGGAAAGTGCTTTGTCTTGTTTGTCTTTTCCTTGACAAAGAGGAGATTAAATTTTCACCTTGCATGACTTTGCCAGTGAAAACTGCAGGCATTCAGCATATGTAAGATTCAGATCTCTGACTTGCTGAAACCCCTTTATCTCAGAATCTCTTTTTTTGGGATTGTTATGAAAAGTCACTTCAGTACATTTTCTCTCTTCTCACACATCTGCAAAATGGTAAGAGTAATGCTTATGGCAGGGGATGATCTTTCAAGGTCCCTTGTGTATTTTGCTCACTGACTTGTGGAAAATGATAGTCCAGTGGGCAGCATGACAGAGAATTGAACCCCATAACCTCTGACCATATTCCTAACTTTTAACTGCTGCACTTAGACTTAGCATGCTGCATCACCCTCGGGCAAGATAAAAAGTCTCCAGTCATGTCTATCATGGGATGAAGATTCAATTTCTTGACAGCATGCATCTGGGTTCATAAGCTACAGCTGAGATGTCTACATCCTTGAGCGAATCCCAGCTGACTCCACAAGAGCCCTCAGCTGGTCTTTAGGCTGTGTGCAGCACAAGCAGTGCTTGAAAATTTTCACCTGAGATAAAATTTCTCTTTTCAAAAGCCTTTGTTGGCTCACCGAGGCCAGGGAGTGGCAATCAAATGGGATTCTGACTAAGGACTTGCTCTTTTGAGTCCTTCATCAAGTTAAAAACTATTACAATCATAGCAATGTACTTCCATCCAGTTTCATGTAGATGGTGTGTAACATAACTCCTGTTTCTTTATGTACACTCTTAACCAAAAGCTGTTCTTACTTGCATTATAACCCACAATAGTGAGATTTAAATTTCATTTAAAATGTAAAATAATTCTGTTTGAGTTCTTTACCTCATCTAACATGGAAAGCATTTTCTCTTTAATTGTATCTCTCTGCCTTCAAGAACACTGAGCAGCCTTTTAAACATCTGCTCTTTCCAACCTGCCACTTAACAAGTTAGTTTGGAATAATTTTCTCTTTGGTTTATTCTTCTCTCTTGATTATGAATACAAAAAAGTAGAGAGGGCCACAAAGTCAGAAGGCCAAATGTGAGGAAATCACTGCAGTAATCTTTATTAATGTGTTCTGTATAGAAATATGTATGGGTTTTTGTTTAGCATGTTTGCTTTTATCAGAAAGAGGGAGATGACAGAAACTATAGATAGATTGCTATAATTTCAGCGTCAGTCATGGACTTTTTTTAATGTAACGTACTGTTTTCAGCCCCACACCCTAAACAAATCATGTTCAATGGAGTTTTCCTCAGGGGAGATTACAGTGAATACTTACTGAGGCACAGTTGCTTTCTGACTTGTCTTCCAGAAAGCCAATTTGGCATGGTGTCCTCTGATTCTGCAGCCAGTAGTCTGTCGATTCTAGCAGACTGTTACTGCAGAGAATCTGTTAAAATAGTGGAAAACAGTTAAAATAATTTAAAATTTTACTCAGTCCTACTGTGCTTTGGGGACTTGAACTGTATTGTTGTAACTCAGAGGAAATCCTGCCTGCAAAATTTTGCAGGGGCAAGACTGGGATCCCTGTTCCTTTTGGACTTGTCCAGTAAATGCACCTTTAATCAAGTGATTTATATATCCCCTAAACTATTAGCCTGACTACTTTTAGAACCAAAAGTCCTTGGAGATACCTAAACCCAACATTCTTATAGGAAAATATTGCCAGGAGTTTTGTTCTGTGTTGGAGAGATAAACATAGATGGTGTGAAAACTAATTATTCAATTATACCAGAGTGCCCAAACTTGCAGCCTTTATTATTTACCATATCTCTCTCCACAGAAGATCAGTACTATTCACTCTGCCAGCAGCCTCATTTCTGGGACTGCCTAGGCTATAAACTCTTTCTTAAACACATTTTTTCAGCTTTTTGAGAAGCTGAAGCATTTAAAGACCTACTGTAATGAGTGCTGGGCACAGTCAGTAGCCTGAGACCAAAACTTTGCATTTAATTTCTCTATCTTGGTTCAGTCCTACAGCTTATGCTACAAGCTTTGCTTAAACAAAAACAAAATATCTGTAGATTGTAAAGGTAAAGCTAGTTTTGCGAGGCCTCACTTGCTGCCACTGTACTAATATTCTTCCATAAAAGAGAGACCCTTAGTATTTTTAAAACAACTAGATAACAGCAGGAAAAGAATAGCTGCAACAATGATGCTACTAAGAGAACATTTTATATGGCTTATTTTCCTCCCCAGGCAGCAATACTAAGTATGCCTGTGAAATGGATGTATGTTTTATTTGTACTTCTCACAGTTCTTGCACTACATGGAAACAAGCTCTTTAGCCTTTTATTTTACTAATGATGTTTTAAAACAAATTTTGTTTCTCTACCTGGAAATAAGTCTATTCACAGTATAGATTACTGCAAGTTTTGCATTGATACACCGTAGTCTTACTTCAGTAACAATTCATAAACGTAAATCCTTTCCTCAGGAAGAAAAGTGAGAAGAATTTGTGAGGCCTCCATTTCTCAGGGAAGACGAATCACTGTGGGAAGCTGTTCTGGCCAGTTGACACAATTTTCTAATACTCACGTCCAGTCCAGAAGTAAGCTTATTACCACTTACAGAACAACACTCTTATTTTTATCTTTCTGGCAGAAAGCCAGTTATATAGTTAATACTGCACTCCCTGTATTATTGTATATTCATTTCTGAATAAAATTCAGAAGAAGATGGATGAAGAGGGTAATGGTGAACACCACAGTTCGTAAGTTGGACCTGATTCTGTGCCCTCCTTTAGTGACTTACACAAAGGCTTGGTACTATTGTGGTGGATGTTTCTCAATATCCCAGCCCTACTATGAGTTTTCTTCCAAAGAGCTTCAGAATACAAATTTAGGGTTCACAAAATAATCAGGTAGGCACTGTGTCCAAATCCTTTTTCTGAGGATGATAAAGGCTCATGAATGCTTCACATGAACACCAATCTTTTCTTGGGGGCTGCTAGCTAATCTTGTTTACCAGTTGAATGACTCTGCACTCAATACATTTTATAACCTCCTGTATCAGTGCAAAGAGATTTCTGCCACCATAACTAACTCTGAGACTAGATGAGGAAAATCATATACTTCGTATCCCAAAGAAACAATTTTCTGTTGTTGTTATGAACTGTTCCTTTTTTTTTTTTTTTTTCAAATGTGGAAATGCTGAACTACTCTAAACTAAGAAAAAATGTAAGATCTAGAATCAAGTGTTATTTTCTTTTTTTCCGAAATTTAAATTACCATCCTCTGAGTCTTTTATGAAGACATAAAGAATTGAACATATATGTACATGCACACAAACATGGGGGAGGGAGATCCTAAAGTCCTGGTTGTAGTTTTCTCATCATCCTGCTCTCTTTTTGCTTTTTGTTCTGTTTCTTGTGGGTAGTAGAGTAAGCTTTCCCACTTTCCTCTCTAAGTTGAGTACTGGAGTTTGTTTTGCCTGGAACCATAATTGGCAGTGAGCCCTCCCTGTCCTTGTCTTGATCCACAACAACCTTGCTTATTTTTTTCCTCCCATTTTGCTGGGACTTCCGCCATCCTAATGTGGGTGGAAGCAATGTGGGCAATAAGCAAGAGACTGTCGTGGTGCTTCTGTGCTGTCTGGGCAAAACCATGACATAAACCCATGAAAAGACTTGGGAAATCCAAACTTCACTTTGTTTTCCTGGGATGTTAAAGTACTCTTAGTAGCTCCATCTTTCAGAGGGTATTTTTGTCAGGAAGCAAATACTAGCCAAGCACCACCAGTAGAAAGAATTCTGAACAAATTGTTTCAGTCAGGACAAGTCATAGTTGCCAAGCTTGGGTCATTCCAGGATGGTTTATTATTTGCTTTACAGTACATTTTATTTTTTATATGGCTTTTCATAATGGACTTTGAAGTCAAGGGTAGAAATTATTACATGGAAATTCTGGACAACGTGTGATGAACATTAGTAGGATGATTCTGCTGTCGTGTGTGTATACTTCTGCACATACACTTGAGAATGCAGACAAAGGTGAAGAAGGATGCAACAGGCAAAACATTTTTACTACTGCAGGCTGGATAAAATAATTTGCAGCAATCTGTATTTAAAAGATGACAAGCATAAAAAAACCAGATATACTTGAATCCACATAGCAGAAGCTGTCAGAAGTCGGCAATCTTAGGAATACAGGTTGGCCCAAAGTCCTCTGGAAAGCCTCTAGAAGTAACTCGGAAAAGAGAGTGCTATGGGAAGCAGAAGCAGGCCGGAAGGTGTGGGAGAGGCCTCCTTGAACATGGTCTGGGTTCATACATATCAGGAGATATAAGGGGACATTTGAGTAAGCAGTGAATAGGAATTGAGGGATAAAACTTGGATGAGTGTAAACTCTATCTTATGGAATGCAAGTTTCTGCATCAGGACCATGACAGACATCTTATTGCTCGAGAACCTTCTCATTAGTACTTCTTTGAAGGAAAGAAAATTTGGGCCACCCTGCAATGCTGATCACAGTAGAATTATACACACCTGCTATGCAAAAATGTAGCTGTGAAGTTTTGGGCACATTTCTTTAGTAACAGACAGCAACATTATCAAAGACAAACCCAGAGTAAGAGTGAATGTAATACTTGTTACAGCATTTTTCTATTGTCAGGCAATTCTCCAGGTTAACTAGGTGCATATGTTTACATATATAAAGCGAGGATTTGCATTTGTGTCAAAACTTGCTAGAATACTCATATATAGTAAATTATGTATGACTGCAATGATAGAAGTGTACAAGCTTAAATGAACAGGGTTAATTAATCAAATGCAATGTGAAAACTGGTATTATTCAGAGATGTAACTCTACCAGGACATTCTGATTGCCATTTTGCAATTAAGTACGTTTTCAAAATATACTGAGCTGGTCTCTACTAAAGAATAAGAAACCTAAACCTGTACTACATCAGCTGTCAGGTAGCATCCTTTTTTTTTTTTTTTTTTATATAGGCTGCACTTTTAAGGCACATAGTATCACTTGCCAAAATGTCTTCCTCCTACCTTGTACCCCATTCACAGACAAGTTCTGGGCCAACCTCACTGACATACATTGTTAGCAACTCTATTGAGTTCAGCAAGGTTGTTTCTGAATTGTAAAGGTACAATTGAGAGCAGAACTTGATTCATTGACCATACTTATGTGTAGCAGCTGCACATACTATCCTGCTATATATCTGGTTCAGAGCAGCAGCATCACACTCAGAAAATAATTCAGGATGAATTTGCATCGTGCATTAAATGTAAAATCAGCAGTAATTCATGGTTCTAAAAAAAAGTTTTCAATTCTCATCTAGAGACTCAGCCGTCAGCATTACTCAGTGTGTTGTGAATCAATGAACTAAATCAGCCTCTAGCAGAGTGCGGATTAGAAAAGTCGTTCTTTCCCAGAGGAAAATATCGCATACAAGTTTAGTGTAACAGCTTCCTGCTCCCCGATTTAGATCATAAGACACAGAAATACAGTAAATATATCTATAACTGAGACAACATTAAAAAAGCTCTTCTCCCCAGATGAAACATCTGCGTCTTCATGGCTGATCATCTTAATTAGTTTGGTTAATTAGTACTCATCAAAAAAGATATGAAAGTGGGACATACAGGATAAGATGAGATATCGAGGGGCACATCTTCTGCATTTGTTCAGGCTGGTCTGTGTAGTAACAGCCCAAATCTCATAGGGTTCCTAACAGGAACTACTCATGACAAATACGATTACTCAAACCTGCAAGTCAACTGTTTAAACTCTTCCCTTGTAGAAGGAACCCATTGTGTTTCATTCCACCACCAATTACACACCAACTTAAAAATTACTGTAACTAACAGACACTAAAAGAGAAGGTAATGGTCTATTTTTGGTAATTCTTTATCCTTATCCACACAAAAATAATGGTAACACATTCTGTGATAATGCTTGAAAGAAGCCCAAAATATCCTGCTCTTTGTCAGAAGTGTTGGCAGAAGTGAATCACTTCTTCTACTGTGTTGGCAATCATAAAACTGACTCGTGTTACAATGAAAAGTTCAATGTAAGGGATCAGACGGATGAAGTTGCTCTAAATCACATAGATTTAGATGTGATCCTAGATCACATAGGTAAAGGCTGGCGTTTAGGAGAGAGCAGTGCTTCTGAAGGTGACCAGGCTAGGAGAATTTGTAAACAGCAGTGGCATTTCTCAGTGCTATACCATTGTCTTCAATAAAGACAATTCTGAGATAAAATGAAAAGTTAAGATGTTCTCCCACACTACAAATTTTCTGCCTATTTCTGACTACATAAAGATTACAGTCAGCAGTGGTTCTTAAAAATCAGGTATTCTTTTGCAAATAAACCCTTCGATCAAGTGGCATATTGACTCTTTTTTTAGCTATGTTGAGGTGAGCTGGACAAGCCCAGTCCCAGCATTCACATCAGTCTACTGAGATCTCTTTTATATCCATGATTTTACATTTAACAAAATTTCTGTAGGCAGACAATACTCACTCCTCCTCCCCCACAGTGTAGTTTTCAGGATAAGGAAAATAAACAGAATAAACATTTTTCTACATGTTTTATATTTTTCTCACTCTGCTTACATACATAAATATATGTTTAAAATAATGACACAAAACAAATGGAAAGCATTATTACTATTTTTTTTTAAATAAGAATTATGGGAAAACTGAAAGAACTGTGAAGTTTTATAACATTTGTGTTAGAACAAATACTTTCTTATCAGCTCAGGAATTGTCTGTTGGAGATGGTATTGCTCTGAGAGTTATTGCAAAGTGAGAGATGAAAGATGGCCCTGGGGAGGAGGAATAAAAGGAAACATCCATGGTCTTTACCTGTGTATTCTCAGTTGTACTGAAATTACCTACATGTATAAAATGGTATCAGTCATATCTGGTTCCTCTTAGTGACATACATACACATACAGGCGCTACTTCTTCCTCTGTCCTGAAGGTATTCACAGAATGTGTTGCTTTCATTTCATATTGTCAGGTAACAGTGAAAAGCACAAATGTTCACAAAGAGTTTGTCTTCCATATATATCTATAACATATTTGGGGACTAGAAAATTATATGCCAGGCAGACAAAACTGCAAGACACCATAACAACACCCTGAACTTTTTTTTTGTATCAGTCCTTTTTATTTTAGGTATGTTAGATTTTGCACTCCCCTATCAAGACAAAAGCTATAACTTGGGATATATTTGTCTTTGGATATAACAAACTTAGAAGTTACCTTCTTACATGCTGTGACAGAGCTTCCCAAACTGCTTGCCGAACTGTCTGGGCTGCTGCCTTGGTGCTCTGGAACTTCATGCATCAGTGGAGATTCAAAGTTTCTGAAGAACAAAAGAAGAAACAAACCCCCAAAAACCTTTCCAGTGACTGCTACGTAAATAACTCAAATTATACCAAATTGCAGTTCAGTAGCGATGTAACTTAAACTACAAGAAGCTGTCTACACTCTCCTTGCTGACGTTACTAATTTTCCCTTTTTGTAAGACTCCTGAGATACATACTTTGGATATGAAGTAGCAGACCAATATTAGTAGTAGCAGACCAGAGGATAGCATATAACTGCCTACAATCATATCTGCCTGTCCTGAACAACACTGTAAAAAGTGGTATTACCTTGTCTTCATAAGTAGGCATTTTGGAGCAGCAAATTAAATACTTGATGCATTAATTCAACTTGGTAGACAAAAGAAATGTTTGCTGCATTGTTTCCTGCCTGGATAGAAGTAAAGGGGTACCAATGAAGAAAAACTTGTGAAAAGTACTCGTGAGTGAAATAAATGTAGAATGCCATAAAATGTTTTGAATGAGACAAGGCTCAAACTCAAACCGAAGTTCAGACAGGCAACAACAGCTGCTTTTGGTGTTACTGAACTGTGGTAAACCTAAATTCTCTTGTCAGTTATCTCAGTCCTCAGAGCTGTATTTTATGTCCAGCTGATTACACAGATCTGGCACAAGTAAAATCAGCAACCATGTTTCACAGACAGGACAAAAGACAACTCATTTACTGGTATGTCTAACACTTTCAGAGCTCCTTTTTTTTGTCTAGAGTTCATGTTTTCTTTCATGTAACTTTAGAGTAGAATCCTTATTCTCATGCTGTGCTGAAGTTGAACTCTAGTCTTGTGATACTGATGTGAACTCCAGGCTCCTACTGTTTGCAAGATGGTTCATGCAGTAGGCCTTCACAGTCAGTGAAAAGCAGAATAATTTTAACAAAGAATTGCCAAATTATAAGAGCTACACTCAGAAACAGTTTTAGACTCTGCAGGCTTCTGCTCACCAAGTTTATGGGTACACAATTTCCAAAAGAAATATAGAGAAATACATCCTCCACCATCTTGGTCATCATTTATGGTTAGCTCTAGGTATCATACAAAGCAGATATGTATAACTACATACTAATTGATGGAAAAATGAGCACCTGGCTGAGCTTCTTCAGGTTAAGACATCCAGTGTTACAGACCTGAGTCTTCCATTACTCAAGGAGGTAAAGTGTATGAACTTCTCTCTAGATACCTTCAGATTCACAGGTCTTTCTTTTAACATGGTACTTGCGTTTGGCTTTTCAATGACTCTCTCTCTCTCTATTATCTCTCAGATCAAAGTTTCCTCTTTTCTTTCTTTATCCTGTGGGCACCCTTTCCAAGCTTTAATTTTCATTATGTATGTGATTTCTTAAGAGACCTTCCTCAGGCCATACAGCTCTGCTACCTTTGCTCTGTAACAAAGCCAGTAAGATAAACCTACTTTTTATTAACTCCCCAGGGAGAAACTGTTCTGTCTTTGAGAAGCTGCCTGCTCTCATTAGTTCCTCAATGAAGCTGTCTGCACTCATTAGCTCCTCAACAACAGGAAGCTGAAAGAAACTGCTGCAGAGATGTAGACATCTCATAATGGAATGATGGCTCATGTACTGTACTTGTTAGTTCATATGAAGAGTTTACACAAAGCAGCAGTCTTCAAGGGATCTGACACAGGTCAGGGCCTTTTTGCTACAAGATAAAGCAAACTGTTGAAGGTTACATGTCTTAATTCTTACCTTTGCTTGGCTTCCCTTGTTTATTATGTGATGGAGAATGCTCATCTGACTTAGACTGGCTCGCCTCATTTAGAGCTA
This sequence comes from Urocolius indicus, assembly GCA_013401255.1. Classification (NCBI taxonomy): domain Eukaryota; kingdom Metazoa; phylum Chordata; class Aves; order Coliiformes; family Coliidae; genus Urocolius; species Urocolius indicus. The sequence goes on along the minus strand of WBNH01002957.1, from coordinate 378,994 downwards.
TGTCAGAAGGCCACAGACATGATAAGGCATCTCTGTTAAAGAATGGCTCATTTGGGAATTTTTCCTTTGGTGTGAGAGATCCTAATTTACAATTCAGCTTTTGAAACTGAAGCTAGGATCCCAGACCTGTGATTCAGTGTTAAGAAGTACACCGTTTTCACTTTAATATTTCCATTAATGGTGTCTACAGTCACTTATTTGCCACCAGGTGCTGTCTTACTGATTCAAGAATTATGACTGATACTTTTTTCCTACAAAGCTAAATGCTCTCATGATGAATGCAAACAAATTTCTTGGAAATTAGAGGACTGTAGCAAATAGCTGTGAGGTTTATGGCACTAATAGTATTAACAAGACACCATTTATTACTGACAAAAATGCAAAGCAATTGCCTCTGTTTTCCTACATTGAATAACTCAAAAATACTGACCTTGATGTCTCAAGACTTAATAAAAAAAAAAAAACACACCAAAGTTGCTCCTAAAATTAATGATCTTCTTTGCAGATGTGGCAGATGGTGCTACATCAACTAAGAAGAGGAAATTTAAAGAATTCCCCAGGTCATCACTAAAGAAAACTGTTGTTGTGAAACGACATCAGAAATGTCAATTTCCTATCATCTTGAACAAGCTTTCAAAATCTTGCTGTTCAATAATCATTCCTAAGGAGCAATTCCAATAAACAATAACTGACCATTTTATACATAATTTGAAACAATCCTATTACAGCCTAGTGCTTTTCATCTTTTCATTGTGATTGTTAATCTCAGCATTTTGAACACATAAAACATAGTGGTCCATGAAAAAGATAATCCTGACGAAGGAAGCAAACTGAGAGAACACAGTGAGGTTTCTCACTGCCATTAACTCGAAGCTATAGTCAGCTACATTTCTAATATTCTGCTACTATTTGTACCAAACATCACGAATAACAAAAAAAAAAACTTAATGAATTCCATTTTGAAATAAAAATGAGACAAGTGAAAGCATGGCAAAATACTTTAGTATATTCTTACCTTTACACTCATAAATAAACTCAAATGCTACTCGGAAACTGGGGAAGGCATCTAGCTTAATCCAGACCCTAAGCAAGCTGCAGTTTCAAAAGGGATGCACCATTCAAACAGCATCCCTTAACTTCAAAGATTTTTTTGAAAGGGACAGACTAATCACACTCTTTTCTTATGCTATCTTTAAGATTTTACAGTTTTAAAATTTACCTTTTACATGTAAACAGGTCACCAAGTCAGTAGCAGTAAATTCTTCAGATATGTGTCAAAGATACTATTTTAATCTATAGAATTGGGTTTTATTCAGTCTGAAACGTGTATACTTCAATCGGAGCACAGATGGCTAGTCAAACATGCTCTATAAATACCTCAAACAAATGTCTTTCTGATTTTGTTATGGATTTGAAACCTATGTGCAGAATATAATCACTGGCAGTATCAGGGGCTGATCTTGTAAGGTATTCACAGACTTGTTTCAGTCTCCCTTGGCTGCTGTTAACTTCACTGTGATATGGGGAATACTTCCCATCATTATCAGAGCTGGGCATCTACGCAGTCTAACAGGTACCAGGTTGGTTTGCTAGTTTGACAAATGAGTGCACTAAAAAGAGTAGATGTCTAAGTGCTTTCTATTTAGATTGCTCATTTCATAATGTTTATTGGGTACTCTTGATTTACATTCCATTTTTATCAGTGATACAGCTGCAAAAAGGTCAGGTCTTTAGCAACATGCTAATGAAAAACAGGAGAGAAAGACAACTCATACTATGATATATCACACAATAAAAAGGCTTTTACCTTTCATGTTCACAGAGCCCTGAATGCCCTTTATTCTGCTCCTAATTTAAAAAGGCAAACAAATCTCGAAGTCTCTGTGATTATTAGCATAAAATATATTTTAAATATTTAAAAATATAAAAGAACAAACAAGTTTTACTGAAGCATAAATGTGAACCAAGCTAACTACATTTTATACGATCTACTTAGAAATATATATTTACTGATTGAATTATTAAATGAAAAATAACAAGGCAGGGTATACTCCAATGAAAGAGCTGACAAACAAATCAAAGACTTGGCAATCAAGAGATGAACAACAGATGATTTGGTTTTGATTTTTCTGACGGTTAACTGTATTTCAGTAGTTTACTGACAAAGGGACAACCCCATATAAACTGTGATTTTGCACAGAGATAACAGATATCCTGCCTTTTCCCAGATTTGACATGACTTTAGGGCAATTCCAGGTGAACCTTTGTTATGGTGGCTACTTAATAAGGAAACCTTCAAGAAAGGACAGGCTTGGACTTGGTCAGAAGAGACTACAGAAAAAAAGTACATGAGGAACCATGAGATTTCTTCCTGATAGGGTACATAAGGCAACGACAGAAAAAACCTAGAATTATATGTATGATGCACTATTAGTAACAATCACTTTTGAAGAGTTTCTGATTTGGAGGTGCTTTAGAAGGTATAAAATAAGCCCTGGATTAACATCTAGAGACTAGACAAGGTCTGATGAGGAAGAATAACCGAACCTGTGAAAGATAAAGGAACAGACCCTTAAATTCGGGGAGCACTAAAGGACTGCATCTTACAAAGACAGATTGAAAGATAGCCAAGACTGCTTTTCTGCCCTAAAAGCAAGGAGTCTACACTCTTGAGTGACAGCTAAGTGGGAAATTAAGGCTGAGGAAATTTGACTGAGGAAAGATGAGGAATCTTTTTAAAGGAAGGATTCTTCAAACTAATTAGTCTGTATGTACATAAGTGGGCAGTGCCAATCAGAAAGATGATTTTTGAGAGATATAGACTCAGTTCACTATATTCAGACACGGGTATTACGGAAACAACAGAATATGGCACTTCCATTTCCTCTACAGCAAAGTAATCACTTGCTACTACTTAAGTCTACTAAGCCAGCAAGAAGCAATATAAAATCAGAAATCTTCATAAAAAGATATCCCACAAAAAATTCCATATTCACCTAGCACCTGCAGGTGTGCTGTACAATAGCATCTGTGCTGTAGAAAGGAAGACAAAGAGGAAACACTTTTCTTCTCAAAGGAGAACATTCATGACTGTGTATTTATTGAGCAACTTATATTATTACTCCACTTTTGATGGCAATGCCTATTCTTAATATAGATTATGTTGTTAGTGCAATACCATGTAATATACAAGTGTGTGATGTTATCCGATCTTAGTTCTTTTAAAGATAATGGAAAAAAACACTGTGACACAGCTGGAATTGGGTGAAATTTGATCCAAATGAAATACTTAACAAATGTGCATGCAGCTCCCTCAGATTTCAAATAGAAATTGAAATTATCAGTATTTTTCAAGATGGAGTCAAAGATGTTGCAATTTAGGCTTCCATAACATAAACCACTGGGTAATATTTTACCGTGTTTTAAATGTTTCTTGTATCCAACAAACAACTTGTGTTCCCTGACCACTCCTCTCATCCTTTCGCTATGTACAAACTGTCAGGTGGCCACTTTAGGGGAACCAGTGGAACATGACATAAGAAGACAGCAGTAATTTCATGTGGAGGATGTTAATCTTGGCTTAACTAGTTTGTCAAGTATTTGGGGGTAATTTGAATAGTTTATAGCCAAACTTCACAGTTAAGCTTCTCAAGTAGCTTGCCACTGACTTAAGAAGTGTTTCTGATTCTGAGCAGCAATAAACCAATACTGACAGAATGGGTCTGAAAGCACAGCACATGGAATCAAGTATTTAACTATCTGACAACTTTTCTTAAAGGTTACCTTTTAAAGATCTAAAATCTGTTCTATAAAAGCTTTCCATTAATTAAATTCAAGACAGATACTAACTAATTCTGAAAGGAAATGTGACAAAGATATTTGTAACTTAAAGGTAAATGCATACCTCATGACTTTATTTGAATAGAAAATGCATGTAGCTAATCAAAACTTGCTAGTTATTTCAGTGTTTTCCGTTTTAGATTGATTATGAATCAAATAGACTGTAGAAGTGTAATTGAAATGTGATATGTACTCAGGATTATGTGCATGAAAGGAAGGTGAACATTGCTTTCATGTTTTGAATGGCATGTTTTTAATGTTTAATAGACTTTCTGACACTATTAATACCAGCTCTTTTCAGAAAAAAACAAATCTGGCTTGGAAACATAAGATTAACAAAGAGGTGACTTATCCCCAGATATTTTTACTTCTAGTAAATGTATTGTTTCAAGACTTTTTTTATGAAAGAAAAGTACATTGGTTTAGATTTCAGCTGAATCTTTCAAAATATTGTTTATAACTGTTCAAAAACTAATATTTTTTACCTTAATGATAACAGAAAAGTAAAATAATAGCCTAAAAATAAGTGTCTTCATCTAAAAGATTAACCACAAATTTCTATTCTTTTAAATTCAGTATTCTCTCTATGACCACCTGCAGTGTTTGTAAACCAGTGAAAACATCAGGGTACAATTTCAGCGACAAAGAATACATTCTGTCATTGCTTATTCACAACAAATCTTATTTTAATGTAATTTGCATGCTCTAAATACTCCTAGATAATTCTGATTTGCTACTAATAGCCCACAGGAACATGATCAATTTTGATGCTAAATTACTATATCAACAAATAACAACTTAACCTAATTCTTTAAAAGTATAGGGTTTTTCAAAAAGCATAATAACATTGTGAGAGATAAACAAAACGAAGCTGCTTCTGATGAAACATGCTTTTGTATAATTCTATCAAGACACTACAAACATTGTCTTCGGTTTAGCTTGCGTGAGTTTGTGAAACTTTTTTCCATAGACCGTAATGTGATTAATAGGATTGAGTGGTAGGTATAAAGGCAAAATTCTCAGTTTTTTCATACCTTATACCAGCATAATGAACGCATGAGATTTTACTCCAAGAAATTGTGATCGAGGTTTCTTTGGCAAGATAAATCGTTTCTTCTGTCCTCTAAAATCTACCACCTTTTAACCTATATCTAAGGAACACAAGACATTATCTGTGAGAGTCTAAAGGTGAATCAGATCCATGAGTTATTAATTAAATCTTTTTGGTTGTTTGTTTGTTTCATTGGTGGCATGATGTAAATAATAAACTGCAAAGTTTCTTTAGTCACTGCCTTGCAATATCTATGAAATTGTTGTGATAACCAGGCTTAAAATAATTGACTTGTTCTTGCAGGGATGCATAAAGTCCAGCATGACTATCTGCACCACTGACTGAGCTCAGGTTAAGCTCCTAGGTAACCTTAAAATTACCTGCAGTGTGATTAAATTAGTATTCTTGCATTTACACCTAATACACAAGTATAGACCATACTGTGTAAAGACATGGATTTTCAGTTATCCACTCAGAAATCAAGAGGCCATTTGGCTGAAGAGAATCTGAGCAAGATTAAATTGCTCTTTGATGCCACTTGCGCTTTTTCATGCTTATCCTTGCAGACAAAATGCTTCTATTAAAGGTTAGTTCAGACACAGACAAGTTCACTTGTATCACAGTCTAGGAATGATCCTACAATAACTTCAGTAGTTGGATTGTACATGATGAACAAAGGGTATCTAAATCGACCTTCTGTATCACGACCATCAGCTTGTCCAGGCTTCTTTTTTGAAAAGAAAAAATAATATAGCATATATTATTATATAGTCTGTATTTGTAATGCATCCAAAAGTGACAAATGACCATATTTCACTGTACTAGGCATGTTGAAGGTGCTTACTCTCTGTGGTGTAATGCACTTAAGTCCAGATTTTGCAAAATTACTATTGTTTTACTAATGGGGGATCACTGTAACAACTACAGCTAAAGAAACATGTACTATAATAGAGAGGTCTAGTTCTGTGCATCCAAAGCAATCCATGCCAAAGTAAACATGGCAGTTTTACTACTGTATTTGGTTTATTATTTGTATTAATTTTTTATAGTCTCTGTTTTTTCAGTAGTTACTCCATTGTTTTCCTCAGATGTGATACATAAAAAATGATGCCTTTTGAATCAGAAAATCATCTGTGGCACGTAACAAATATGTGCTTACCTATGGATTAATTTACTTGTATGAAACAAAAATATGCTCCTGATGATAGTATGCAAAGATCTCTCTCACTTATACTTGAATGCACTGCTCCATAATGTACAGTATTGATTTCCATAATCTTAGAAATATGGCTGTACTTTTAAAAGTAGAAAAACTTTGTACTTGATAGCTATGCTAACATTTAAACTACATCATGCAAACCACTGATACAGCTCATATACACTTCTTACTATTAAGTACATGAATAATGTGACCACTTCATTGAATTTATGGCATGTATTATCTTTAGAATTGAATTAATTGTTGGGTACAATGTTACCATTTACCTAATCTCCTTCATGGCTGTGCTCTTATGTCTGTACTTTTACATTTTCAAGAAATTTCTTTTTTTCTAGTAGAGGGGAGAGTCTTATTCCAGAATTTGAAGATAATGGGGGTTTCATTTCAATATCACAGCATTCAAATATTTTCCTTTTAAAAATAAGAGCTGTTCATTTTTATTAGATGTCTACAATGGTACTACACATTTTTAACTGAGAAGTAAGCCATTGCCCTGACAACACAGAAGAGGAACAATCTCAGCACATTGTTGAACTATTACCCTAATGATTTGATCTCTTCCCTTTTCAAACTGAAACAGCACAGTTATAAATTAATCTTGGGGAAAACTGATTCAGACCTAATTTGAACACAGTTCTGAAAACTGAGAGATACATTTTCTTTCTCCTTTTAATATTCTGAAGAGCCACTACATGTAATGAACAGTTTCACTGCTGCTGGGCATGTGCTGTTCCTCATATCTGCAGTTCTTATAACTATGCAATCTCACAAGGAAACTGCGAGGACCACCTCAGTTTTTCACGACTGAAAGAAAATATGAAGTCTAGTCTTGCTGGATATTTTCCGTAAACTGAGCCTTCCCTGAAGTGAAACCTAACTGGTTAGATAGTTGCCATTAAGTAACTAATTCTATACAATATCCCAATTGATATCTGGTGTATACTTAGCAAAGCCAATCATCAAAGTTAAAGTATTATCCAAATCTAAGCTTCCTAAATAACGTGCATCTTCCTTTTAAAGAAGTTTTAACCTTAGAACAAAAATGTCTTAGTTCAAGGAATTCCAGTTTTTCAACATTTCAGATAATAAATGATTTTTTTTTTCCACAAAACATGAAACTCCAGCAATACTTTGAAGCTGATTATTTCAAGAGCATAGAATTTTTAGAATAGTTAGAATTTTTAAAATAATCCTTTTTCTTTCAGCTATAAATTAAATTTAACCAAGATTTAGAAAGCAAGCTGTCTTACACAGCGGTCAAGAATAATTAGATGAATAAAAAAATATGACACAATCATGAGAGAACTTTGCTTTGATAAAAACCCCACCACCTACTATGTGTCATGGGCATTGGCAGCAGTCAGATACTTAATAACAATCAGGCAAGCCTTGAAGTGAAGAAAATTAATAAGGGAAACTAAAGAGATTAATGAAAATAATCCGAGGTGGAGAAGACTAAAAAAGAAGGTTTAAAATTCCTATGGGGTACCAAATAAATCCTAGCAATTATAGTATTAATCTGCATATACTAAATTTGTATTTGTTATTAAAATAAAACCAGAAATATCCAGTATAATTTTTCCCATTTTCAGTGAAGCAGGAGGAAGGGAAGGTGTACTGTACACGCAGTCTGAAGCACTGTCTAATCTATCAATAAGCAAAGAAGACATTACAAAATTGGGAAACAACACCACTAGTTTCTGACACCGAGTTCCTGACGTATGGAAACTGTTTCTAAGTGTGTTGCCCCTAGGGATGCCAGGCAGGCTTTCCCTTCCTGCTCCTCCCCAGAGACCACAGCCAGCACCAGCCAGGAGCCTGCAATATGTGCAAGGAGAGAGGGAGCTGCCACTGCACTTCATCCAGTGAGTTAATAATTAAAGCTGTTGTTTTGACATAGAAGTTTAATTCATTTTTCTTCTTCTGAGAGAAAACCAAAACTGCCTTTTCCACTTCTAGGTGAATGCTCAAAACTACTTGGCTATTAGTGCTTTGGTTCCTGGTTCTTGCTGTTGAAGCTGTTTCCCCATTGCTAAATAACTAAATACTCTCTGTGAGAGGTAGCTGCAGCATTCCAGCTGAGCTTAAAGGAATGTAATATAGAGCAGTGTACCTGGAGAAACAGCCGCTGAGATCTCAGGTTGGTACTCTCACTGGAGTGAGCTCTCAGCCTACCTATCAGCCTGTTTCTGCTCCTCAGCACCTCTAGCACACATACTACTCTGCTGTCAGACTTCAGTGTTCTGATTTCTGACCGTCATGACTCTTCGTGAAGGAGATGGCAAAATCCTCTAAATAGTAAGTGTGCTTTCGATGATTACTTGAAGGGGATCATAGCCTAAATTATGTACAAAATGAGCAGCATAGCAACAAATTATGGGCATACTGAGCTGTCACTGATACTTATTAGGGTTTCTCAAGTCAGTGCTCGTGTAAGGACATTTGGAGGTGAAGAACACTGAATGATGAAGAAGGGTTGGTACGCATAGGCAGAACTGTGAACAGAGTAACTGACACTATTACAGGCACTGCAGTCAGAAGATTAATGGATGTTTTACAAAACGAAGTATGAAGTTCGTTTGGGATGCTAGGGCAGCCTGGATTAAAGAAAAAAATTGAGAAAACAGAAAAAAGTGAAGAGGCTAGTCTCGAAATGAGCAATACATTTTTGTTGCTATAATGTGTACTGAGCTAGTGAAACAAAGCATGGAAGATACATAGTTAATTTCTCTACTACTAGTCCAAGTCTTTCTCCTCCTGCCACCCACAGTCCTACTCAAGAGATCAGATTTATGACATCTACAAAGTTATTATGTTTGAAAATTTAAGAGTTTTTTGCCAGTGTTTGAGGACGTAGGTTAGCCAGGTTAATCAACTCTTTAAAGTAATTCCCCATGAAAACAAGATGCAGCATTTCATTTGAAGAATTCCTACCACTGACAATCAAAATGACATTGTAAAGAGGCAGTGAATATCCAAAATTATCACATCACATTAAATAGATTTTTTGGCCACTCCACTCAAAACACATGGGTAAACTCATCAGCTAATTTGCAAAAGAAAAACATACCCAACAAGTATTAAACTGATTCCTCTCATTGAGCTGCAGTTCTGGTTCTGCACGAGTGCAGAAAAACAGATTTCATCCCCATACGTGATGCCAGCTAGTGTTCAAATGCATGTAGTTGTCTTGATAATGAAAGTTCTGACATTCTGGTCTTATTCAGGGGATTTCATTTGCCCTCTTTTATTCAAATGAGATTTTAAATACATTTGTTTCTCTTTTACTCACAAAAATAGAAAAATACAGACAATAGATCTGTAAGCTAAGTGGTCAAATGCCACTCATCATTCCCTGAGTAGTTGTCTTTGCTTATTTCATTCCACTCATTACTGACAATTGTTCCAAAAATTCTTAACACTGATTTTTGACTTATGTGCTGCTTGTTGAGGTTTTGTTTGTTTGCTGGGGTTCTTTTATTTTTAAAATTTTTAATGATTTTTTTCATAGAACTGTTATCTCTAGCTTATTCCCATGGGTGTTTGTCATTTGGCTCTCTGCCTGCAATTTTATCTCCTTAAAGAATCAAAGTTTTATTTCACTCATTCCTAAAAGCATCTTGGTCCAAAGCCACCAAATCTGTTTTCTCTGTTGTACAAGAGACTGCTTTGCTGGACCAAAGAAGCAGATGTCAGCTGAAGCCTGTGACAACAGTGTTGCTGTGTAAGTTACCAACAGCAATAAGTGCGTGCCACATGTCTACTATCTGTATAGAAAGGTCTGATATAGCTGCAGCTTTTGGATCACTACATAGCTTTGAATATCTTTAACTTACTACTTTGCATCTGTGGTCAGACCCAGCATATTAAAAAATGCTTGGCTTCCAACAGAACTCCGTAAGTAATTCTCTGTGCTCTACGTGCCTACGTTTACTTGCTGTGCCAGGTATTACTGAAAGGCAGCAAAGATAGGTCCTTTTGTGTTGGTGATACTAAACTTTTTGTACTACATGGAAAGTAAGTTCCTCTGAAGTAGACATAATTTAGGCTCACCTTCTCACTGTTTAAAATCTAAACTCTGCTGTTTCTCATCTCTGTTGGGTGGATATGCATTTGAATTCTTTTGAATTACTATTCAGTCTAATATTACTTATAAGCTCCAGTACTGCTTCTAATTCTGAACCGAAGAACACTTACCATCCCTCCTTTTCTTTCTTGTATTCACACAAATCGTGTGTTGAAAGCATGTTCCAGTCCAAAAGATACATCTCAAGATTCTTATTTGGCAGCTAAGACTACTTGCAGGTCTACAGGGCTGGCCAAGAATTGCACACGTATATAGGTTTATATTCTTAAGCTCGATCACAGCAATTGCAGTCTTACCTTAAGGTGTGGTTGTATCTCCTCAGGCAGCTGTGCAACAGCATAATAAATAGCCACTGGCTTACACAGAGGACAGAAGCATTGCATTTCCTGGCTCATATATTAAAAAAATCAAGTATTTTTCTTCCTGTCTCTGACCTGAAGAGGCAAAGTGCAAGTTGGTATGTTTGAGGTCTTAATGGTAATTTTGCTCCTCCCCCATAAAACCCAGTACATCATCCCAACTGAAATGTGCATCAAAAATGTCTTCTAGCTGCTTAAAGAAAAAGTGACAGCTACCAGTTCTGAGCAGTTCTCTGCAGCTGCTCATCTGACCCAAGGATAAGTGTTCACTGCAAGAAACTACTGCCAGAAATCTTTATCAGTGAATGCCCAAAGACCACTAGTCTGCTCAACTGTGTTATGTTCCACAGTGGCTGCAGCCATCCAGACCCTAGGCTACCTTCAGATCTAAACACCAAAGCATGAAAAGGTATTCAGCAGGAATCAATGTGTGTCTGAGTTTATGCTGAACTCAGCACTTGTGGTGTGTGACAGAAGAATCAGCAAGGTGGGCAGAGCTGCAGCCTTTGTTTAGGAAGTTGGGTGTAGGTGAGTATAGTCAGCTGTGAATAGCCACAGAAAAAGGCCAATGTCTGAAGTGATTCTGTAGGGAGGATGTAAACTGAAAACTTTCTTTGGTAAGGTCTGTAAAGCTAATTCATAACTGCAAATGTTAATTGTTTCTGTTTCTCAACAGCTGCTGCAACTAATTCCTAGTTAAAGCTTCCAAAACATTGCATGATTGGTATGATGAGCTAAAGGTGTATGAGGGCAAGTCATCTATCTCATGGCTTCCCAGGTGTGCTTTTTTTCCAGTGTTTCCTGGTGAAGGAGTCACCTGAATAAATTACCCCCTGTTCTGGTTATCTTCTTTATTGGAGTCCTCTGACCTTTATTCACAAATGGAATGAAGCTTACATACTTGTTCAGCAAAGAAAGGGTTACCTTGATTAAGAAATAACAAACAGGTGTCAACATTCCAGCTGAGAGTGGAGTTGGAAGTTGGTTGTATATTTATGTGGAGGGTAAATGTGTAAAAATGAAAGCAAGACCATAAGTAGGGAAAGCAGCAGTTTGCCTCATTCTTAGTATTTTAAGACTGTCTCTTGGGAATATCTGTTTTATCCTGATCTAAATTGCTGGTGTCAAGATTGCATTCTACCCAATTTTTCTTGTAGAGTGTGAAACAGACAATGGCAGATCAGATAACCTAGAAGATTCTCTGGTCTTAAATGCTGAGTCTCTCACTTTCAGACTGTGGTTTCCCACTAAAGTTTGTACAATCACCACAGTATTCATGGTGTAGAAGTTGCATATAAAAAAAGTACTACTCTTGATTAACAGTGCCACCAACAAAAAGCTAAATATTTCTAATTTCACCCTGAAATGTGAGTGGAAAAATGAGAAGAGCTATTTTTAGATCAGGCAATTCAGAGCAAAGTGAAAAAATACTAAGCTGTGGTCAATGAATGTTTATTGATATGAAATACTACTAAGTCAACAATGAGGTGTTGTTTTAAAGCTTTTGTTTCCTTCAAGTAAATAAGCATCCTTGTTGAGTGGTTTGCTCCCCCCACCTCACCAAGTTCCTCTTGAGTATTCAGGTAGCTCTATGTTGTTTCACTACCTTTCTTTTAAGGTTGTGTTTTCTCTGAACTTTATTTCCATCAATTTTACCCCTTATCCCTCATTGGTACACTGCACTGCAAGCAACTACAACAAAGAAAATTGTAATAATTTCCAATATATGCTTCTTTATCTCTTATCATACTCGTATCATACTTAAAAAGGTACAATTTCTGTAATATTTTTGTCTGCCTGCTATCAACAAAATGCAATTTACTTATGATTGTTGAAAATTATGCTTTACCACATCTCACATCTCCAGTAGGCTACTCTTATCTGTGCATCAATTTCCTTCTTGAGGGAAGTTTTGCTCTCATCTGTTGTTTGGAAGTGCTATAAATACATGTTTGGTGGAGCTGGGATAATAAATGTACAGAGGGATTTTTGGTGGTTTTTTTTTAGGTTTTTCTTTCTATGTGAAAATCCAATTTAGTAAGTAGCATACATGCGTCATTGATTGCAGCACAATATCCTAGAGGTATTTTATTAAGCACTCATTAACCTACCAGCTCTCTTAAGATGCTACAGTACGAAAACCAGATGTCATAGCAAAATTAGATAACTTTTTTTTTTTCTTAAGAAAAGCCCTTTAGTTTCCCTCTCGTGGAGGAGCAGGGCCATGGCGGCAGATCACCTTCGGGCAGGTAGCGGCAGGTCCCCAGCCCCTCCGCCGCTGAACGCGAGCTGGCGGTGCCCCTTTCACATGCCCCCTCCACTCCCCAGCCCCAGCTTGGCCGCACCTGCCGGCAGCGGCTTAGCACAGCCGGTCGCCCCTCGCCTTCCCCGCGCGTAAGCAGAAGCTAAGCGCAGAACCTCCGCGACCGCATCTCGGGCGGGGGCATCCCTTGCCCGCGGGCTCTCGCCTCCCGCGGTAAGCCCAGGTGGGAAGCGGGGGCGCGGTCCCCAGCCCCGGGGCGGCAGGCGCCCAGCGCGGCGGCTCACGGGGAGGGGACCGGCGGGCGCCCTGTGCCGTTACTCACCGGGCGGGCGGCGGCCGCGGGACCCTGCGCTGCCGGCGCTGCCGGGGCGGTGAGAGCGCGGCGCCTCCCGGCCCTGCCCTCTGCCTCACTCCCTGNCTCCCTTCCCTTCCCCGCCCCGGCCGCCTCTCCTGTCCGTCCGTCACGGCCGGGCCCCGCGGGGGCGGCGGGCAGCGTCCCTGGGGCTGCGCACACCCGCTGCCTGGCAGCCGTGCCCGGCCGGAGCCGTCGGTGGCTGCCCGGGCTTGTGTCTGTTCGCTGAAGCGGTTGAGAGGGCTGTGGCGAGTTCAGGACGCGCTGAAGTTGCTGGCGGTGTGCTCCCTGTGGGCACGGGAACGTGGCAAGGTGTTGGGTGACTCCAGCAAGAAACAGGCGATCGCGGCTGACTCCTCGTTTTGAATGTCATGATGTTCTTAAAGCCTCAGCCCCGAAAACCATGTGATTTAAATGACGGGGGGGGGGTGTGTGGGGGGTGTTGTTCTTTCTTTTTGCCTTAGGTGTGAGACTCGAGAATTTAGGAAAGGAGCCTACTTAATGAACTACAGCTTATGTCTTGTTTTGAGCTCCTTTAGACTACTAAATTTGGTTACTTGCAGTAGCCTTTTCTTTTTCTTTTTTTTCTTTTCAAGAAAGTACTAAGTATTCTGTGGGTTGACTTCATCGTGTTTGCACACCCACACCCAAGAATCTGTGCAGTACCAATTACTACAGTTGGTCTCTGGTCATGGAGAGGTGAGATTCAAAGCATCTGAGTCACAGGTGATGCATGAGTTATTTGTGATCCCTGAGCTAGTGTCCACAGAGCCTGTTGGGTTCAGTAGGAGTCCTTTGGCTCAGATGTAAAACTTGCAGGGCTGGGGACAACAGTCATTACCTTGTAGTTGCTGACAAGACGTCCCTTTTGCTGAGGTTTGTTTTCAATACATTTATGATCTAGGTAAGAGCCCAAGGTCTGTCCGGTTAGGTGATGCGTATCTTCTGTTAGTTATGTAGCAGACACTGTGCTCAACAGAGGAATTCAGCAGTAAAACTGTAGCAAGAGTGTAGACATATCCACAAATACTGCTGGAAGATTGGCTGACACATGGTAAGCTCTGCTATGCTCAGAGATTTGCTGAGTGAATTCAAAGATGAAGCGGAAGGGTAGGTGGCAAGGGCAACTAAATCCATGCTTTGACAATCATTTTTTTCTTCTGCAATAAAGATTCAGTGTTTCTCTCTTAAATGCGTCATTCCTGTGTCTTTTCAATGCTTTGCTATTCCTCTAGTTGGCATTATGAAATCATGAAGTTTAGTGAGCTTTGGAAGGGCCTGGAGCATATGGAGGGAGTTATTTTATATATTAAATCAGTTTTAGTTCTCTGTTCCAATTTATGGTGCAGAAATTTCTTAAACCAACTTTGCAGCCAGAGGCATAGTATCACTTAGCTACAGAACCAATATTTTTCATTGTTAAGAAAGGCTACCTGAAGGGTTTGTTCTTGGTGAGTTTTTCATAGCCAAGAGGAGAAAGTTTCCTATTAATTTTTAAATATCTCTTAATCCATATCCATGGAGCAGAGTCTTATCCCTGCTGTTGGAGTAGTCATCTGTCAACTTATGAAGTGACAAACGAGAGATGTCAAAGCCAATAGCTACACTGAGGTGGTAAATGGTTATCAAAGCAATGGGAAGTGTGGATTTTAAATGGAAAGTGAAGAAGCTGAGAAAACTAAGAGGCACAGTAGCACTTGAAACATGCTGGCCTAAAGCCAGCCCATCTAACAACAGTGACCTGAGAAATCTTTCCAGGCTCTGAATGGAAAGTCCTGAAATCCAGAGCCAGACAAACCAGAGACTTTACCTGCTTAAATGAAAGCCTGGGTTAATATTGAAACTGGTTGTCTGCATGAGATGTTACCCTCTCTGTTTAACACTTGAGTGTCAGCCCCTCTGACGTGACTCCCTTCAGCACTGACACAGCACACACAGACACTATCAGTCACAGAGGATGGCCATCTATTTCAGTCATTAATATACTTAAATTTCTCATCTAACCTGTCTGATGCCTTCCCTTGAACACATCCTGAGTATCACAATATTTCTTCATTGTGTACACCCCTTTTTTAGTTTTATATGTGGTAGTTACTTAACCTTTGCCATCAACAAGGGTAAGGCAGTTAATGTTAACTTGTCCCTGTGATATTATATTTTACTTACCTTCTTCACAGATTTTTTTGGAGAAGCTGCTCAGACATTACTTGCCTGCAGATATTCTGTTTGACTGTCTCACACCATCTCCTACCCTTAACTGTTAAATTGCATGCTGCTATGGGAAAGGAAAGTTTTTTCTCTCTGTATCTTTTCTGTTCTCTCCATTCTGTTACTCCTTTTTCCCCCCTTATATAGAACCAGCTTTGTTTTGCCCTCTTGACTATTCTACTCTAAGTCCTTTAACTTTATCATTACAATTTTCTTATTCCTGGGTTCAGTTTCTTTAGTATTGGTGAGAGTCTTTGTTTCTGTTGTGAAGGAAAAGGACAGAGAGACCTGCAGCTGGGACAGTTCAGAGAAAGGAAATAACCATTTTCTGTTGGTGATTTCTGAACTCCATAAGTTCGTAACAGGTTTTCCATTCTCTAATTTAAGATTGTCTGCTCTCATGAATTGTCAAGGAGAAGAGCTCTCTCATAGAAAGAGAGAAAAAGAGAGTTTTTTCCTTCATTAGAGGTGAGGATATTTGTTGTTCAGCCTCACCTTTACACTTGGTCTTTGCTCCTTGATGTGATATTGGCTCTGAACCATCATTTTTCCATCACAGACACTGCCATTCATCTGTCCCCTTATTTGAGCAGATAGCATTGAAATTACACACGTACTGGTTCTTGCTTTGATTTTTATCACATCCTTATAGTTGATGTGAAGCCCTCTGATTCTCATCTTATCATTTGATTCCTTCTCTCTTTTTTTTTTTTTTTTTTTTTTTGCATTAATAACTCTTTATTCTCAGGTGCTATAAACCTGCAAAAACTCCACAAACCATGTCTTGTACAGACATGGTCTCTTTCGTCACTTCTCCCTATTTCAGAGTCTATCTTTGAGACAACCATTATGACTTTGTGTCTTCACAATCTACCAGAAACTTCTTCATTTCAGGTAGCCAGCTCTTCTGCAAGTCCATAGTCTTTATTTCTGAGAGAAGTAGCCAAGTACTATTTTGTGCCATTGTTCTTGATCCTTTCCAATATTGGCACATAGCCTAAAAGCCCTATACTTTTTCCTGGAGCCTGACTTGACAGAAGAGACCTGATTACTGTCACACATTGAATTATTTGAGAGCTGTCATCGGGAGTGTATTTTTCTCTCAGCTTTCAGATAGGAATTGGCAACAGGAAGTGAATACTGTGGCATTTTCGTTAGCTGTCTGCCTTTTACGTGTCAGCTTAGGACACTGTTCCCATATTGGATAACAGAAAGTCACAGCTAGAGAGTAGAGTATACTTTTATTTTAGAGACTATTCCAGTTGTTTATCCTAAGATTTTTATGGTTTAGACTTTTTAAGTAGCCCTTTGGATTTTTATAAATAATTAATCAGCACTTCTGTTGAAAAGACAGGCAGAATAAACTACTGCAGTTATTAGTTTGAGCTGACAGAAAATGGAACAATAGCACCAAACAGAGCTGACTGGCACATGAGAAAAAATGTCAATCATTCCTGAAAAATCAGAGGGAGCCAAACTTATACTAAGACTTAAATTTGCACCCAGTAATTCTTGGAGATATTCAGAACTTCTCTGGATACAGTCCTGGAAAAGCTGCTATAGATGACCCTGCTGAGGGGAATTTGACTAAGTCAAGTTTCTTTCAACCTAAGTGATATGAAGATTTGTTTACTTGCAGTAAAAATCTGTCCTAAAAAACTATGCTTAAGCATGACTTGGTTTATTCCAGGAAAACTATCCAATATCTATTGATTGTATAACTGGATAGTATTTTTGCAAACATGTCAATGTTACAGAGGACTTGGGAAAACAGTGTTTTGCTTTTCACTTCCCTTTGCTTGTGCTTTGTGCTAGTTTTTACAAAGCTCACCTAATTAGAAATATAAGGAAATATCAGCATGTGGTGTGTGTTTACAAAAGCAGGATCAAAAAAGCCCTCAGCATCTTAGCATTTTCTCGACAGAGGCATTAAAGTTCCAGAATAAATACAATATTGTCAAATCACCAATACAGAGACCATATCTCTTACATAATAAAGAACTTCATTCAGTTAGGAAAACCAAGTCCTAATCTTAATAGAAGCCTTTGGGCACTAGTGTTACTGAAACGATATTTTCAGTGCACCTCTGTTTATCCTCCTGGTCCATGTTCGTTGTGTAGTTGGTGTGTGCACATACATTACTGTCACGATGGATGTGTAGTTATTCTCTTACAACTAAAGTATCTTCCTTTATCTGTGATAGTGTATCCTTTGCCCATCTAAGTGATATGCTGCTTTTGTGGGTTTTTTTGTTTGTTTGGTTTTTTTTTAAGATAAAGATAATCTAACAGTTTGTTTGTCTATTAGACATTTATTTACTTAAATTGATTTTACAGTTGTCTGTATTGCTGTGTAGTTGATTATCATACATAATTTATTATCTCATGTGCTTTCAGATTGTTGATAAGGCTGCATAATTCCCTTTTTGTAGTCTTTCAATACATTGATTGGGTTCTGGCACTTGTAGACACATGCCTTTTACTTAAAATGTCATTAATATGTTTTGGACAAAGGGGTTTCTTGAGTGTTTTGGTTTTGTTTTCTTTTTAAGTTGGGGATATGTTTGTGTGGGTGGTTTGTTGTATTAGTGTTTGGTTTTGTTTTTACAGTTTTGATGATCTAATTACAAAATCTTGTGCTGTCAACCAAAGTCTTTCTCTCTTTGAGATAGGCATTTGGGCAATGACTAAAAAAACCTCAATTAACAAACCAGTGTTGAAGAGGTGTCATAAAGTGTTAAATAAGTGGCATTACTTAATTTATAGTAGGACAGACCTAGCTCACAAGGTTCTCACTGGCAATGGCCAGAAGCTTGAGAGGAAGATGGTGTGACAAAGGTAGCTGTTGGATGTAGAGAATTATCAGTGCTGTTTGTCACTTAGCTCAAAACTGCGTGACATGGATCCATATTTAATAAATGCAGTTCATTACCATAGGTAGTAGATGTATTTATTTTTCATCTATTTACATATCTGTAACTACAAAGAGATTTTTTTTCTAACATAACTTCACAGTTTTTGAGCTAATATAAAAGTTTAAATATTAAACCTACTCATTGAGAATGTCACTCTGTCTCCCAACCTATCCTCTACTTTCAGCCTATCTGCATTTTCAGAAAAAAATGGAGGAAGAGAAGAGAAAATAGGGTGTTGCATTGCAATTTTGGAAGGTAAAATAAGAACGTTAAGTTGTTGCTGGATTCTTGAAATTCTGAATGGTTTATTGTTGATCTCACTCCAGTAAAATAAAAAGCTCCTGTAATTGTTCAGCTGATCTCAACTGTATTGTTCCCCAGGGAAAGAAGTTGGTGTTTGCAATAAACTGAGCCATTTAGTTCTTAGGTAAAAACTAATGCTCTCACTTTTATTCAGAATTGGGCTGGAAGCTGATAATAATAAGCAGCTGGTAGGCAAGAAGCTGTCACCTGTAGCATTAACTGAAGTCTTTCTGGCATCTAAAGGTGACGATGCATACAGAGTAGACAGGAGATATGTTCACAACCACACTCTTTGAGGTCATCTGTGCTGTCCTGTGATTTTTGGACAAAGATTAAAAAATGGTTTAGGCTTCCCCCTGTTCTCCAAGCATCCAGATTTGATGTTATATGAGCTGTCAGTGTGCATTGTACAACTGCTGTGTGCTTACTCTAGCCCCTTTCTATAACTGCAGAGGTCATTCAGAGTGCTGGTACTTAGAAGATTGTGACTATATAGGTCAGCAATGTTTTGAGACTTTATATAGAATTTTTACATTCTTCTGAATAATTAATGAAAAAGTGATCTGGAATTCTGAATATTCCTGGAAAATCACTGGATTTTTTCATTACTAAACTGGTTTTAGAAATTTTATCTGAATTCTAGATGCAATCCTTCACCATAGTGTTTCCCTGAGGCTTCACCTTTTTGACTGTTCTCCTTTTTTTGTCCCTAGAAAAAGAGGTAAATACAAAAGATATACTGAAAAGGCCTTATAGCAGCTATGAATAAGAACCATCTATTTTTGTTCAAATGGATAGGCAAGCAGAAAACAAGAAAAACTGGAAGAGGTCAGAAAAAGTCTGAAAAAGGAAATTAGAAAACCAACACAAATGATAATGAAGTAAGTCTGATTTGATTATTTTGTAGCTATAGTGTTTTGTGCTAAGGTGGCTGTTGAGGCATTAAAATCACATAGATGGTGAGAACATGCAATTAAAATGTGAAGGTAAATGGTTTGCTTTTTTGATAGGTTTTTCTTGTGAGCGTACACCAATTGCTGTGTGTTAATTTTCTAGGTGGATTATATATTCATAAGATTTAATGTGAGAAATTGCTCATGCCATATATTTGAGTAAATGACAGGATATATTGTCAATGAAATGCAGGTATTTGAAGAGAGCAGTGCAGCTACTACCAGACAAAAATGTATTCTTTTGACTTGTACAGTGTCCTTCAATCTCAGGTTGAACTCTCAAGAGAATAACAAAAAGCTAGAAGCTTTCATGCAAGTCAGAAATACTTAAATAAATGTGAAAACACTGATCTTTCTTAGTTTTGATACTTTGTGCTGCTAAATTACCATGTACAGTTGTTTAAATACCTGCAGGAGGGGAGATTGTAAATAGATGCCTACAGTTAAAAGTTTGTTTCAGAATTATTATTTAATCAATTTTCATCACCATAGTTGGTAATGGTATTTCCAGAATTGTAAGCACCAGTTGTTAAACTGAAGTGCATATTTTGACTGTAACAGGTACGGTTGAGCCACAGGTATGAAAGCCTCACAGTCACTTTAATGTCATTCAGAACTCAGTTTTCTGCAGAAATTTGCATAACACAGTGCCTGCACTAGTAATCCTCTGTATTTTGTCATGAACCCTGTAAAACTGCCAGTTACAAGATATTTTTTTTAGATATCCATGAGAACCAGGATTCTATTGGAGCCCAAATTCACAAGAACTTAAATGCTTCTGAACAAAAATTTGCTTGTAGGGAAACCTGGGAGTAAGACTATTGTATAACTTTAACAGTAAGGCACATTTTGAGAATGTTTCAGGAAGGCAAAGAAAATTTCATTTACAGCTCTTAAGGAGCACAGAAATTTTATCTAGATTTGGGGAGAAAGGATGATTTAGAGCCTGATGAGGTCCTGAAATACTTTTCTGTTTTATGAGGAGAAATCAAAATTGTGATCTCATAACTGCATGCAAAGACAAGCATTTCATTTCCCAAGTCTCTGGTTTTAAATATGTCCTTTTTGAGTTCTGCACGTCAATGTTTCAGTTGCTTATATTTAGATAGAGAAAACTAATAAAAATGAAGCAAGGCACATATACTTCTGCTATGTATCTGACTGCTAAATGCTAAATGAATAATTATCTGGAGCCAGATAGATGTTTTATTTTAAAATGTAATTAAAGACTAATGGAAGTCTAAGGGTGGTCAATCACTGGAACAAATCACTGTGAGGTCTGTGACTTGTCTATTATAGGATGTTCTTGGGGGTGACCGGGTAGCCATCAGTAAGGAATGGGGTTGACATTATGCCAATAGAGTTTTAGAATCATTTTGGCTTGAAGAGAACTTTAAGATTGAGTCGAGCCTTTGTCCCAATCCTATCAACCACTAGACCATTTCCCTAGGTACAACATCCACCTATTCTTAAACATCTCCAGGGATGGTTTCAGTAAAGAATTTCCTCCTTGTATCCAGCCTGAACCACCCCTGACACAACTTGAGGCCGTTTCCTCTTGTTCTATTGCTTATTATTATGGAGAACAGACCACCCTCTGCCTTGCTACAACTTCCTTTCAGGTATAAGGTCTCCCCTGAGCCTTCTTTTCTCCAGACTAAACAGCCCCAGATCTCTCAGCCGTTCTTCATGACACATGTTCCAAATCCTTTTCTAGCTTGGCAGCCCACCTCTGCATCCTCTCTAGCACCTCAATGTCCTTCTTGCAGAGAGATGCCCAAAACTGGACACAGTATTCGAGGTGTAGCCTCACCAAAACCAAGTACAAGGGAATGATCACCTCTGTGCTCCTGCTGTCAGTACTGTTCCTGATCAAGGCCAGGATGCCATTGGCTTTGCCCACCTGGGCACACTGCTGGCTTATGTTCAGCTGCTATCAACCAACAGTCCCAGGTCCCTCTCTGCCTGGCAGCTTTCCAACCGCTTCTCCCTAAGCCTGTAGTGCTGCTGGGGGTTGTGGCCCAAGTGCAGGACTCGGCACTTGGCCTTATTGAAACCGATGGAAATGGGCTTGGCACAGCCATCCAGCCTATCTAGATCTGTGTGTAAATCTTCCCTACCCTCAAGCAGATCGACACTTCCACCCAGCTTGGTGTCATGTGCGAACTTACTAAGGGTGCACTCTATCCTCTCATCCAGATTGTTAATAGACATGTTAAACAGAAGTGGTGTTAGTACTGAGCCCTGGGGGACACCACTCATGACCAGCTGACAGATAGATTTAACTCCATCTACCATGACACTTGGGACTTGACCATCTAACCGATTTTTCACCCAGTTTTGCCCATCAAAGCCACAAACAGCCAATTTATCTAAGAGAATGTTTTGGAAAACAGTGTCTAATGCCTTACTAAAGTCAAGATAGGCAACATCCACAGCCTTTCCTTTATCCAATAAATGGGTCACAGAAGGAGATGAAGTTTGTTAAACAGGACCTGCCCTTCATAAACCCATACCTGGTTGTCCTGCATGTGCTGCATAATAGAATTTAGGATGATTTGCTCCATCAGTTTCCCAGGCACTAAAGTCCAACTGACAGGCCTGTAATTTCCTGGATCATCCTTTCATCCCTTCTTATATATGGGTACTATATTGTCTGACTTTCAGAGGAGACCTCACCCGTTGACCAGGACTGCAGGTAAATGATGGACAGTGGCTTGGTGAGCACCCTTCCAGTTCTCAGTACTCTAGGATGTACCGCATGTGAATCCATAGATTTGTGTACATTAATGTACAGGCTATAATATATTTAAGAATCACACTCATTTGATGAGCTTCATCCACTAGGTATGTAGAAGTGTACAAGTATATATAGGTAGAGGTGAACATGAAACTATTCTACTGGACAGTTACACCAGACAGTTGTCAGGTCTTTTTATCTTGTTTCTAGATATATGCACATTGATTATGCCTTGTACTCTCCCTCAGCTGCTGAATTTTGTCCGTGAGGATTCACCATTTGTCTAATATTTCTGTATGTTTGCAGTCCAACAAGAACTACTATACTGAGCTTCCTCTGGGCTGCTGCCTGCTGGAAACTGTAGTTGGTCGCTAGAAATGGAGTATGTCTAATGCATGACAATGTCAGATTTATGGTGTATGTCCAGAGAGTGCACATGACATGTGCACAAAATGTCTGTTTCTCTCTGGAAGGGTTACGTTTCCAGTGCCCACGTGAAGAGATTCAGTTGGAAGCATGACAACCTTCATCTAGCCCTCAGTTCCCATTACCAAGAAACAACATATTCATGCACAATGACAATTGCAGGATTTACACCTAACATTTAGCCTTGTTTATAAAGTGAAATGTTAATGTTAAAAAGCCTATCAGAATCCATCATCTTGCTTATGGGTAAAGTCTTTAAAATTGCTAAAGATATTATTATCAATTACACAGTGACTAGAAATGGCTGCTCACTGGTTGCCCGTGCGAAATAATCACTGCATCTTGGAAGCTTCTCTAAAATTATCTTAATACGTTGGATTAGATTCTGTTCACTGTTGCACAAATGCGTTTCTAAAGTGCTATGATGAGGTAATGGCATCTTTGACCCTAGCTATGAAAAAACTGTTACAGAATTGGTAAAATGAGGGTTGCTTAGTGGTGAGAAAGTATGCTTTGCATGAAGTTTTATTTTGCCAAAGCTAATGCTTTTTGGTTGTTTTCCAGAATGAACTTTCATGTTTAATATAGAATGAAAAGTACTTTGAAAAGGAACATCCTATTTAAGACCAAAGACCTCCAGTAGAAAATTAATGTCTGAGTTTTAATTCATATTTATAAGCTATTAATTTAGATGACTCTAATTTACATGTGTGTTTCACTTTTCTAGTGTTTTAAGAATACAGTAATACTAATACAAATGTTATTCTCTCTGATGCAAATGTAAAAACTTGGTGTGTCTGCTTTAGCACATCCTGCTTGGTGTTTTAAGTTGCTGTAGAAGGCGATTTGTGGAGGGCAGTTTGTCACTAGTTTTCTCTAGTGAACAAACATATGGCCAATAATCGGAGAAAGACATTGTAAATGTGGGGATTTTATTGCTCTTTGGAGATTTATGTAGTATGACTGAAACTAGTTATGTTGAGAAAGCTTTTCCAATTGATGAAATGGATTGCTAAAAGACAAAGATCTCAGCAGTTCTCTCAAGAAATACTAGTTATTGATAATCAAAGTCTGTATTAAAAAAAACCTCTCTGTGTCCAGCATCTTTCTGAGCAGTGTGTGAGTAACATCAAGGCTGAGACTGCAGTTGCTGCACTGTGTGTCTTTAGAGAAGGCAGTGTTTCTGATTTGCCACTGTACAAGTACTGCTTTTACATACCTTTAGCACTTCTGCTGTCTTTGAATCTTAGATGGATCTGTCAGGAAGTGATAGTCGCTAGAGAGTCATCACCAGAGTAGCCACATCATTAAACTTTAAACAGGCCACAGTAATTCAGTGGCAATCAAGAGGTGTGTTTAAAGTTCAGTCTGAAAACATGGAGACTAGCCATGTTGGAGGAGCTACAGATGATATGAGAATTATTGCTAAGAAGTTTATTCTTGCATGTTGATATTCTGATGGTGAAAGTACATGACAATATGGCAAAGTGTCTGACAAAAAATGGAAACATTTTATTATACTGATGAATTCTTGTCATAAGGATTCGACTTCATGGTGTCAATAACTGTTCAGTTTTCCAAAGCTGAGACATCTATTTTCAAGTACATAGGCAATGGCTAGTTCATTGTTTTATTTTGGAATAGAAAGGATTAATTAGATTGCTTTTTTTATAAAAAGACATTAATCAGTAGGTATTTGGCTTTGAAATGAAAATATTGTACCTAGAGAAAAGTATTTTGCAGAATTAGCAGAAATCAAGACCACAAATTCTAATAGAAGAAATTAGTAAAAAATATCTGTCAGGCAAATTTCATTCCAAGCCTATCCAAATTAGGAAGAGGGTTTTGTTATTCTTGAAGAATTCATTTAAACTTAAAATGTTGCTACTTACTGAAGTTTGCAACAAATTACTGCATAATTAATTTGAAAATTTGAAATTAACTTGAAAACATCTCCAACTCCCAGCTCTTAGATGCATTTGTATAGTTTTTCCAGATGCATCTGTTACTGTGAGTGCCTGAATAGGGACAGAGCTCTGCTACAATCCCTGTCTGTCTGCTAGTTTTTGGTGTCACTCAGAACTCCTGCTAGAGAGCTGGCGTGTACAACAGGACAGAGGTTGTATTTACTTTTGCACTTTTTTGGCTTGCTAAAATGTTTGTACTGCATAAATGGCAAATTATTTCACTGTGCCTTTACAAGGACCCAGATATCTATTCAATATTGATTACTGATTGGAGGGAGAATTACAAGAAGCCTAGATTGTAATAAATGCAGCACGACTAGTGGTCTAAATGCAAGCTGGAAGACTGGGCCTATACTGACCCCTTATCTTGGATTGAAGGTCCTTTCCTCCTCTTACTGAAGTCAATGGCAGTTTCTTTAGTGGAGTGCACCACCTGCTTTCACATTACTAAAATCCATAGCCAATTTTAAACTTACAGTTTCCAGCCAAAAGCACCAGAGATTCTGTTCATGAAACTGACATCTGCCATGTTAATAGCTCAGCATATTTCTGGATGCATTTCAGACAACCTGAATACCCACCAAGCAGCTGAAACCTCTAGCAGAGCAGCAATGGAGCCCAAGTGAGGTCTAGGCTCTGACTGGTATTTGGGCTTCAAGTTTCTGATTTAGTGCTTTTTTTTTTTTTTTTTTGTTTTTTTGTAAATGAAGATTTTTATTAGCTTTTAAAGCATCTATTTAATCCAGCAAGATATTGTAAAGCACATATAGATCTTATTAACAGTAATCCATTGTTACAACTAAGGTATGTTTTTAAATAATTTCTTGAGTGTAGGCTTTGCATTTCACTTTAATTACAGTCAAAATGGGATAACAGTAGAACCATACAGAACCATCTTTGTTAAAGTGGATAATTCAGTAATTTAATTAAAGCTTGATAAAATTAGACCTTCTTTGATGTTTTTTTTTTTTTTCCCATGGCTCTCAGTTACAGGTTTTTAAACCCTAGGAGAAGTCTAAGCTAATGGTAATTATATTGTGTCTTGCTTCTCTGAATGATTTACTCTCTTATTTTATGCCATGCTGAATAGTTGAGCTTTATATATACATACTAGAAAATATTTGGACCTCAAGAGTATGCATTTATGTGCTGCTTCATGGTCCATATTCAAATTACTTTACAGTCAGTCTTGCAAAGCAAACTCCATGCAATCATTCCCATACTCCCTGTACAAAGCTGAAGACTAAGTAATGTTACTAGACTCTGCACTTGTTAGGATTATTTTTCTGTTATTGAATCCACTTTCATGTCCAGTATTGCTCTTGCCAACATCAATGACAGAACTCTATTTAAATTTGCTTAGCACAGTCTGAGTTTTATAAATAAATACTGCCTGCTTGGATGTATGAAACTGTTTCATGAAAGACAGCCATACTATTTATACTTCAGAGGCTGCATTTAAACACATTTTGTGAAGGGAGATGGGAAATAGGTGTCATTCCTGTTCTTTCAAACACCATCAGCAATGCACATTAATATATGATGCCTTATCTGAAGGTCACATTAGTAGACATATAAGTTCCTGAATAAAATACAAATTTTTGAAAAAATATATATACTTGTTGATGTCTTGCATAATTATTTTCAAATCCAACGTTTATGCAATGACTTTATGATGTTTGTTGGAGCAAACATTTTTTAGTTAGGTTGTAGTTTATTGATTTTGTTTCTCAGTGGAACAGCAAAATGTTTTATGTGTTGCCTAAACTACTCTGTATCAGATGTTAGATATCAAAAGTTTGGAAATTCTTGTGATGAGGGACTCTAATTAAAGAATTAATGCACACAAGGGCTTGATCTTCAAGTTTGATATGATGTTAAAGGTTGAGACATCAGCCAAAACATATTTGGGTTTTTTCATCAAAAAGGCAGCAACGGGGGAAAATGTCTTCCTTATATTCTATGTGTAAGTCAATGGCTTTAATCAGTGTTTCATCAGCAATGTTACTATCATGATACAGTTTTTAAACCGTGTTACTCAGGGTGGGAAATGAACATTTATACTTAATTATGTTTACTGTAGGAAAAACACTAATTTTTGTTCTTTCAACATGTTATACAAATGTTTTTAAAGACTCAAGCAATACCATTATATTTCTCAGTCCTGTCAGGATAGATTGATGTTTTCCCAATGACTGGTATTTGGGAAGTATATCTGCAAGCCTGGTAAATGTGGTTATCCAGATCTCAGGAAGGTTTTCTGAAGGATTAGTGTATTTCTACACTTGAAGTTTTTCAGGAATAATGCATACAAACCTCTAAGTCAGTTATTAAAACATTGGAACCGGCTGTTTCACGGTGTGTTTGTAATTCAGTTAGTTAGCTTCAGTTAGCTCTTTTTGTTCTTTTAAACTAAAAATGCTGTTATTTTTCCTTTTTACTGTGGCCATGAGTTTAAACTGATAATTCATTTCTTTTTATTCAATAACTTCAAAAAAACTCTGATGTTCTGCCTTAATACAGCCATATAAATCTTGTCAAGACACTCAAATTAAGAGTCTTTCAAGTCTCTATCAGTAGGCTTTTATTCATCCTTGTAGGTTGACTCACAAATTTATTGTTTTGGCACATTTTTTTTAAATCATAATATAGAGGAAAATGGTAATAGCAGAGCTTTTGCATTAAATATTCTTTCATTTGGTAACTTTAGTTTCAGTTTTGAATAATTTAAATGCACCTAGATGCCTAGATCTTGTGTTCAGTGAATAAAAAATAAGTGGTGACATACATGTCATATATGCCAGTGGGATCAGGAGAGGCTCAGCCATGTGTGCAATACCGGAATTTTGACATGCAGGTTTGATTTGTGATGTGGATATGGGGTTGTATGTGGTGTGGTTTTATTGTTTGGGGTTTTAGTTATTTTTATAACAAATCTAAAGGCAAGGTCTGCTTTCATTCTTGATTTCAGATTGATTTAAAGGAAAATGGCAGGAAATAAACGTAAGACTGAACTAAGATTTATACAGCTCTGACTTGTGATTGGAATGCAAAGACTCCTGATGGCATGTGATGTAGAGGGAATTCTTTCCACCTCAACTTGTATGTAGGAGGACAGGTCACACAAATCTCTTAAACTTGAATGAGTTCTGTTCTGTATGAAGTATGGAATATTGCATGGTTTTCATGTCTGAATTTAGTTCGCACCATCTCCAAATCCTTCTTAAGGTAAGGAGTAAAAAAACCAGAAATAATAATGAGGAAAGAATAAAATGAACTTTAATTTGTCTTTGGGATATCAACTATGCAGTTCTTAAGTTTTAGAAGAAAAAAAAAGGAGTAGCTTTATGGTTTTAAAGGTACTTTGGGCATAGCTAAATTCATGAAGCTGTTTTTCTTTTCAGAAAGCACTTGCTAAGAAGCAGATTCTAGAGAAAGAAATAAAACTGTTGTGTGGGTTTATAACATGCTATAAGTACATGTAAATTGCACCATTTATCAGAAGCTCATTTATACTAGTAAGTCTATGAAGCTAATTACACTGAAGATTAAAATCAAGAATGTGTTTGGTTTATTTTGTGATAATTTCTTTTTTTTTCTTTATTTCTCTTTTGAGATCTTAGATCTTTGAGATTTAACTCCATGTATGGCATACTCATGTTCCATTATATACAAAGAAAAGTATTTACTGCCTTACAAAGTTATTTACATAAAAGTTTATTGCCGTAGCAGCCAAGTTGTTACTTTTATTGCAAAGTAAAATTCAAACAAATATTCTTTAAATTGTTCTGAATGTTCATCTGAAAATAGAACTTGCCTAGATGTGAAGAACTTTCAGCATGATAAAACGTTTTGGACAAATTTGAAATGCATAGAGAAGTCTATTGAAATTCTTAGAATCTTTTGCTTTCCAGAGATGAAAGAAATGAGACAGAGAATAACCAGACCACTGTACAGACAGAAACAGATGGGGGATATATATATATACACATACCAAGATTAAGGATATGAGTTGGAGAATCATGTTTGTAGGTAGGCTTATATGTTACCAGCTTCCTCTGTAGTTCTGTTTGATGCTTTGAACTTTGAAATCATGGCTGTGTACAGAGTGCAACAGTTTGACATATAGCAATCTGTATATCTGTGCAAGGAACCAAGGATAATTAAAGCTTGGAGGAGCTTCAGAAGGCCATATAGTCACACCAAATCCCAAAGTGTTCAAACTGCAGCTGTTTATAGATTTGCACTTTGATTTAAATGTTGCTATGACACCAAATTCTACAAAATAGGTCTGGGGAAAAGTGTAAAAGGTAATCCCCTTGTTTGAAGAGAACGTCAGCTATACTTGAGCAACTGTCAGAAGCAGCTTGTCCAACTTACTGTTATACATTTCTATTACCACTGCAGGTAATGTATTCTTGTGCTTTAGAGCATCAGACAGGCCATGTGCATGTGCATTAGCACAATGCAGGATACACAATGGACTGTAGTGTTATAGCAGTTTAAGATGCCTTTGTACTACAATTCAGAGGCACAGAGTACTTGCTAAATTTAAACAGCAGGAGACATATAGGCATAACTTAATTTATTCAACCAACAAGTTCATGATACTATCTTACTTTTGTGTTCCAAAACAGGTAAATTCTGTTTATGATGTACTTTGAGCTCTCTACTGTCATGGTAGTCACAAGAGTATTTATCTTAGAATGTTTCAGCTGGAAACGTTTACATTGAGCCTAATTGAGAGAGACTGAAAAAATAAAAATCATAAAAAAAGGACTGAACCAAAATCAATTCAATGTGTACTTGGATAGTTATGAACCTATATTAATACAATAATACCAACAACAATTCTAGAAGAGGAAGACACCTTTGCCTGGATGGTGATATGAGTGCTGCTGTGCTTGTGAAAGGTAATCATTAGCTGAATTATTTCATACAGCTACAAAAGCAGCTAATCCATGCAATTTATATTTGTCAGAAGGACAGAAGGCAAAGGTTGCTGAATTAAAGTAAAACTAGGAGAATATCTGCTTGGGGGCTTGAATGTTGGGAATATAAGTTCAGAATTCAATCCATTAATTCCTGCCTAAATGAACCCCTCTGCGTTTTCCAGAGCTTTAGAGTAGTTCAGCTAACACCAGCATTATGCTGAGAGAAGATTGCTCTATTATTCTGAGAAATGCCATCTGAGTTCTAAAGAGGGACAGTGTAATGATGTCAGTAATGTTGCAAAAGTCTCTATGTGAAAGTGCTGTCTTTAGTCCTTGTTGTTGCAAGAGGTTATCACGACTTGCTACTTTCATATCATAGGCAAAAATATGTTCTGCTAGATAATCTGTTATTGCTGTCACAGCCCAGCCTTCTCTTCTGCTAACATAAGATGAAATTATAATCATCAAAGAGAAATGAAAAATCAAATCAATTTGCCCACTGAGTGACTCAATTTCATTTTCTGTTTATTGGATGTGATGACATGATAAAATGCCATCATCCTTGGGCAGTCTAAAAGCAATCACTAGCAATTGCTTTGACAGTTCTCTCTTTAGGCTCTGTCTTTATTTGCAATCTGCACAAGAAGGGGTATTTATCTGCCTAAATTTAGCCATTTTGCTTGGATTTCTGTGTTTGCCAACTTATCTCCTAGTCTTCCTGGGAGACATGGAAATACCTTCAGAGGATTTTTGAGTAGGTGTTGAACTCTGAATCACTGTCTAGGAGAGCATACTGAAGCCTCTTTTTCCTTGTTTTTTTGGGCAAGTTACCTTCTTTACGTAACAGTTGGAAGTTAGACAGAGTGACTTTCGCCTTGGTCTAAAGTGATACCCTGGATGTAAGTTGACAAGCTCAATGTCATGATTCTCCTTTTCTCCTTATTGTTCTTGGGACTAGGGTATGTTAAAAAGGAGCAAAGTCAGAACAGGCTTGCCTTGGGGAAGAAGAAAGATTATAACATGATCCAAACCATGACTCCATTACGTGTCTTCTGCGACCTGTTTACTTTGGGCCTTCTTTAAATCTCTGGTACTTCAGAAATAGATATAATGCTTGTTCTTTACAGCTTACAGTCACTTGAGAAATAACAGCATGGAAATAACCATACAAAGAGATTTTTTTAAAAAGATTTTTAAGTCTTAAAAACGATGGCCCAAGGTACTGCCTCAAATAGAATTCAAAAGCAAGCACCTAGGATAGAGCATGAGAATAATACAAACGTATATGACCAGCATCCTCTAGTACTTTCATCTGCTCCAAGTATTTTTAATGCAGAAACATCTTGAGGTGATATGGTATCTATATAGACAGTAACTGATGACAAGTATCTCTTCCATAATTTGTCCAGTTTCTTCTTATATAAACTTTCAAAGTCATATAGCAAGGAGATCCCTACCTCTACTATTGTACCAAAAAAACCAACCCCAACCTGTTTTGTTTATTTTTAGTTTGGCATTTGCCAGCTTCATTTGAGGCCACTTGTTTGTTGCACTGAGAGTGAATGAACTGTCTCACAAGACTACCTCTAGGCCATTCATAAGTCTTGGACATTTATAACAGACATTTCCTATCTTTTAAACAACCTTGTTTCCTCTCTGTGAAATTTGTCTAGAGGAGACCAGAACTGTGCACACCACTTCCTACTGTGCCCCTTGCCCCCTTTTCCCTGTTTGACAGGTTTTAGACTTCACTTACATGGTGTTTTTCAAAGGTTTAGTATTTGTGCAAATGTGGAAACAGCATAAAGGATGTATGCAATAAAATTTCAGGTTCCTGGTTTAAAACCTGTGAACACTGAAGGTTGGAAAAGAAAAAGCCACCAGGATTGTCCTGGGAGGATATGAGTGTGTGTACTGTTTTCTTATTTTGGTTTTTAATAGCTGTTACACATATTTCATCACATAGAAGGTGGAAAATTTCAGCCATATGCAAAGTCTAACAAATTTCTTTGTAGCTGAATTAAGGTTGTGGATTGAAACGTGTTACCAGAGGCACTTTATGTGCTTCTCTGAAATGGAGCTGCATGTGGAAATGAGCTGCCAAATATAGGCCTCCTGCTTACGTTGCCTAATGCCTTGACTGCTGTCTTTTTTTTCAGTGGTTGAGGCAGCTGCTGAGAGAGTTCCTATACTTTCTCTCTTTCACCATGTTCCTGCATTGCAATTTGAATTTTCCACCGCACATGATAATGATTATGTTCATTTGACCTCATGCAAATCAATGCTGAACCTGGGAATCCTTTGTGCTTTTGCTGTATTTAAATTGTACTGCAGTGAAATGATACACTAGCTTATTTTCCTGTAGTAAAAACCTTGTGGACTGAATTTACAGGGCTGCTAGGCAAACTGCTGCAGAAGAGTAAATCCTATTATGGGATTTCTGAAGCCAGACAGAAGAGCTGATAAAAAGATGGGTCAGTTCAACTAATCAGCTTTTTAAGTGTATTAACATTTTATTTATGACCTAGAATGGTCAGCTGCCTGCAGTGTCCGTAGGACTGAAAAGACTAAAGCTGTGGAAACTGTTCTTGCAGGAATGTGGCATTGCTTCAGGCAGGCAGGCTGACTGTTCACATCTCTGAACTGTGGGCATGAGAGATGAGCACAGTGATTTCACAGTTCAGTTACACTCACATATTTTGTGTTATCCTGTGATTAGACTGAACAGGCATCTCAAAGGATTTTAGGATATTCTTGCAGAGGGTCTAAGTGAAAAATTCTTGATACTTGATGGACGTGTGACTTAGTGGATTAGTTGTAACATAATGCAGCATAAAGCATGTAGGAGCTATTGTGTTTATATGAGTAGTTTTAGCATAAGATGGCTACAAACATTTGAATTGCTATGTTGATCAGATCTTCTTTGGTGACTGGGTACATTTTGGTGATAATTAGCTTTGTCAAAGCCAACTTCACTGAAGTCAGTGCAACTGTAAATGGGACCGAAAAGAGAGCTACAAGTTTCTCTCCACTGACTTTCCTGGCTATTTACTGTCTATGAATTGGAACAGTCATTGATTTGATGGTAACAACTATACAAACTGCTGAAATGCGAGTAGAAGCTTGTAAAATAACCACGACTGTGTGATATTGAAAATGGGAAAGCTAAGGGTTAATGGAAAATGATTGCTTTTTAGAAGCAGT
Source organism: Urocolius indicus (assembly GCA_013401255.1). NCBI lineage: Eukaryota > Metazoa > Chordata > Aves > Coliiformes > Coliidae > Urocolius > Urocolius indicus. Next base: position 346,173 of record WBNH01002957.1, on the reverse strand, counting down.
AGGTGATGTGCAACGGTACCAGGCAAGTCCTTAGCTGTAGCTGCTGGATGTCTAGAGATGGTCTGGTACCTGTGAGGATGTTATGACTCACAGAAAGCAAGCACTACTGCTGCTAGTGTAAATAGGGATGTCAAAAAGAAAACTTGAGTATACAGAGAATTTGTTGGATTATTATTTGTGTAACAGCAAGCAAGTACTGATTTTTCACATCCAGCATTACTATCCTTATCTTTAGGACAATATCAATCACAAAGTGAAGGATGAATGAAGTGGAAGATAGCAAATTCTGATCAAGAACTAAGTATGTGTGTGTGGGCATTTTGGTTTCTCATTATTTAGGGAGGATGAGTGGACAGCATGATGTATGAAGTATGTGTATATATATAGTGCTGTTAGTCATTTATATAATTGCACTGACTCACTGTTTTTTATGCACAATCCACAAAGATGGAGAGGATCAAGGTATATTATGTGGCACCCAAAACGAAGTTATAGTGAGTGAGGTGAATAGTGGCTCTGCAGGATTCCCTGGTCATGGAAGAAATGAGTTGCCTACAACCAATTTCACATGATATTTACATTGTAGTTACTTATGTTGGCATGGACCACTTTAAAGCTAGTCCTGTGACCAGAAGGAAAAACAGAGTTATATTGTAGGCTAAATCTAATCATAGCTGGGTCCAACAGTCTGTTGCTTCAGTGTTGTGAATGTCAGTCATGTTAATAAAATAGATACCTGAGGTGCATGGGCATTTCCAATGGGTTAGTGATGCTGCGGTCTGACAAGGTTTTTGGTGCAGAAGTACTGTTTCACTCTTGATTCCTCATATATCAATATGATGTGTTGTCCAAGATAACAGGAAATCATTGCACATTTGTTAACATCAGAGTGATTCAACAAAAGATTTTTTTTTTAAACTAAGAATGCTGCACATGCAGATTCCTACATATGTGGAATTTTGTGACCGTGGACATTCACAGTGGCAGATGAAGACATAATTACTTAAATGGTCATCTTGTCCTTAAAGTTAGACAATGCACAGATAAATGTAGACCAAGAAAAGAAATCTAGTAAAACGTTTTACTTCATGATACAAAAGCTATGTAGGAAGACAGTTGAGGTCACAAACTTCAGCAGACTGTAGCAACAATGAAAAAATAAAGCTGCTTTGTGCATTTAGTCTTCCACCTGCAGCTTCCTTGTTTCAGTCTGTGCTTCCTGCCACCCTGTCATCCTGGCTCTGGTCCCACTTACCAGGCTGCTTTCCTCACCATGGTGCCTGGGGAAGGGGAGCATAAGCATTGAAATCTAGGAGCAGGAGCATGTTTGTACTTGCATTTCTGTGCCTGTTGCCTCAACAGCCTAGGATGGAGTTGCTCAGTGCCAGGAGACTGAGCATTCAGAAGCTGCATGGGAACAGCTAAGTAGTATTTTTCATAGAAATGGTGAAAAATAAGTTTCTACAACAAGGAACGTTCATACTTAGCAAGCCAGTTAAGGGAATAGTTGTGTAGTGAATTTTGTTAACAGAGGCCAAAGAGAGTTTCTACTAATGCTAATTTTTACAAATGAGTGAAGTACTTCCGATAAAATATCCAAAACCAGACCTTGTAAAAATTCCCAGTGTGTGACAGATAATGTGGAAAACCTTCAGCTCCCTATAATGAAATATGGCAAAGTACTGAAATTACCCAGTGCTTCCATTATGACAGTTATACATCATAATGCTAGGCACTGTAATGTTACCTGTAGATAGCATTGCTTGCTCTGATTACTTCAATTTACATCCCTCTGTTATTACTTAGCTCATGGGCTCATGGGCTTTCCCAAAGATTTTCAGCTGCTTAAATAGCCTGTTTCACTTATTCCCAGACTTCCTTGGTTTTCCTATTGAAATTGCCTCTGCTGATGGAAATCTATGACTGCATTTTGCATAGGTTTGAGCATTACTTGAGAACATTGTGTGACACAGTACTACAAATAAGACCTTAGAATAAAGAAATTGTTTGTTCACTGCTATTTACTGATTTGCTTATCCTGAATTTTGCCATTAGAAAATGAATATAGTTATGTTCCATCTTTCTGGGTGTGTTCAAAGACACATATTTCTCTGTACATATGACTGTATAGCAAACTATTTGTTGAAAGAAAGTAAGGATTGTTTACTAACATTCTCATGACCAAAAAGATAAAAATAACCAATATGTGACTGCACGTAGAGTCCTGTTTTGTTTGTTTTTAGTGGCAAGCTGTTGGTTTTGGCAAGTTAAACTATTCTATAAACCTTTGGGTAACTGTTGGAGTTTGCTGTGTTTGTAACATGAACAGTAGTGTAAAATAACAAAAGTCTTGAAGCAGATGTTTCCAGTTTTTGAGATATGGCCATCCACACTAACAAGTGTATTGAATTATATTCATACTAGTTCTGTTGGAAAGGATCTGCAATAGAATTGCCAAGTAGAAATTTCAGTATTAGCTACTTCAAGGCTTAAAAAGCCTCACTTATATATAGAGGATTATGTAAACAACTAGGAGTCTCGGGGGAAAAAAAAAAAGGTGGTTTTCACCAATAGATTTTGTCTGTGACGTTTACTTTTTCTCTGCCCATGAATATAATAACATTTTTTGTTAGTTTTTAATGAAAGCTAAAGTTCTTAATTAATGACTCCTGTCAGAAATTTAGCCTTTCAGAAACAAACCAAATGGCACAAAACTTGAAGAAGAATAAATACTAAGCAATGCTGTCTTGACATTGCTCAGATTTGTTTATTAAACAACTCCATCAATATCATGCTTCCAGCCTTACTCTATGCTCCTGAATGACTAGTAATGTTTAAGACCTTAAGTTTTAGCAGTTCAGCTGCATGCATGTTTAGCTTTTATAGAAATAGGAGAATCTTGCACGTATTAAATCACTGAATATGAATTATTAAATCAGAGAAGTACGAGTTCTAAATTGCAAGGTCAAATGTGAAGGAAACAAAAATATTTTAGCAAACAACAATCCCTTTTTCTTGTGCTTTCTCCAATTGAGGCTTGTCCCTGTAAGTGCAGAATTCTATTGAACAACACTTCAAATTCAAAGCTTTGTATTTAGATAACTTGCTTCCTTCTCAGAATGCCCTCATACACAGTATTTATTTTGCTATTTAAATTGTTTTTACAGAGATCCAAATCCTGTCAGGCTGAGCTCTGGTCTCCATCAAGCTTTATGAAATATTTCCAGAGGAAATGTTGAAACGGATAGATAGATCATGTCTCAGTTGTTCATACCCCAGTAACTGATTACCTGATCTGATAGCTTGGTCATAAATTAGCTTGGTACTTTTAGATATTAAATAATTCTTCTGTGACCTTATTCTGAATTCTTGACCTGACTGAAGTTTTTATAGTCTTTCTGTGTGTGTACACTGAAAGAACCAGGACCAGTATCTGATACAGCCAGGTGAGATCCTTATAAATAGCCAGACTGAAAAAAGCTGCATATTTCTTCAAAAGAGAATAGTGAATAATGTGATTTTTTTAAAAAAATAAAAGCTAAGATAATGAGAGCCTGAGTGAGTCTTGGCTATAGCAAGATGGCCTACCCAATGAGGCAGTAGAGGGAGTAGGATGGAAGTTGCAGGAAAGCTTTGTTTGCTGAGGACTCTTGAAGCTGCATAGTCTGACAGTGCTACCAGCTATGTTGAATTTTTTTTTAATGTTACTGTGGCACCTGAATTATCACACATCTAAATTACTCCAGCACTTCAGCTCTTAGCATGGGGTTTTTCAGAGTGATCAAGAGCATGGGGCCAAGTTGGTCACCTGTGCAAAGCTCCATCTGGGATCATATCATATAGAGGATTAGAATCTCTACAGCTGTTCATCTCAACTCGCAGTGCTAAACTCCCCTTACTACTTCTCTGCTTATGCCTTAGAGTTGGATTGAGGCATTATTGCAAGAATCAAAGCCTCATTTTGGCAAACAAAAATACTTCATCCTTCCCTTTACCACTGCAACATGAAGGTGTATGAAACATGCTTAGGTTGTACATCTTGCACAAAGAGCAGTGTGATGGCTACCCTACTGTGAAGCATTTTATTGTAATGGATGAACTACAAAAGGTGGTTTAGAAAGGAATTACATTATTGGTTTTTTATTATTATTTTGGGGAGGGGTTATGTGTTAGGCAAAAATACATCTGCTGTAGAAGAGTATCCATTCTTTGTTGTTGGACCTGGGGCAGCTGAAAACAGGTTGTGCAGAGACTGTATTGGGCAAATGATGACTAAAGATGTAATGGCAGCATCAGGGGGTTTACAGCATTGCCAGCCCCACAGCGCTGACCCCTGCTTACCCTCAGCCTCTTAAGTGAGGGGAGCTGGCCCTCAGCCTGCCTGGCCCTGGCCCTATCTCTGTGGCAACGTGGTCCCAGTGCCAATGAGGAAGGTGCTTTTTCTGTCAGTGCTCCATGGTTCTTCGTAAGTGCCACCTTGGGCCTGAGGTCTTAGAACACTGCTTGCTGGAGTCCCTGAGATTCTACCTCATAAATCCTCCTAATTTATAAAGTTATTTCTAAAATATTAAAGTCTTTATCTTACCTGGAAGTCTCTACTTGCTTTCTTTTTTAAAACAAGATATTTCTTTTAGAAAGTCAATTTAGAATTGCTTACCCAGCCTCACTGTAAACTTGGGAGGAAAATGCTTTTCCTGAGTCACAAACAAGTTTGGTGTGTGGGTGAAAGGTATTATTCTGGTAAATAAATTATTCCCTTAGTTAATTACAAGGGGAAAAGCCATGCGTGGTTCTTTGGTAAACAATCAAGAGCAAAAATGTGTAACATAACATTATCAGAAAAGGCTTAAAATCTGTGGTATTTTAATGCAACTAAAGTAGCATAATGACAATGTAGTGACAGAAAGGGCATTTAAATGCCTTTCATTAAGGCAACATTGTTTGTTTTTCTCCTTTGCCCACTATTTGCAAGTTTTATATAACAGTTCTGTACTGGCAAGGAAGCAGCTGTGAGTATTTTGGCAGCGAATATGACTGCAGAATAAACAAAAGGGACAGCATGCTTAAAGGGCTTAAAGTTGTAAACTGTGGCCCAGGGAAAAGAATATCTCCTGATACTGACTGTAGCTTGTATAAAACTTTTCTCAGGTAATTTCAAAGGCCAGAAAGGCAGATTACTAACATTGCTATGAGGCAAAAGTTCTGTTTTTCTACTTCAAAAGACCCTGGGGATTCACAAATATCTCCTGGTAAGTGGCAATGATGAACTAATGACTTAAACTTAACTCTGAAAAGTCTCAGCACAATCCAAAACTGTTGTGGACTCTGCTTGCTTAAGCGAACAGATTTTTTTCTCTCATAGGAGACCCTTTGTCAGTGAATATATTTCCTGGAATCCTTACATGTAGAGCCAGAAGTTACCTGGTGCAGATCTTGCTCAAAAACATCCCTCAGGCCTGTCAGTCATCAGACTCAGTGCTTGTAGCAATTGTTGCTGTAGAAAGTTGATTTTCTTAGATCTATAAAATACTGTCTTCCCTTAGGATAGTGTTTTCAAATACATTGGGAGTCTTATCAGAGAAAATAATCTTCAAGACAAAATAGTTCTGTTTTGGGTTGGTTTTTGTTTAATGGGAGGTTTTGGCACAAAGAGACATTATTTTTACAGCATCAGAAGAGTTCAATAGGCAGCTGTTACTGCAGTAGGTGAGTCTGTTGTGTTCCATACAGAGTGTGATACTACACTTATCCAAAGCATGGCCTCAAGCTAGCATCTGCATCAGTGTCAGTTAGGGATTTCAGATCTGACTTCTTGTTCAGTATTTGGTCTGGAACTGTTTTATGGAAAAAATACTTACCTACTCCTTCTGCATTCACCTAGGAGATCCCTCAGTCTCTTATTCCTCATTATACAGGGAATAACTCATAAATAAAGACACTTACAACTTTTCATTACTGTAAATGATAGACCTGTCTCTGTGTTAAGAGTATACCTCAGCTGAAATCTTCCTAGTCAGCTGCTATAACAATACCAACCCTTTTAAACTCTGTCTAGACAAAAGTCTTTATTTTGATGCAGCCCACACTGTTTATGAAACAAGCTAATTAAGTTCCACAATTATCTAAATGTATTTCTTCCCATTTGTTACTTATTTTGGGGAAGCATTTCAGACGTTTGTCACACTTCTATATTCAGTTCCAATCACACACTTACTATGTTTGCAGGATGATCTTCAACAAGCAAGTGAAGTGAAGATCAGATAGATTGAAGATTGCTCTCATTCTTTAGCATGGAACAGCTTTAGCAGAGTCCCTAGTGACGAATCAAAATGTAGGAATTTGTTGCTAAGACAAGGTTCATTTAAAAAATTCAGAATTTTTGTTATCAGGGTTTGGGCAACTATGGATTGAGAAGATAATGATAGTGATAGGGATATGTGATCTCTACCATAATGGAAGGAAATATTTAATGCAAATCTCCATATCTTTATAGAATGCATGATAGTAAATTAGGATACAGCTTGTTGCATTATCATATGAGAATTGGATTTTGGCATGCATAAGAGGAATGTGATTAGCTGCACCAAAAAGAAAAAGTTAATGCAACTTTTCATGCTTTGTCTAAAGTTTTCATATCTTCAATGGGAAGTATTAATAGAAAAGCAGAAAAAGAGAACTGGTGAAAAAACTTCCCTCACCAGCAGGTTGAAGACTTGGTCTTGGATCATCCTGGCAGGATAAGAATGCATATGGTTGCAGAACTCTTCAACTCTTCATGGCAGTCAGGCATCCTGTATTTTTGCTTCTTTGACCAGATTTGGTTAACTTGGTTCTTTGGCAGAAAGGCCACCAAGTGCATAAAGAGCACTCTGATGCTAAAAGGAGAAAGTGTTTTAAAGAGTATGCCAAGCAGACTTGGAGAGATTCATTCAGATGTGTACCTCTTTTCTTTGGAGTGATAGCGTGATGAGAGGAAACTAAGGGAGTATGTTTAGTGCCTCTTCTCTAGAAGCAGATGTAAGTTCCAGACGTGGAGGCTGGCTTGTGTGACTCAAGGAGGAGGACCTGTGTTTTACAATTCTTCTCTCAGTCTTTTAATTTCAGTTTTTCACTCTAAAAATGCTGTACAGAGGGAGGTGACCAAAAAAAACCACAACAAACAAACCAAAACTGTGTCAAAAATGAAAAAAATAGCCCATAGCTGCTGTTATCACTAAGAATCACTTGGTTCTCCATATTAAAAGTTCTGCTCCTTTTCCTAATTTAGTTGATTTAATTTACACATTGACTTCTGGTTTAACTGCATTTACAGATGCTTTTTAGTATCTCTCTATGCCTAATGGTTCCAGGAGAATTTATTTGATTCTTGTTATAGTTTCAAAGAAATAAGATGCTACAAGTTGGTTTAAATGAAAATATTAATGTAGTAGAGTTGCTAGTGCAGAATTTGCTGTGATTTCTGTAATCACTGTATTTTTCATTCACGAAATTTCACCTACTCTTCATTTATCAGCACATTCAATATAATCCTCAAAGGCTATAATACTTGAATTTTTGTTTTTGAACATGACTCGTGTTTCTGATACTTGAAAATTAGTTTGTACATAATTTCTTTAAATGTCCTTCTGTCAGGTTCAGATGTATAATTTAAAGTGAATAAGCCTACAGGGCTTCCAGATTTTGCCATTATGCAGAGTAATTTCATGAGCAATGTCTTTAATATCAAATCTCTGCTCTAGTATTTTAATATTCTCAAATTTTATTGTATGACACAATAACATTATTGACAAGAGTGATTACTTTTTTGACGTTAGGACAGAAACTGACAAGTTAGACTTTCTACAGTATTTGTTCTGTTATTCTTAGCTCAAGGACAATATCATGCTGTGTGAGATCACCTAGGAGCTTATTTTACTTTAAGTGCAAATTTTAATTCATAAGAATGATGATTAAAAAACATTTCTTTCATGAAGACGTTTGATTTTTTTTTTTTTATTTATTGTAGTGAAATTCTGCAGTTTACTGAACTGCAGTAGCCTTGTTCCTCAATGTGGGGCAGACGACATGGGGGAAGTTGGCATGTTACTTTTCCACAAAGAAGGGACATATGGCTTCAGTCATGTATAACACAATAGGCTGTTTTTATAATAGATCATAGGTATCCAGCCACATGAGCCTGCTGTTTCCTATACTGATGTTCCAATCCGATGTTCATTCTAGCCCTTAAGAGCAAAAGGAGGTTATGAATAATTGTAGTGCTTCCTTGAATCACAAAAAGTTGAGCACAAATCTTTTCCTGAATTTGCATTTATGTTTGTCTGTCTGCTGACTCACAAATGTATTTTGTTTGGCATTTTATCTCTCTTCCATGTTGCCAGTAGGAGTTTTAAAAGTTGCACAAAAATGGGTACTCTGTTAACTTTGATGGCAAGCTTTTTCACACCCTTCTTTTCTTCTCAATAAAAGGAAAGCAATTGCCCTGAGTCACACATGAAAATTGGCAGGAGTTACAGATGGCACTGTCAAATATCCAAAGAAAAAATAATGTCCATCTACTGTGATTTGTCTGGATGTTTCTGTCATTTCCCCGACACTCTGCTATAGTTATCCATGGCACATGGACAAGACTTGTCATTTAGATAAGAGCCAAAGTGAACAGAGAAAGTGAAGCCATAGCAGATTTATTGGTTTTGATTGAATGCAGAAGAAAACTACTGTAGAGAGTTTTGATGTTCAAATTGTGTGATTCTGCACTTGCTGTAAACAAGCAGCTTGACTCAACAAAGATGTTTCTGTTTTTTGTAAATATATCTTTCTCTGAAGTTAAAATACAGTATCTCTCTGCATACTTTGTAAATGGCTCACCTATGCTGGTTATAAAACTATGTATAGCTGTGGCATCAACCTTATTTCATTCTTGTTTTTAAAAAAACATGCAAATAAATGGCCCATCCACAGCAGTCTGTATGGTCAGATGCACAGAGTCAATTCCCCAGTTTCTAACCTTTTAAAATTTTATACAGCAGTGATAAGTCATTTGAAATAGTTTGTTGCCATTTCAGGTATAATTTGGATTACGTCATGTTTCTTCTCAGCAGATTTTTCTCTGGTTTACATGTGATTCAGGGTGACTTGCACAGTGCCCTAAATCTTCAGGAATTAAAAAAACCTAAGCCACCAAACAAACCAAAAAACAACCACCAAACTGCAAGTAAAGTGAAAATTTCGGTCTCATTGGAATATATCCAGAAGTATGTCAGTGGAGAGAACTATTGAAAGTACTTATGAAGAGCAATTCTCAGGGAAAGAAACAGGAAAGCCTAGGAGATACTCTGTTAACACAGGGCTGACAATGCACTCCTTGTTACTTGTATCTTGAGCAGTCCAGAAACTTGAGTACTCAGTTGATCTCTGTGCCTTACTCTGCTTCTGATCTGTACTCTCTACATATCAAGGGTGATCAGTCAGATATCACCAGAGTCAGAGGTCTGTGTGGCATTGCTGCTGCTCAGCTGGAAGCAAGGTGGGAGGCGTTTGATGTGTGTCACAGAATCACAGAATCTCAAAGGCTGGAAGGTACTGTGAAAGATCATCTAGTTCTACCCTCCTTCCAGAGCAGGACCACCTAGAGCAGGTCACACAGGAACTCAGGTAGGTGAGTTTTGAATGTCTCTAGAGAAGGAGACTCCACAACCCATCTGGGCAACTTGTGTTCTGCATAGCTCTGCCACTACAAAGCTTTTTCTCAATACCTGTGTGACAGGAGAGGAAAAGGAGTGCCCCAGAAAAATGATTTCTTATTAATCCTAACAGTGTGTCTTTGACAGGATGGGTTTAGTCATGTGGTTTTGACCTTAGTGGGGCCTGTTAAAAAGTAACTTCATGATCTGGACACTGGAAACTCCCATGTGTTTGAGATGCTTTGGTTTAGAGAGTAAGTTCACCAGAACTATAGGTATCTTTGGAAGCATTCTTCAGAAAATTAAATAGGTTCCTGACCCTTCTCTGAGTATAAATGACTGGGGGAAAAAACGTTTTCAGAGAGGAAATAGAATCACAGAATCGTTTTACTTGGAAAAGACTTTTAAGATCATTGAGGCCAATTGGTAACTCAGCACTGCCACATCTACCACTAAAGCATGTCCCTCAGCACCACACCATAGAATCATAGAATCAACAGGTCTTTTAAATACCTTCAAGGATGGAGACTCAACCACTTCCCTGGGCCGCTTGTCCCAATGCTTGACAAGCCTTTTGATGAATATTTTTTTTCCTATTATCCAATCTAAACCTGCCCTGGTGCAACTTGAGGCCATTTCCTCCTGTCCTATCACTTGTTACTTAGGAGAAGAGACTGATCCCCACATCACTATGACCTCATTTCAGGTAGCTGGAGAGAGTGATGAAGTCTCCCCTCAGCCTCTTTTTCTCCAGGCTAAAATACTAGTATATACTGGTAGGTTTGGCCATAACAAAGATCGAGCCTTGGAGAAATTGTATAGTGTGGGTGGAATTGAGTCTCTATAGTTCAATATTGAAAACAATAAAGAGACTAATTATGTTATGGGAAATAGCTTCAGAGCACATTTTTAGTAGGAACAGATGTAAAATGATGAGGTGAAGGAATAAGTTAAGCAACTCTGTTTCTAGATATCACACTACTATTTTTTTCTGCTAAGGGTGATGAACATACTAAGAAGTGGAAGTATTTTGAGGCAGAGGCAGAGCTTTCAAACCTTTACTTAGACTCATTAAAATGTATCAATGCAACCAAAATAAGTGTCTCAACTGAAATAAACTGCCAGTCTTCTGGAATAATCTCTGGTGAACTACATTTCTTCCACATAAAATCCAACATATTCATAAAAATTAGGATTCTAATAAAACATGATGGCAGCGGGGAGGGTGGAGAGAGAGGCAGCAAATAGTTTGCTATCACTCTTCAGGAAAATGCCACTCTAGATCTTAGAAGAGAAGGGATAGGGAGCAATTCCTGCTAAGACTTTATGTGAGGAGGAACTAAATGCAAATTATTCAGTTTACTTTTAGTTCCTGTGTGGACATGAGGAGCCTGTGTATAGGTAGATGGCAGGTTAGACACCAGAAGCATCTGGGAGGGGGAAGGCTGCCTGGCTTCCTGTCATGCCAGCCTCTGCTCTGGTACATGTCCAGATAAAATGAGTGAGTACTTTGGAGTAAGTATATTTTTTTTAGAGTGGTCTACTAGAAAGATTTTGCACTGGCTTTTGTAATCTGAAAAGAAAAATTATGTGAAAATCGTTTTGCATTGCTGTAGAGGGGAAACGCTGATTAGGAATTAACATTTATTTTTCTATGTGATAAATAGCAGTTGAGGACAAAACTTGTCAGTAACGGTTTGGGAAGAAGCAAATTTGTCTGGAAAGGCTCTATAACATGTGAATGTTATATTTCAACTATATCCTTGATAGTGATGGTATGACTGCAATTCTGTTACTTTTAAGAATAGGTCAGTTATTTTAACAAAGGGGTGGCACTAGTTTCTATTGATGTAGTATAAATTGTGAGTCACAGCTTGCTGATGAATTTGCCAGTTCTTTTTAGTGTATTGGAGCATGTAACAGGCTAATTTAATCTAAAAAATAATTTGTATGTGACCTAAAAGGCTGTGGTGTTGCCTAATTAAAAGCCACTTACTCCAGCTCAAGCTAGAAACCTTTCCCCCACAGGAAAACATCAATGTTATTCTCTTCCCTCTTTTCCTAAGAAGGGATTACTGCTTCCAGAATGTATTAGTACTTCAAGAAAACAAACAAAAAATATTCTACAAGAGCAATTTTACTACATCAGACCTAAAGTCTGTTTCATTTTTGTTATCAACTGTGGAAGTAGTGAATAGATATAAAAGCAAGACATACATAGAATGGTCCATTCCCCATGGAGCCTATGGAAATCTGCAGTTGAAAAAGCTGTCAAAGTTGCAGACTGCATGAATTGTGTTAATGTCCATCAATAGATCTATTAGTTGTAAAATTAATTCATATTTTGAACTTGCTTACATTTTTGATCATCCCAATGTCCTATGGCAAAATAATCAATGACATATGTAAAAGTATTTGTTCTTTTATGCTTTAAAGGGTAGCACAAACTAATGTGACTTGTGTAATTGTGGTATTCTAAGAAAGTAAATAATCACTTCCTATCCATCTTCTCCACGTTGATATAGATGCATGAAATGAGCATACTCCATCTTTATTGTCAGGTTGCAACTCTGAAGAATTCTTTAATCTATATTTTTAGAAAATAGTTTTGTATTTCTAATCATCCTTAGTTGCTCTTTTTTGCTATGTGTGTTATTTGGTGAGCTTATTAATTGCACTCAAGATTTAAAATGCAGGCACCCAAAGGATTTCTATAAAAGCATAATGATGTTTCATGTTTTGTTCTCTGTTCTTTTCCTAGTAATGTCTAACGTCTTATTTACATTTAAATCACTGGGCTTTGAAATGATATTTTTATTGAAGTAACTGTTATTTTGAGCATTATTAGAGATCCCAGATTAGATTTTAGTAGGAGCAGGTAATTTGGAGCACGTAATTTTATACTTATGTTTTCCCCATCCACATTTTTTCATTTGTTGATGATGAATTTTATCTGTCCTTTAATTACTCATTCAGCATTATCAGGTCTTGCTGGAATGCTTCTGGGTTTGTTATGTTCTTTATTACCTTGAATAATTTAACATCAACAGGAGGATTGTTTATTCTTATAATATGCTTTATATTCTTTACCAAATCATTAATCTGTTAGGGGATGTTCCTTCTTATCTAAGGGTAGCTTACTCTTCTTAAAGGTCACTGAGGGACTTTTCTAAATTAATTTCTTTTAGAAAATCTGGGACCCTCCATGGCTGCACTCCAGTGGCTTCCTTGCAGGTTTGCAAACTTAACAAATTTGAGATTTGACTTTTATTAAAAAAATAAGAAAAGTTTACTAATTTTCCATTCTGTCATATTTGTCAAAGTGCCTAGTACACACATTTTTTTATTTTACTTGCAACCTGTCTAACCTAGTTAAAAGCACTTTCCTAGGTTTGTAGTTGGTTGCATCAACCTTGCCACCATTTATTCATCTGACATGGAGGCCACTTAAACAAAGGGCTTTATAGTGTTGCTAGTAAATAGCAATTTCATGAACAAATTGCTTTAAGCTCCTAGCTGAATACTATGTGGTGTGTTGTTCAGGTGGTGACTTGGCTCTTACTCATTTAATTGGTTTTGAGAAGTAAAAGCTTTCTACAAACACTGCAGATTTTAGTAAATCCTTAGATGTGTGCAGGGTCTCTTTCTCTGGAGATTCTCAAAACCCAACTGGATGCATTCCTGATTGAGGGGAACCTGCTTTACCAGGAGTTTGAACTAGGTGATCTCTGGAGGTCTCTTCCAACCCCTAGCATTCTGTGATTGTGTGATATAGTTACTTATCTTAAAATTGCTGGTACGGATTTCAGACTAAGTTGACTGGAAGAAAAATTACTTGGGTGGAACACAGCTCTACTTTGTGTTATTGAAAGTCTAAAATTTAGCAATAGAATATTGCATATGTAAGTAGGTGATTCTTTCTTGGTTCAACATAACTTTGCTCACTGCAAAACACCTGACATGGGTGCTGCTGCAAAATTGGAATCCTTTTTATTTTTAGCAATAACAATTCGTTGTTCTAAATAGGACTACTTTCTTGTACCCTTGAATCATTATTTTCAGAAAAGAATTAATAGCAATACCCAGATGATGTATGCCCTGAACAGAATAGTATTACTGAATCTAAAATGCTGTCTTAAACTGGAAAATACAATGTGTTTTCTTCACCACTGGAAAAAAGAAAATGGACACTTTTCCAGACTTTGGAATGTGTTTTTAAAAAAACCACCCACTCACACGTTATTCACAAACCTTTACTAATCAAATGCCTTTCCTTGAAAACACCTTGGTGCCACATGCCAGCTAAGAGTTTATATCAGCTAAAAGCATGAAAGGAGGGGAGGCATTGGCACAGATCTTTTATTTCCACACTTCATTAACTCACCTTTCAGGGAAGAAACACTGTTTCTTTTTTGCAACAAGAGCCTAATTTCATCCAGCCTATGCTGAAGATTCACAATTCAGTCACCAAAATGAAATTACCAAGGGAGAGGGAATAATCATTTATCGCATCAATAAACTGTTAAACTGTAAAATTATAACTGGTTCAGTGTAGATAGATTGCTCATAGAAGAAACCTCTGAAGACAGAAATTAGGTGAGTTACCTAGGCCAGTACTGAGTGACAGATGGGGAACTTTTACAGTTGATATGAAACATTTATATGTAAAGCATACTTTACTTAATATTGGCTGCATAAATAATTCATCTGAGAAGGAAGACAGAGATGCTTAGAATAGTAGATTTGACAAGCCTGATTGTGCTGATGAAAGTGTATGTATACACAGCTTAAAAGTAATAAGTTTAAAATAGGGATCCTAATGCCACCAATATCATAAGTTACTGAAATGGAAGAAAAGCAACCTTAGCTTTTCTTTGCTAACAAGATTTGGCTAGAAGCAGCAACAAAACCATTAAATCCTCTGTGCCCATTAGTCAAATTTATTGTATAGCAACAGTATTTGATTACCAGACTGATTACTTGTGAAGTGCCTCTGTGTGTGTGTGCACAATCTAGAGATTGACTGCAAATATCTGATTACCAGACAAGTCCTGTTGGGTTGTTTGTCTTTTGTTCCTAATTGGATGAAGCACTTGTGGGCACTTGTGCAAGTAACTGTTTACTGTGAAAGTCCATTGCAATTTCCCTGGTGGAACCAGAAAATACACTTTCTACTATTTCTTGTTTTATCACAGAGACCAGACATAAAATATCTGAAATCACGGACAATCCAAATGCTGTCTTCTTCAAAATGGTCCCAAACACGATGTTAAAAAATTATCTGTATAGCTGGTGCCCTAAAATGAAGTTGCTATAAAGAATTCTGCCTTTTTCTATCTGGCATTTGCAGGCTTTGACTTCATCTGCATATGGTTCATATACGTTTGGTTTTGACTTCAATGAGTCAGCAGATGGGCTTCACTTGCTAAGCATAGCTTCAAGAGGGAGCAGCCAGATGCTTCACAGTGCTGGAGGTGGGCAAGAGAGAAGTGGGCTGTTAATCCTGAAAGGCAGAGCTTCCATGTCCCTCCTGTCATTGGGGTGGAGGCCTGCTGTGGCACGAGTGGAGCTCATCAGCCCACGTGAGTTTCAGACACTTGTTCTAAAAGAGCAGAACTTTTTACTTTGATTAGTTTGGTTTTAATACAAACTTCAAAGGACCATTTCAGATTTCCTCAATATAGGAAGAGGAAAATACATTTTTTTACCTTTTTCCCATTCAAGTTTGGCTCCCTGTATTGTACCAGAATTGCTGTGTTAGTAATTTATTCCTTCCTTCTTCCCCTTATTGTTCCACAATTCTTCTAGTATAGGCAGGAGCACAGTAGAAGGAGTCAGACTTCTAGACTTAGGTGTGTCAAGGGAGACTCAGAGAGACAGTTAAGCAGAAGTTCAAGTAACTCTGAAGTGCTGAAGGACTGACTTCCTGCCTCTGGACAATTAACTGAATCTTCTCAAATACTTTAAGATGTTAGAGAAAAGTTTACTGTTTAGCTTTCCAGAACACCTACCTGGGGATGAAGGCCAGTACAGAAATGATGCAAGTTTTCTTTGTGAGCAAAACAATACAATTTCCTCTTCTCATTGCTATCATACGCAGACATTAGACTGGGAATTATTTCACTGCAAAGTGAAAAAAAGAGATAAAACCTTAGAAACAGTCATTACAGTGTCAGGAAACTAAACATTGAAGAACACAAAAAACCCAAAAGATATTTTTATTTAAGTCTCTAAGGTCCCTTTATAAAGTTTGCCCTTTTTTTGTTGTTGTAACAGGGTTTATGGTTTTGTAATGAAGAATAACTAACTTATCTTTCTGGCAACCTTGCCTTTCTTGAATGTGGAAAAATACTATTCATTTTTACATTAAGGAGAGTTGGTTTTCCTCTTCTATGATAATAGAATTAAGAGTTGAAACTTTCTGTTAGCTAACTTTATTACTTGGACTTTAACAGAGTGTTCTAGTAGCTGCTCTAGAATGATACTTCTCAGTATGAAATGCTTTTGTGTTAACTGAAGGCTGGAAAGGAGTTTTTGGGTTTTGTTTTTGTTTTTGTTTTTTTTAATAATCTGTGTAAATCCATACTCTTCTAAGTTGTCTAAGGCTCTTAGGTAAAAGGATTTGAAGATGCTCATCACCTAACGGGATTGTAGCCAATGTCACCCTGCTACTTGGATAACTCTCATTGTCTGTATTTTGTAGTGCCGGTAACTTTTTCTCCCTTAGAAAGTTTTAAAAAGCTGAACTTCAATGGTCATGAAAATTAAGTTGTGATATAGTTATTATATGTTATATAATATACTGTATAATATACTATAGAAATATACTCTATAGAAATTTTTGGGGGGTGAATGGGAAAAAAATCTTTTAAAGAAGGAATCATGTGATGTGAACGATACAGTAACATAGTCCAAATATACAGACACAAGTGTTCACTGAAACAGCTTTGTTACTGAATACAATCAAATTCTGGAGAATTTGGGCTCTAGACTAGTGCCAAAAGCTGGGATAATAGAGCATATTGGTCATACAGTATTGGCACATTTCTAATTATTTAGCCAGTAGCCAGATCAAACATTTCTAAATGGATTTTGTGACCTAAGAATGGAATGATCCCATTGACCTTTTATCACTAAAAACGTCAGAAGACACACCTTGCCCATGGCTTTCTGGGTAGGACCTTTGCTTCCCACAGAGCTGAGTCCTTACCTATATATATAACATAGAATGCAGAAAAAAACCTTTATTGTAAGTATTGATATCCACTCCTTAGATAGAGGCAGATATGATAGAGAGACTTCCTACCTTAGCTTAAAGCTTCAGGGTTTTTCAGAGTCCTTATATATTCAGTCACATTGTAGGTGAAGGAGGAGAGAATTTAAAAGATCAATTTAATTGTCTACTAATCTGTCTATACTAATAAAATCATAGTAGTATGAATGCAATGTACTTCATAATTACTGTTTTTTGCATACTTTACTGACAAACTGACTGGAAGGAGCAACGTGACGTTGCTGAGAGTTCATTCTGGTGAAGATTTACCTTTTTGTATCACAGTGGGCTATTTTCAGACAGTCCATCTTTTAAGCAAAAATTAAGCATTGTGGTTAGGAAATTGTGCTTTGAATGTGAAACTTACTGAAATGTTGTTAAAAGTTTGGTCATACCTAAAGGGGAACTATGTGAAGTGACACTCTTTTGTGCACTGTCTGCTGTTGGAGTCTTTAGTACTCTTGGTCACATAGAGCAAGCAAAGTTTATTTGCTGTGCAGACAGCACTGCTGTCTTGGCTGGGAATCCTACTGAGCACAGGCTGCTCATGCAGCAAGTGTCCTGGTAAGGCAGGTGTGCCCTTGTGTTGTTTTGATACACATGATGCTCTGCAAGGGCTGATTGCAATCTTGGCGTTTTGGTTTTCCTTTTCCTCAAATTTGAGTGATTATATTTCCAATAGCAGTGCAATTCTTCAAGGCTTTGCTTTCTTCACTAGCTAGCTGTGACAAGAATACTTGAGTTATAAACAGCAAATGTGATATAAAATTCATCAAGAGGAATAAACATAAACTTGGTAATGTAATTTAACGTACTTCTGCATTAGGCATTATTTTCTGACTATAGCTGTAGTTCAGCTCTGAACCCTTACTCACCGAGATCATTAGTGAGGTGCTGTTAGTGACTGCAGTAGGACTAGCAACAAGTCCTCAAAGAGGAAAAATTAAAACAAATACCACTGACTCAACAAGTAATTGAAGCTTTTGCAAGCTGAGAATTCTAGAAAATGGCTTCTCTGTTGTATCCTTTCAAAAGATTGAAATTATGACTTTTTGCCCCTCTAGTGATTTTATGGTTTTCCATTTGGAAATATGTGCCTCTTTTCTTCTTTAGCTTTTTAATGAAAGCTAAAGTTACAGGCTATTTTTTTATGTTATTTAACAAACTGGGCTTATGCTTTATCTGTGGCTGATCGTGAAGGATTGGGAAAGAAAATATAGAGCTTTTGTGTGCACGGGTTACTGTTTAATGACTATTTTCTTCACTCTTCTGTTAAGGCAGTAGATATAAATTTGTTAGTCTCCAGATTATGTTGTTAAAAGTGTTTGTGATTAAGAATTAACAGTTTAAGTTTTGATTTATGAACAATTATTGGCAAGTGATCTGCCAAATTTCCATGAAATAATTGTAATGAAATAAGGTCTCCAAACCAAAATATTTCTTGTAATGGTACAAATTTAAGGGTTATACAGTAAGAGCTGGGTAACGTTTGCATGTATTTCTAAATGTGTATATTAAGAGACCTGACTAAACTCTTAACATTTTGTAGGGATGTAATGAATTCCATACGTGTATCCATGAGGCAAGATGCTATCTGACATGCATAGGAGTGAAGGCAGAGCTAAAACAGGTTTTATGTTGAGAGATGCAGGAGGAACGAATGAGGAATGCATGAGGAAAAAAACCATGAATTTGTTTTGTAAGATATAGGTTGTCTTTTCTGTTATCTGAATTTTCTCCTTATTGTTCTTCTACAGAAAAAGTCTTCCAATATTAAAAACAAGTCTACTACAGGAGGAGATCTTTTGAAGGGAAATGGGAGGGTGCCTTCGCCAACTTTTGGTGCTCCTTTCCTCAGCACCTCCCTCAATTTGTTCAGCTTGTGGTTGAGGGATCAGATTGGGCCATTGATCAAAATGTGTGGCAATGCTGTCCAGAGTGAGAGATACAGCTAGGCTACTTTTTATTAATTTAGGAATTTAATTTTAGTTTGTGCTTCAATAATCTCTGAAATACATTTTGTCTATAAAAATCACATATAAACAAATCCTTGAAACTTAGAGGGCCCTGCCCCACCTGTATGTACTGCCCCAGTCCCTTCTGGGCCAGGTGCCTGGCAAACTCAAGGAGGCCAGTGAAGAAATTCTGTCTTTATCCTCTATTGCCATGGTTTTAATTGGTTTAAAGTATTTGGGTCCTGTTGTTTAACAGTGATACACAGGCCCTGTGATGTGACTGAGGGTAAAAAAAATCAGTATTACAAAGTGCTCCAAAATAATTCAGCAAAAGAGGAAATGAGACAATTCCATTTCAGAGATGAGTAAACTGGCACTTAAGAGCTTCTGTCACTGCACCAAAAAATGATAAAACAGTAAAATGCATATTTGCAGCAGCTTGGAGCTGGAGTGCATTTGGTCTATGCTATTTGGTGTATCTGTTGCTTTATCCTAGTTATAAAGAACAGGGAAGCTGTGTTCTAGCTGAAGAACACATTTGAGTCTTTTCAGTTCGAACAGGTGAAGAGTTTTGCTGAAGTACATAGAGTGGCTTCAAATCTGAACATGTAGAAATGTTCTTACCTGCAGCAAGACTGTAGGATGGTTTTCTCTTGCCAATCCATTTTTCTTTTTGTCTGGGCAAGGCTGACAAGCATCTCTCAAAGTGTAAAGGGAAATGTGCACAGCAAATGAATACTGGGAAGGGGCCTGTGGTGCTAGCATAATTAATTTTCTTGTCATGTTGCATTGCCTGAATTGTAAACAACAGCAGAAAGAACTGGTAAATTATTCATTTTCTCTTGCATGTAAAAAAGGTGGAAGTTTTCCTGGCTTAAATTAGTTGCTGCTTCTTCATGGTACTTAAGTGTTGTTAAAGGGTTTCTACAGATCAGCAATATTGAACCATAACTATTCTAACACTGGCTGGCACATTCCTCACTATTTGTCAATATTTAGATTATGAAATATAGCGGTTCCTACTTTCCACCTTCCTGAAATTAGTTTAACTCCTTAATTTGTTTCCTGAAAACCACTGATATAAGACTGCAAACTTAAATCTTATTACTAAATTTGTCTCTGAAAGCAATATAGATGTCAGCTGCTTATGTCTGCATAAAATGTGGTGAGGATTTTTTTTTCTCATTTATTCAGTCTTATTGATGTAACTTTCTCTTTGAAGTTTGTTTAGTGATATCACCAGCCTGTCTTCTGAAATTTCTGGGTTTAGTACACAAGAATGATTAGAATTCCAGTTGGAATTACTTTTATATTTAAAAAAAAAGCCCCAACCAAATACCATCTCCCAACTGTTCCCAACAAAAAAATAATAAACCCCGAAACCAAGAAAATTCCCATAGAATATGGTACATGCATCTTGCCTTTCTTTTTCTAGTGACCTATGCCCAGAAAAGAAACCATCCCTGCACAAAGAAGTAGATGTTCTTGCATTTAATAGCCAAGGTCTGATAAACACAAAATATTGACATCCTAGTTTATGTTTCGACTTTTACCTCTATTTTCCTCAAGCTTAGAGTCCTAGTTAAAAAGGACTGATAAACCCTGGACTTTCTGGATTAGTGACAGAATGCAGGTGATGGCTTTGAGAATTTTTCAGAACATTTCCCCCCAGGTAAATACAGGATCATAGAAATAAATCTTTGTGTGGCAATGGATCTGTTTTGGCAAAGCTTTTACCAAAAGGATCTTTTAAATTCTAATGTGGAATGCCTACCCATTCCTTCTTCCTCCCTGTCTCTAGATTGTCTTTGTTACTCTGTCTTTTCAAATTTGATTCTTGGCACTCAAGAGTAAGCATTTTCTGTATCACTTATGTGTGCTGAAGTTTGAGTGCTGTGTTAGGAACCTTTTGTTTTGGTGCAAATGAATAATAAATGTCAACACTTTGCCAAGTAGAGGTCTATTTTTTTTCAGGATTAAGAACAACTGCAGGAGGAACCTTCCTACTAATTTAAGACTATCCCCCATCCTTTTGTTTTATTACATTATCAGAATGTGTAGATGAAATGGCTGATGTTCTGCAAGATATGGCAAACATGAACTGTTAGAAGAAATTTGCTGTAGATAAGCATAGTAACAATGTTAATATTAATAATATTAATAATGTTGGACGTAAGAGTATATTTCTGTAATTATGTCTTTCCCTCTGCTTTTCCCTCACCCTGAAATGAAGCCTAAGTACATTTGACTACTTGCTGTACACAGCTTAGTTGTAGAAAAACATGTCTAAGGTTGTAAAGGATCAGCATTATCCGCTTTTCTTCCTTTAAAATACTGTGAAGCAGAACTGCCCCTCTGCATGTTCTGTCACATTTAGTTCCCCGCATTCACTGCAAATCACAAAATGGAATGGCAAATTCACATCTACATTTGCAAAAGGGCATCTCTGCATCATTTCCAATTCCAGTGCTGCCTGATCCCACTATCCTGGTGCTCTGAAGTGGGAGGGATAGCTGGGAGCTCTGTGCTACACAGTTCTTAATGTAATAGGCTGTGCCAGCAGCCTCACAAGGGCACAGTGAAGAAAGCTAGTGAACCTGAGATTTCAGGGTCTACATCCTGTAATCAAAGTCTACTAATAATTTTTTACAAATAATAATAATCCCCATATTTTAATTGTATTTTCATAACTTCACATCTTCCTTTTATTTTTTCCTCTGAAATGTATTTTTACCTATGAAAAACAGTGTATGCTAACAGATGTGAAAACCTTACGGGTTAATTAGATACTCTATTTCAAATATGATGTTCACAGGTATGTATGAAGCTGGAACACAAAAAGTTCCACTTAAATCTAAGAAAAAACTATTTCTCTGTGAGGGTGAGGGAGCAGTGGAACAGGCTGCCCAGAGGGATTGTGAAGTCTCCTTCCTTGGAGGTCTTCTTATGTGGTTCCTATGTGACCTGATCTAGGTGAACCTGTTTCTGCAGGAAGGTTGGACTAGATGATCTCTAGAGGTCCCTTCCAACCCTACCATTCTGTGACTATGTATGTTTGTTTAGGTCATATTTCTTATATTGTGTTGTATGAGCACAGTATGCTGGACTTCCCCGGCAATGTTTTATGTTGCTTAGAAAAGTTGCAAACACCAGATATTGAGAGCCTATGGTAAGAAGTATTGCAATCTTTCTGTGCTATTAGACTCTTGCCTAACATACATACAAGTAAAATATGTCCAAGGCCACGTCCTGTATCATGTGAAAGATCTGGAAACCTTACTTTGATCTTACATCTTGAACGGTGGCTTTTTCTGAAGACCACCTCAGTAAACTACTTCTAATACTGTATTCTTTGCTGTTACAAGTTGCAATGAAAGAAGAATGGGCATCTGCTCTGCTTTTCAATATTCTCACTCTTGTATTAGTAGATCTGTGTTAAATTCTCCCTCTTCACAGGTTTGGCTTCACACCGTTTGTTTTTTTTTTTTTTTTTTTGAGGTTCTTTTGCTGATCCATGTCAATGAAAAAAACACTGAAAAACCATGAAATACAGAGCCAGTTACAGTGGAAAAAAACCCCAACCCCTACCAGAAAATATGCCTTAGAAGTGCTCATTCAAAAGATGTTAGTTTATTGGTGTATTTGGATAATCGACAGGGAAGTATATAAAGGAATTAAATGTGCAGGTTGTGTTTATAAAGCTGTGAAGTTTAATGATGTAAACTTAAAATGGAGATGTCACAGCAGATGGAATCTTACGAGGAGAAGCTACTGTACAGTATCACCAGCTGTCAATATGTGTTTGGATCAATTTACAGAGTAACTTCTCTCCAGTTAAGAATAAAGAGATCATTAAGCAGAATAAGAATTTTGCTTAAAAAAAAACCCCAAACCCTAACAAATTTAACTTAATAAAGTTGAAACAACTTCTGTAGTGATCTTAAATAGCTGAAATATTTCAGATTGTTTCAACGGATTTATGCCAGACTATCTGCCTTGGATTCAATACAAATGACCTTTCAACATTAAGTATACTGACTTCTGTGTGAACAATCCAGTTAATTTGGAAGGCATAGAAAGCACCACAGGCCCATAGATACAGAAATCTCAGTAGTCATTTTGCATGCCCTAAATTGCTTTTCCATGACTAAAAATATTTCATTTTGAATTGTTACATCTATTCACCAGAGCAGCTCCTGTTATTCAGATGGTCACTCTAACATTGTTTTTATCCATGATATGCTTATTGTCAGCACTGAGTGTTTGAAGAATTCTGTGACAAAGTCCATTGGATTGATCAGACCATTTTTAGTGGAAAGGAAAAGCAAATATTAATGCCTCAAAAAATACAAAACGTTATTAATGGTGTCTCTTACAAAACTTGCTCTTTTTTATCTTATGATTTGTGCTCTTTGTTATCAAACCATCTTGATTCTAAATGCACTCTGGGAAACATGTTCCATGTAATATGGAAATGCATTGTTGGAACAAGTTTTTAGTCTCAGTGGAAAAGCATGAACAATTAAATGCAATGGAAAGACAGGGAAAAGACAAAGCTTGTGCTTCCCTCTCAGGTCAAAAGAACACTTTGTGTGTGATATGAGAGAAAAGATGGTGGGAATAGAACTTGTGTATCTGTACCTGTTTGGATGTAGATCCAAAAAAAGAGAAATATTTGATCTCTAATAACTCATGCAGAATAATTTTTTCAATAATGCACTGTGCTTCTGAAAACTTTTGTCTTTCTGTATTCAGAACTCAATGTAGCAAATTCTCTCAGAATTCAAGTAGCAGCTCTTAGTTGTTCTGAAAAACAAAGGCTGGAATTAGCCAGGGTTCCCTGGAGGTGTTCTTGTTCATTTGTCTTGTACTGATTGGTCCACTCTAGTTTATCACTCTGTGCATGTGACCTATGACTACCTCATCTGTTCTTCCATATAGATTGTCCCTTTACCATAAGATCTATCACTAACTTGAGACTATGAAAGGGAGAAAAGGGCAGACCTAGAGCATGGTGTGTCACAAATGTAACAATGACACACTAGACTTAATGTAATCAGAAAAATCAAAACTGCTGAAAACAGAGGCAAAGCTGTGGGCCGTGGAGCAGTTGTACTTTGCTGAATGTGAAATGAGAACAGATTCTGATAAGGGAAAGACAACATAGGGCAGGATTTTCAAGTAAAACATTTAATTGCTTCCAAATGAGGAATGTTTTTCATTTCTTTGGTGGCAAATCCAAATACAGTGGGGTTGAAAGCAAACCCATGAGAAGTTCCTGATATTGGTGCTTCCCATCAGCTTGTTTCCATGCTGGTGTCAGAAAGTATACCCTATAAAATGTTATTCCAAACCTCTCTGACTAGGTAAAATCAATTACTTGAAGTAAAAAAAGGTGTGGCCTAGACTACATCTGCTCAGATCAAGGTAATAGTGCTTTTTTTTTTCTGATGTCAAAGTTCCAGACTGCATTCTGTCAATAGGTCAATTTGTTTGTTCTTCCAAGACCTGAATACTAACTCAGTTCTACGTAGCAAAAGATAAATGTTACCAAGAAAAAAATTTTCTTTTTCTTATGTGTTGATACTTAAAACTATTAACATTCATTATTTATAAGTGTAAGTTTACTCTTGATATTGCTGTTATCTAGTGGAGATTATATGATTGAAGTACTAAGTGGTCATTAAGTTAGAAGAGCATATAAGGGATTAGGGGTGGGAGAAGTAGCATTTGCAGAAATGTTAATTTATTCAAATCATTGAGTCTTGGAATACCTGTGAGTTTATATCCAAACTGGTAAAGTATAATTTGATATTGTAACAGGGTTATGAAATCACATGTGAAGTTAGTATAATAAGCTTATCGAGTGCCTTTTTAATATGTGCTGAAGAATAAGAAACTGTCCTCGGGGGACAGTCAGTTGAGAGATGGATGATAGTATTCGTATGCTGCTGAAATTGTAGTAACCTTAAAAATGTGCTATGGAGTGCCTCAAACTTAGCACAAAAATGACATTTTGCCTCATTGTTGACAGAGCGTGAAAAGCTGTAAAGGGGAAGTAGCTTTTACACAGATAATTATAAGGTTGGGATTTTGTGCACTCAAATCCAAATCAGCAACTCAAATGTGTTATAGTGCACAGATACACATTGCACAAGGACATACAAAGATAATATTTGAATAGAGATAGAAGTAAATTTGCTGGAAATGAAATTAATCAGATGTGAAAGATAACTGTGAAATCAGAGTATTTTATTAGATGCTACATAAGCCACGAGCTTGCACTGAGCAATTTCACTTAAAGCGTAAATGCAGCTCTAAAAATATAAAAGAATAAATGGTAAATGGAAAGAAGAAAATGGGCAATGAAGACTCTAATTTGAGTCTCAGAAATTTAGACAATTGATTAGATATGCCAAATGTCATGAGAAGAAGTATACAGTCAAAGAATAAAGAATGATACAGAATCTAAATATATGGGGAACAATAAGAATTCCAGCTATGCTTTCAGCCTGTTCTAAAGGAAGGTATGTTGAGTATTTTTTTTCCTTATCTGGGGCTAAACTAAAAAGATCATATTTTGTCAATATAGATGCTAAATGTACCAGAATGTACATAACAGAATGAGCTAGAATTCACTGTAACTTGCATGAAATAATTTTAGGAGGGCTGCCTGAGGAGCTGTGGAGCCTACTAAATATTGATCTGTTTGGCTCATTTCTGAAAACAAAGAATTGCCTAAAATGAGGAAAGCTAAAGCTCTGTATTTATGTAGTGGCTGAAAGTAGACAGGAAGAGTCATTTATCCCTTGTATAGTTTTAGAATAGTGGCGACAAAATTCAATAATAAAGTATTAAAATTGTAGTAAAAGAAGAAATAATTATTATTGTTAAACCAGAGAATAGAGTTAGCTTGGAAGGAACTGTCTCTGATTGGGTTACAAACTTGGCTGATTAGACAATACTGTTTTTTTAGAAAGTACAATTTGATAATAGCATTTTTTACTATGAAATGAGTGATATTAAATTCACCTGGTCTATAGAAAAGGGATTAAAACTTGGGTAATTGTCAAGTAGCAATCAGTGTCAGGGAGCTACATTGTTGGTTCTTGTAGGCTATGACTTCTGGCATTGCTGTTATTTTCAAAGTAGTTAATAGAAAACAACTATTAAAGCTTGCATGTAACACACAAAGGAGCAATTGGACAATATGCAGTTGTGTCCAAAACTGGAGCCCTTATTAGGCTGCAGTGATGACAAGGGCTAATGTGACAATTAACTGTAAAAACAGAGAGCCTTTCCAGTAGGAATACCGGATATCCTTCATGATAGTGGTCTCTGTTCCCAGAGTACTATGTCAAATCCTTGGGTAATAATTCCAGAAGAATCCCAATGTTCATCTAATGTGGGCAGAGGACTAGAGTAGTTTCACAAAATTAAGCATTTTAATTTAGCGGCAAATCACTCCTAAACTTAGCTAACACTCTCTTTTGGTGTCTATCCATTCCCAGCCCCCAAAATCAACAAGATAATGTATCAGTTTTGCAATGTGTGGGTTGAGATTCTTCCACTGCTGGCAATTTTGATTTTTAATTTTTTTTTTCTTCAGGTGAACATTGCATTATGTTGGAACTCTAGTCTAAATACCTTCAAACCCTGTTTCTGTATTCAAACTCTCATCTGAGCCATTTGGGAGAGGAAGCTATGCATTAATTTTGGTTTTCTCTACCTTTTATGTCAATGTGAGTTTCTCTGACCTTAAAATCAGCAACTAATTTTATTTGAACAGAATAAAATTCAGAATTTTGCCTAAAAGTGAAATCTCATAAATAATAAACTGCTATCTTCTGTCATTTTGTCAACAAAACACATGAATATTCCTTTTCTTTTGACTTTATAATGTCAAGTTATTACAATTCTGTTTGTGCTCTCTTGTTTCTATGGAAACAGTCAGTCTAATTTTAGGGAATACTCTTCACTCCTATCATTCAGTCAAGTTTTACATAAATCTGTGTTATACCACTGGTGTTTGTTGCACTGTCATAAAGGAAACTGAAAATACAGTTGGTGAAAATGTACACATCACATGTGGAGAATGCAAGTGCAATTTTCCAAAAGGAAAAGTAGCAACCCAAAAATCCAAGCTGTATGAGGAAGCTCTGTGTTTGATTAAATGTGCTGTCACTGGATTTGTCTGAAATAGTATTAATGGAAGAAAGATTCTTGCAAGAAGTGAATCTTCATTAATTCAGATATGTGGCAGACCGTAAAATACTTAAAATATACAGTATTGTATGTATAGAAATTAAGTAGAAAAACAAATTGGAAGAGAGATCTGGTGCCAAACCATTTCTAAATGCTCAATAACATCGGTGTTTATGATAGTGTAACTTAGGGAACCTTGCCTAGGAAGGCCAGATTGCTTATAATAAAACACAGTGCCACTGTTTCGCCTATATGCCAAGGATTAAAAATGAATGGAAATGTCATACCTTGTCTCAACTGCCAAGGGAGTATTAGCAATGAAATAGAACCATCTATACCCATTAGGTCAAATAACAGCTCTACAAATATTTTTGCATGCTGATCAGTATAGCTGATGATATTCAGAACATAGCATTAGGAAGTGTGTGGAATGAGCCTATAACCTCAAGTTCTTAGTATTGAGAGCAAAAAATATCTAAATCTAAAAGGACTGGATATAATCTGCACAAAGTTATGTTCAAGGAGATTGTATAGTTCCATAAAGAGTAAGAGCCAATGATTGAATCTGGTAACAGTAGGAGGCCTAAAGAAATTAGTGCCTGCATATGTGCTTGTTGTTTTTGGTTCATGACTGAGCCCCAAACAGCTCTCAGCAAACCTGAGTGTATTCACTTAGGTTGACTTATCTCAGGCAGTAAACAAATGCTCATCTCTAGCACTGCATGTCTATATGCAGTTATATTAACAAAGCTCCTCCAACTACTTGTCTAACAACAGTAAATGACTGTAGAACATAAAATCACAGACAATGCATTGTTAATTTTCCCACGCTCAGCCTAATAATGTTATTGCAGAGCTAGCTGTGTTTATTTTCTCCCTTGTTCTCTTCTTTTTAAATGTGTTATGAACTAATTGTAATGAATTTTAATGATATTAATGTTTTTTGGGTTGGTTAGTTTTCTTTTGGCTTTGGTCTTGAACTGTTATTCTAGTTATATGAATATTTATGAATGGCAAACATATTATATCATATGGAAAACAGCATTACAGTGTAGGTGGAAAAGGATCTTAACATGAAAAGTAATGCTGCTTCACTTAAATTCTCTAATAAGGAATCTGGGTTCACTT
The DNA here is from genome assembly GCA_013401255.1 of Urocolius indicus. Classification (NCBI taxonomy): domain Eukaryota; kingdom Metazoa; phylum Chordata; class Aves; order Coliiformes; family Coliidae; genus Urocolius; species Urocolius indicus. The sequence goes on along the minus strand of WBNH01002957.1, from coordinate 317,932 downwards.
ACAATACACTTCTGAGAGTTAGTACAGATCCTAAAATACATGTACCAAATTACTCTTTTCTTTCAATCATTTTGAACACAGTTGGCTCATTTAGATTTACATTTAATACACTGAGTAGTTTTAAAATATTCTAGCTAGAGATTCATTTACTAGTAACATTTTAGGTGGGAATATGTCAGACTTCCCATTCTTAGCAGTAACTTTAGCACTTGGAAGAGTAGTTCCTATTTAATAGGAATCTAGGGTGTTTTAAACATTTAACCACATATTTCTGGAAGACTACAAAATACTTTGAGTGAAATATGGCCTTATCTCCTAGAGGAACAGACACTAAATATTCTAAAAGATAAAATTAACTGAAAATAGATACCATTTAAAACTTCATCTATTCCCCACAAAGAACAAGGGTTTTGTATGTAACTTTTGCTTGTTCCGAATTGTTATAATAAGGCCTGATTCACCTGATTTGCAGAGACATAACGTAGCCCTGATTACTATGGTGTCTTCACTTCTGCATTAAGTCAATCTGTATTAAATTGCTTTCAGAACTCCCAAATAACCTTTTTTAAAAACTTAGCAGTTGTCCAGTTTCTAGTCGTATATAGCTGGTGCCCAAGAGTCTCTTCCTCCTTTCTGCTCTGGCAGCCAGATTTTTTTCTGTACAGACCTGTTGCAGTGTTTTGGTTCGTGACTTGTGAAATACATCTTGTTAGAAACAGGAAAAGCTACCCCCAGAAGAGTAGAGTTGGTGTCAGTGCTAGAAAGACAAAGGAACTGGCAGCAGAGAAACACACTGCTGGGATAGCATCTGTGCTTTAAAAAGTAGTGTAGAGAGGAAAAAGAGACCAACGTATGAAGTAGAAGCCATGGCTCCTGACTTATACCTCATACAAGGTCAAGATAAAAATTAAAACACAATTATCAGGTTTAGTTAATCTATTCTGTTCTATTATTTTTCCCTATTTTGACAGGGTTAGTCAAAACTAATTCTTTATAGAGGCTGTCGGAGATGTACTCAGACTCAGATGCTCAGAGAAGTCTTCAGACCACATGCTGAAAAGCCTACCTTGTGTTCTGGCCTACTCTGTGTTGCCTTCTGTTGCTCTTCAGACTAGTCCCATTAAGTCATACCACTCTCTGAAGTATATATAGCTCTCAGCAAGACATAGCTGGATGTTTGATCTACTCTGATGCTTTTATTCCTTTTGATGCTTCCTGACAACATACATGGAAGCTGCTTCCTGTAAATTGATGCATTTGCTGAAAGAGGCAGAACTGTTTAGTTTTTGTCTTAAACTTGTACGTACTCAGTGAGTTAGAAAGGGGAGTCCAACTATTCACTTCACATTGCCAAGTCCATCATTAAACTAAACCATATCCCTCAGTACTTCATCTACATGTCTTTTGAATATCCCTAGGGATGGTGACTCCACCACCTTCATGGGCAGTTCCAATGATTAATAACCCTCTCAGTGAAAAAGTTCTTAAAGTCCCATCTAAACCTCACCTGGCACAACTTGAACCCATTTCCTCATGTTCTAACATTCATTACTGGAGAGAAGAGATCAACTCGCTCCTCACCACAACTCCCCTTCAGGTAGTTGTAGAAGAGTGATCTTATTTCCAATCAGTTTCCTCTTCTCTAGGCTAACACACAGCTCCCTCAGCTGCTTGTCATCAGAACTGTTCTCCAGACCCTTCACCAGCTTTGTTGGCCATCTCTGAATGCTCTTCATCAGCTCTGTGTCCTTCTAAGCAGTGAGGGGCCCAGAACTAGAAAACAACTGTTCAAATCTAAATGGCTGAATTTCTCATTAACTACGAAAGAATCTTTGCAAAAGGAATGGATCTTTTGTAAGGTGCAGGCATGTGACTGAATGTATTAACATCACAACAGCAGAACAAGAGCTATGACAGTAAATGTAGCTGTAACAAATGACCAGATATTTGTTTTCTTAGCTTTGATGCTGTGTTTTAGGAATATTCACTATTTTATATTTGTTCCATACATGGTTAAGTCTTTGTGATTACATGTGACAAGCATACGCTAATCCGTAAGTGTAAGAAAATGAATAATTTAGGTAAAGCGTAGTTAATACAATTCAATGAAAAACTGGTGAAACTTGATAATAATTTAAGTTTGTATGCTTTGTTTGTCTTTAGTCAACATGAAATTGGTCTAGAATTAGAATTGAATCCAGAAGATTTTCTTATAAAAGACAGTAAATATAGTCCTTTAATTTCCGTTTTAAAATCTGAATTTCTTCTGTTAGCTAATCTAACTTACAGTGGAAAAATCCAGATTTCTTCTATTTTTTTGTACATACTGGTAGTAAATGTAGAGTAAAATTAAAGGCCCAAATCTACATCATAAAAGTGACCTTATTTGTTTAACAAGTGAATGGTTAAATTAAAAGTTATGGGTCATTTATGAATAAAAATACTAGAACTTGTTATTTTACTATATTTTCTCAATAAATTGTGCTGCAGCTTTCACTATATTTTTAGTGTTTTCAATGGACTAGTACAATACATTTTACGAAAGAAACACTGTGTACCAAGCTCAAAAAGCATGAAATGAAATAGTATTAGACTAGACAAGAATGCCTGGCATCAAATGACATGATCATTCTCTTAATGGCATGGTTCAGTCACTCTTGGCTGGCTTACAGACCTAAGAGTATTTCTGCATTAACTGTAGAAGTTTCTTAGTAAACTTTGAGAAGAATCAGGAAACTTTGCAGAGCAAGCATCTTACTGTGTTTGTAATACATCAGACAATCCTAATTATTTTTATTTGCCATCAAATAATAAAAAGTAGTTCTTATGAAGCAACTTTTAGTTTTACTGAAAGTCTCACACCTTAGAATGGGACATTTTATGAACTTAAAGGAATAAGAGATCCTGGAGAAGGTTTATTTGTTCCTTATGTGGAACTCAGCATATCAGATCTGACTAGCTTGCTGTTCTTTTCTTTGCAGTTCTAAACACAAATCTGCAATTTTCTTTTCCAAAGAACAGACTGACTTTATGTCATTATGATTTGAAATAAAAGGTGCTACTGGGTGCCATCTTCCAAGATATCATCTATTAAAACAAAGGATTTTAGTGTATGTACTTTTTGTCTTGGCAGGTAAACACACATATGCTTTTTAACTCTACTTGAATAATATGGCTATTCCGTAACAAATTAACAGAGTGGCATATGATAAACAATGACAGCCACAGTAACTGTGGCTAATGTAGTTAATGTTTTAGAAGGTTGGCATTCAGCTTTCATCACAGTCGTCCTGTTGCTGCAGGGATGTTTTGCATATGTTGCGTGGAAAGCTGACATGAAGAGAGGCCAGCTTCTACATTGCCTTTCAGCTATGTTCTTAGTCTGTGGAGAAAACAGATGCATTTGTAATCCTTTTCAATTCATTTAGCTAGTTCATTTAATGATTTCATTGCAAAGTGGAAAAGACTAATTTTTCTCAGAAAAATATCTCTCCTTGGATAGACCGCAGTGGATACAGCTAGACAGATAATGCTGTCTCTGGGTGACCAGGCAGAGATAAACCTTAAAAAGAGATTCCACTACAGTCTTCAGAAATGCACTTCACTTCAAAATCACTATGTGAAAGTGAACCAGAAAAAACAAACACCTTTTGAGGGTTTATTTTACATGAAATATTGGGAAACTCTAAATGTGTTAATTTGACTAATAAATATTAAGTATTTAGAAAAAGTATTGACATAAGATTCCATGAGTATTTATTGAAGGAAATGGAAACCTGCCCCTGTGAAAAAAGCGTCCATGTCCTGAGCTTTCACTGCCCCTCCAAATGACCATGTCTAAAACTGTTCTGTGTTGAAGCTTTCAAATTCACTCTCTTCTGGTCATAACTGTTTGCACATGGAGGCTCTTCAGGTTTTCCTAAGAGATCATTAGGAAAACTTTTGGAAATATTATTTGATTACTGGGTGTCTATTGTGTAAATAGGAGACACAAAGAGAAAAGTTCCTCAACTTAATGCTTTTGCATGTTGCTAATGACTAAATTGAGAGGCTGTGATTTCTGAAAACTTTTTTGGAAAGTATATTTTGGTAGTTTTTTTACTAGTTCTGTTATTTTATTTTTTTTTTTTACTATCTGTAGACAGTAATATGAAGGATAACATATTGAGATCTGCAAAATAAATGTCCTTTATTCTAAAGACAAATTATAGACATTATATTGTGTTGTGTTGAAAGTCATTTCAGGTCTTGTCTGTCCTCTTCCACACACTTATACAGCTAAGAACAAAGTTTACCCCTTTTCGAAGTACAGCATTACATAAAGGTGAAAAGCAAAACTCTTGGTTGCCCAGAAGCCCTACTTATTTAAGTTTTTGGGATGATTTTGTTTATGTGGTTTGTCATTTTTTTCCCATCGTTTGTGCTGAGTCTCGTTTCGACAAAGGGAAAACTCAACTTCAGTGAAGTTACGGTCATGAAAAATAGATTAGGGTTTCAGAAAGAAACGTGACATGAAGGAAAAAGAGGGAAAAATCTTTTACCAGGTTCTTTTTCTGAAAGAGAAATCTGTTTGAAAGGGAAATTATTATCAAGCAAGTATCTGTGATGTTTTCCCAAAGAAATCACAAGTGATGGCTGTAGAAAAGAGTACTATGTAAATGCAGTGATAGTTTGAAAATAAAAACTAAAGTAAAATATCTTAGTACGTGACAAGGCTGAGACCAAAAAAGAAGTTTTTAGGTTTTGGTTTCAGGATGTGTCTGGTTTCATGCATGTATGTGTGTGTGTGAGACAAACACTAATGAATTTTAAACTATGTATTCACATTTCTATTGGGTTATAACTGAAAAGAAGAATAACAGTACTCCAGCATCCTATATACTTCATTAAATTAGTGTTAAGCTGTTTTTTGCGAATTATGGTCTTTATTACTTTCTGATTATACAGCTACAAACAGGTGAAATATGCAAAAACTATTATTCCTATACAAGCATTGCTTTTGATTCAACACAAGAACATATACGCATGTTTCCATAGCTAAACTATCTATAGCATAGCAGACTCTTGTCTGGTGCAAAATGAACAAATTTTGCATTTACTACTGTCAGTCTCTTGAGACATGGAAATATCCAAATTGTAGGTTTTTTTATTATCTAAGAATAACTCATATCTTTGCTAGAACAAGGCATGAGATGAGGAAACTTCAATAATTTTAGAATACTAAATCTTAAATAATCCTTTTCTCCAAAGCATCAAAACTGCAAAATGTTTCATGGAAAGAGCTTTCCAGAAGAAAATCAGCTGCATTCCTATTTGTTTGTTGAGAGTAGGGGAAAATTATGTGGCACCGACTCTACAAATTTATAGAGGAGGAAAAGCATAAAGCCTTTTAAATATATTTTCTGAAAGACAGAGAAAAAACCAAATGCGATTCTGAGCTAACTTTGATTATGAGTCCAAGGCCCTAAGCCTTTTCAGTTGGACTACAGAAATGTCAGCTTGTCACTGGTTGGTAATAAATAAAAGAAAAAATGGGAGAAAGATTCAGTCTTTGCCAAATGCATATGTGAGTGAAGGTGAATCCTGCTGTTCATCTTCACAGCAGGTCATAGTATATCATTAGCACACTTCCCATCAGCTGATGGGTTTTGTAGATGAAGAACAGGTTTATTTATTTTGTCTGAAAGATGTGGTTTAGCAAACCTTAAACATACACACAAATCTTATTTTTATTTGCTAATGTAAACAAAGAAAAAGTGTTTTGCGTAAGTGGAGCAAGGCAGGACTGTAGACAGTCAGCATTTTATATTAAATTACTTTCCTTCTGCTTCACTCTACCCAATACACTGGCACCACAGCTGAAAGAAGCATTTTCTAAAGTTAGTCTATCAAAGCACATAATATCTGCAACAGTGCTAGAATACACATGTGCAGTGAGGTTTGATCAAAACATATCTTAATCATAGAATCACAGAATAGTAGAGTTGGAAGGGATCTTTAGAGATCATCTAGTCCAACCCCCTTACAGAAGCAGATCCACCTAGATCAGGTTGCATAGGAATATGTCCAGGCAGGTCTTGAAGACCTCCAAGGAGGGAGACTCCACAACCCCTCTGGGTAGCCTGTGCCAGGGCTCCCTCACCCTCACAGTGACATAGCTTTCTTTTATATTTAAGCGGAACTTTTTGTGTTGCAGCTTCATCCCATTACCCTTTGTCCTGTTGCTAGCTACGAAAGAAAAAAGAGATGTCTCAACCTCCTGACACCCACTATTTAGATATTTGTAATCTTATAGAGCTGCAAGCTGCAGACAGCTCATGCATGGGCCCAGTCAGGTAATGATCCAATGGCTCTCCAGCACAAAGGAAAATGCCGTTTTGCAACTCAAGAAAATGTGCAGAAGGCCTACCTGAGGTAGGCTGGAGCCAGCCATTTGAGATGTATCTGCTGACGAGTGTCTAAGGCAGCATGTGTGTGGATCCATGGGGCTATATGGGGCTGCAGGGCTCTTCAGTGCACCCTTGTGGGACAACTTGTTCTTCAGTTGAGGCTGAAACATTGCTATGATGGGTTATCTCAGTTAGACCATGCAAGTTGTTTTGCTGTTGTACTTCCTGGTGGAGACATTGTAAGAGTGAGTTCATGTTAAATAAAGATTAGAATTTTGCAGCTGAGTGAATATGACAGCAAATTCACTATTCATATTAATTAGCTGTAGTTTTCCCAAACTAATTTCACAGAAATTGATTCTAAATGTACACAATGTTTATTTTTAAATTTCCATAGAGCTGTGATGATAAATATTTTAGAAAGAAAATCTTAAAAGGTGTTTAGCATGAATACTAACACCTTTCTTACAAGCATATTAGAAAATGTAATGAATTCCAATGTATGTCTGAGTTAAGTTGAGTAGATTAATTGTACAGGTTTTAGGAAAAAGAAATCTAAGCTTGATCCTGTATTATCCAATACTCTCTTAATTCTGCTCTGGCTGAAGTCAGTGAATCTGAGTTGCCAGTGCAATTAAGGAAAGTTGAATTAAGCCTGTCTGCTGGCAGCTGTAGCTGGGGAAAGGAGAGCAGTGTAAGCAGAGCAAGAACTCAGAAGTCCTTTTTTCTTGGCCTTTTTTTTTTTTTTTTTTCCCCAGTTTCCATGATTGACCATTTTAATAGGGAAGAGAGAGATCACTTCTAAAGGAAGGCAAAGTATGTCTTAGTAAATGGGAAAAAAAATTGCACACACCATCAAAGTCAGCAGATAAGTATCTGCTGATATGGAAGGTGTGAAATTGAGAATTTCAGAATAAGAGGAAAGCTAACAGAGGCGTGTAAAGACTGCATTGCTGTGCTAGTTGGTGTATTTGCCATGAGGAAAACTACTGACTGGTTTGGGCTCTGTGTTAGAATAAAGTCTCCTTACCAGTTGTGGTGAAACCTAGAGCTTTAGCCTGAGCTTGAGCGACAGAGTTAACTCAATGTGTGAATATACCCATTTTATCAAAGGCCCTTCCTTGCTTAAAACTTTCTGATACTTGACTCCTTCTTGCTGTTTAATAATCTCATTGATGACTATCAGTTGAACTGAAGCAGTCATCCAAATGGGCTGTGTTGGTGAAGAGCTTGGGTGTTTCTCTCTCTTCACTTGTAAACTTTTCTGTTGCTTGATTTTCTTCCTGTTTGTTGATCTCAGAGTATCACAAGTCATCAGGTAGATGCTAATCTTATTCTCTCTCCCACTGTCAGTGAAGAATTCCTTTAGTTTTAAAGAGAAGTACATCTGAAAACAAAAAGATCCATCTGTGCGTTTATGGGTAGTTTGTCTTGTTTGTTACATTGATAAACATTCAAAGCAATAGCAATAAATGATTAGGAATTACAATTACCTCCCTTTTCTTCCCACTTCTAGTGCTAAATCAGTACTCTATGTAACTGTAAATCAGATGTTTTCTAAAAGCCTCAGGAGAAAAGGGCTGATAAAACTCCAAAACAGAGACATGTTAGGGCATCAGAGTTTCCCTAGTTATTTTTGCACAATCACGAAAGAGTAGGCATTTTAGTCAAAGAATATAGGTCATTGACTCAATTTTCTCTTTTTCGCTCATATTTTTGACTTGTCTTTCTTCTGCTACTAGGTCAATTGCATAAATTGAAAGGTAGTTTAGTGGAATATTACTGCTCTCTCAAGTAGAGGCGATCCATTATTTGGCTTGTGCTTCCATTTGACTGTGGAAGAATCCTTGTGCATGGCTTTTTTTTTTTTCCTTTTTAGTCATTAGCTTTGTCACTTTCTGACTCATAAATTGCCCTGGGGTCTGGGAGAAAGAAGCGGGTTGATACAGTTATCCTTACATAGTGCAATGTGAATTTGGCTTTCTGATGCTTCAAATATGTGTATTCCCTGGGTATTGTTGTGCTACTCGTCAGGACTTGATCATTTCCAGTTACAAATACATAGTTTCTGTGCTTTGGACCTGGTACATTCTGGTGGTCTGAATTGTGTTCCTTTCCTGATGCCTTATTGTTTTGGCTAAGGGAATGAGTAATGCTGTCAACCCAGTTAGATGACGAAGAAGCTTAGGTCTGGTATTTACGTTTTGACACCTGATCAGATAAATCAGTTCAGAACAACTAAGATACTGCCTGCTGGGACAAAGCTGCAGAAACTGCTTCTATTTTAAGATACACAGTACATTTAGCATACTGATGGCAGGACTGCAACTGGCAGTTAAGTCAACTGATCTTTTCTAGGAAAAGTCATTTCAGGGGTCTGAAAGTAGCACACCTACAGTCTTGTTAGCTTTTATTACACAGAAACTTATAATGAAAAGTTAGACTGAATCTGTAAAGTTAGGCATGTCCAGGGATTCCTCTTTTTTTGGGAAGTGTGTGTGTGACCTAAAGGGTAATTTCTTGTAATATTAATCTTCTAAAGCTAGAGCAAGCAGGTCTGATCATCATGCTGTGTTGGCATCTGGTATCACATCTTCTGTAAGAGGCTAACAAAGTGGCATTAAATGGTGCCAGTTTTTCCAGATGCCCTTTTGCTTCTCTAATGTTAGCAGAGTTGTGCACCTACATTGATGCTTTTAGCTAACACTGTGTACACTGTATAGGGTAAACAAAACAAAACAAATCCCTTGAGTTTGGCATTAACTTTCTTTTTTTTTTTTTTTTTTTTTTTTTTTGTGATGAAGAAGACTGTTCAGGTCCTGAACAGACTGAGTTTGTTAATGAACATGTGCAGGACCAGCTGATTTTTCTAGTGTCAATTAGGTCTATGCTAATTGCAGGGTCAAATCGGGTAACTCAGCTGCGTGAACCTCTGATTTACAGGGGACTTGTATAACTTAGAGCAGCTAAATATTAAAAGCATGTTGTAGACAAGCTCCAGGTAAATTAAAAAAAAAAATAAGTTTTTAACCATTCAAATAGTGAAATTCGTATGCAAATCACCTTTCAGTGTTCACCGGCTAGAACCTGAAGTAAAAATATGAAGTTAAGGCTTTGTTATAAGGATATTTATATATGCATTTATTTCATCTGTGCTTATTGTCCTGTTCAAGTGCATTAAAAAAGCTCATAAGATGCTTCACATCTCAAAAGATTTTGTTTCATACTAGCAGAATCAGTACATAGGATGACAAGTGATGCTCACAAGTTTTAATCAGCTATTCCTAAAGTATTTTCAGTCAGCAAGAAGCCTTTGTATAGTATCAATATGGGATGGATGACCAGCTCAACATAGTTTTTAACTTTCTAAGAATCCCTGAATGTATAAGCCTGTGCTGCACTGTAGCATTTATGTTCAATAATCTTTTTGAAATTTTATGATAACATAATGTTCTGTATCAGAACTGAAATGGATCAAATAAAATAATATTGTAAATAAAAGCTTAATTTGGGACAATGATAAATCAGCATTTTTTTTCTGAACTGATAATCATTAATTTATTTTTATCACCTTTTAATAAATTAATTTCAAACTCTTGGTTTATTTCACTGGAAGAGAAATGTTTACTTGATAGGAATCAGTGGAAGTTATTGACAGGAAAATGTGAGATTAGTGCTGACTATGACAAGTTTAGATTTAGCTTCGGGATTGTTATACCTGGAGGCACTGCAGGATAGAATCGTTCTTGCTTCAGTACTCTCAAAGATTAAAGAAAGGAATCTCATGGCTTTAGTGTAGTTACTGTTTTCCTCTTCATATGGTGGCAATTGCTTGTGAGCATGAACTAGGATATAGGTCTGAACTGGAACCACAGAGCTGAACTTCGAAAAAAATATCATTAAAATTTTGTTTCTATTTCAACTACACTAAAGGACGTTGAAAGTTAAATTTACCTTCATGTTTATTGAAGAGATTTAAAGTTATCTGAATAAGTAGCCTTGTTTCTGTGATTAACTTTCATTCTTGGCACTGCCAAGTCCCAGCTGAAGCTGTGCCGTTCCATCATGCCATATCATGTGTTTTGTTATCTTTTATAGCTTAGATAAATTTTGAACATTCTAAGATATCCCACAGGGTTTTGTTGCTGCCTGTTGTCATGAGCTAATCCTGTGCTGCTTTACACCTTTCATGTGGCTCAAATTTGTGGTAATGTTTTTTCTAAAGAGAATAAGACTCATGAGATCAAATGAGGTGTTGCAAGCTTATGTGTTCCTGAGAACACCTACCAGGATTAAGGGCTTAATTTAGAAATGCAAATCACTGCATTCAGAAATATTGATACAGATGAATCCAGAACTCCTATATTCCACTATTTTTTCAAGCTACAGGAACTTTATATAAGAAATAAGCAAAAGTTTAATAAAATATATCATGGAAATATATCAGTTGCAAAGGAAGTGGAACTTGTTAGAATTCTTGTAGAGTTGTATACCCTTTTTACTTTACTCTTCAGGTTACTAATTTAGACATGGGAACAACAGAATGTTTGGTTGTTCTATCTCCATTTATTTTTTCTACAAACACATTTAAGAATGTGCTATAATTGAACTAAAGGGTGCAAGAACTTTCTATGCATAAATACATATGTTTATATAAACTGAATGACAGTTCAACTGCATTTAATGTTTGATTTTAACCTATTAACAAATTCTATTTGTTGATCAGCAATGTTTTCTTCACAAGCAAATTGTTATTATTGTATAAAAGGAGTACTTGAGTGAATCAAATATTTCTTGGTACTCCTGATTTCAGTTTCCTAGGATAACATGGATCAGGTTTTTGGTACAAAATAGCCATGTTTGGCTCAAGTTTAATTACCTCATAGCTTAGCAGAATAAAAACTAACTGAATGTTAGACTATCACACAAGACTAAAAGTGTGCCTTATACAACATTTTAAATAAAAGCCTGATCAAGTGTCCACAAATACTTACCACATTGTGAACTCTACTTAAAACCTCTGTTCTCTAATTGTGTCCTGTAATGAAATCAAACAACTTCAACTTTGAGCAGCCATCTCCTTGGCAAACAGTAATACTCCTTCAACCACTTAGTAGATCTGCTAATAAGTAGCTTCTTACAAAAGCTGTATTTTTTACTAGAAGAAATCATATACTGTTAGGAGTGCTGGAGGCTGAAACACTAATGCTGTCTGAGAGAATATGTGGGGAAAAAAAATAAAACAAAACTCAAAACAATTCCCAAACCATTAGTGGAAAAAACAGGTGAAAACTTGAGGGAGACAAAATTTGATGAGTTTTAAATGTAAGATTTTGTATAAAAGTGTTTTACACCTGTGATACCATGCAGGTCTTGTTTTTTTTTTTTGTTGCAGGCCCTGTTGGTTTTTTTTGTCAATGAACAAGCTTGGCCTTAAATTGTGGAGCGGTATTCCCACTGTAAGTTACACAGCTCTTCACTGTTCCTCTCATCCTGCCCAAATAATAATCAAATTAAGTCTTTTCAGAAGTACATCCCTTCTCAATGGAAAGACAAAGAGAAAGAATGAATTATACCTGTATTATAATCAAGTGAAGGAAGGTAACTAGTGTCATGGGAAAACCAAAACTTCTTTCATTTTATTTGCAGGGTAAACCACAATTTTTGTAAATTTTCTTGGACAGTCTTTCCATCCAGTGACAGGCTTCAGATCATACTGGAATTTAAACAGTAGAACTGAAGAATCAGGAAAAATAAGGATATTGTTTAATGATACATATATTGACATAAAGTTTTGAGGCAAATATCTACTTCCCATAAAAATAATATAATAAACTTGTTGAATTAACAAGAGGAAGTAGCAGCAATTTAAATAAATAAAATTATCTGATAGTGATGGTCACTTAGCTATTATTCTGAGTGCTTTTTATATTTCCTTGAATATGTTCAACTCAATGAGTGGGTACATCTTAGCCTATTTCAAGCTGTGATGTGTATTGGTTTAAAAAGTGAGATGCAAGAAACTTAAACAGTAGACCTAGCAGTAGTTGCTATTCCAACAGGAAAAGTGGGAGAAAACAGAAGATATTAGAATCATAAAATTATAAATGTACATTTTTGCATAAAGATTCTGTGTTCTTATCTCATAGGCAATTAATAGGTATCTTCACATCTGTTACTGTAAGAAGAATGAGTCGCTTTTCTATCACTGAGTCTGTACTAGAATCTTTATCAAATTGGTTTTAGATTTGATGTTGCTTGTAAAGTCTCTTCCCTGAACAAGATAAAGAAAAAATAAATGAAAAATGTAATGATTTCAGAAGAGTTTATGATGAAATTAATATTTTTGGGCAAACCTTTACATTTGTCTCACGATTTTCCCATTTTGTCTTGTTTCTATTCTTTTGTCATTACTCATTACCTGCCTCCTCTGTTATAAGTCTGGGTGAACTCCCAACTCCATCTTATTAGAAAAGAAAGAAAAAGGAATAGAATTTTGAATTAGTTCTGCAACATAGGCATCCTTTCATTTAATAAGACCATAAAACTACATCCAATGAGATTCAATAATCATTATAGTTTATTATCTAGAGCTATTAGAAAAGTTAATTTAGATGGTAGACTTATATTTTCTATGTTTAAGTTGAGGTTATTTTGAGGCTTATGTGAGATTTGGATAAATTGCCTACTTTGCTTTAAGATCAGTTTAAACATTTTTAAAATGAAAATATAGTTTGCCTTTAGGTTATGCTAAAACATTTTGTGTAATCTTTTTATCTGGGACATTGAGGAGCCTACTGGTGGGGTTTTTTTTGTTTTTTTTTGTGTGTGTGTGTGTGAGAAGTTTGATTGGTTTGGTTTTTGGAGTTTTTTTATTACACCCCAAGCTGTCACCTTAACTTGGAAGAATAACCGATTTTTCTGCTTTGAAATGTGTGGCGTGAGTGCTGATACCGTTGCTATTGACACATCACACAACTTTGGGGATTGTACTGATGCAGTTAGACAGACACTGTTATTTTGTATACAGTTTGTCAATGAATTTATTTGCAGGGACTTTCTCTCTGTGCTTCTCTTAGGCACAGTTAAAACTATAGGTAATCTAAGCTAGATCTCCTGGTAGTGTCAAAAGAGGTGCAGAGAATTTTATGGAAGGCTCAAGGGTGGCCAGAGCTCCTGTTTCCAATGCCCTTCAGAACAGAGTCTTTTATGTACTTTGTTTTATTTCAGTGATATAGAAAGTCTATGCTTCAGTAATCTATATTTATAATCAGTATTATTTAGTATAGCGCATCTATAAAATTTATTCTGCTGTTTACATGTTATATTGATGCTAAAAGTGGTGAGAGGAGGGCCAAGACTTTTGGGTTTATTTTGTTAGTATTCTCGAAGATCCCTCCTTCATGTTGTGTGCTGAGAGTTTTCTGTAACTTCTTGTTGCTGTATTGAACATCTAAATATTTGATAGAAATTTTTTACATTATGAGCAACAGGATAATATTTCAAGGTGGTGTCAATGCACATAGAAGTCACTGTCATTTACTTTTCTTCTTTTTCTGTGAAATATGGAATTTTCATAGGCTTCTAAAATTATTTTCTGAGATGTGCAGTTGTTTCATTTGTACAAGTAATGAGTGTCTTCAGATTTGCTGCATCATGTAATACATTCTCCCTCAGACAATGCATTAGGGTAGCATAAGGAGTAAAAGTAACTGAACGCTTGCAGTTGCAGTGCATTGACACTAGGAACTGCTAGTAACTGAACCCAAAATTAATTTGTCTTCAATATGGTTACAAATGCCTGTCAGTTGAGTGGAACAGCCCCCTTCTCTGCACCTATCTTAGCATACGCAGAATGTTTCTGTGAGGGTAGCACTGCAGGTCTAGGAGAGGCCACCATAGAAACAGAGCTGTTGTCATTTCTGACTGTGGTATCTCCTGCTCTGATGTGCTCATACAGAGAGGCAGTGTTGACAACCTAAAATGAATTCTTTTCCCTTTTTTCTTTCAGCCATTGGGCCAACAAATCAATTATTCCCACAGCTCTAATTACAGAATGTATATTTTTCAGAAAGTAACGTTCCTGCTTCAGCCACCAATTCCCTTTGAGCATAAACTTTCAAAGCAAAATTGCAAATTGTTTGTTCTCTCAAGGCTTTCAAGTTGTTCAACAAAGTATGAAATGACTGGAAAGTAGTAATGAATATGTGAACCTTTTGACTTTTACTCAATCTACCGACATAAAGAAATTTTGGTTCCTGTGTAATTACTGTACATAATTACAAAAATGGGGTTTCACTGTTTTGTTCAATTTCTTTGCTTTAGAACTGTGACTGTACTGCAGACTGGACACTTTGCTAGAGGTAGGGATGTTGCTGGAATAACTTCTTTTCTGCAGTAGACAGTAGATCTAATTCACTGATGCCCATGTTGCAAGATCAGACAGTCCTTGATGTGAATTTTTCTAGCAGTCAGTAAGGCTGTCAGCAGAGCAAACGAACATTCTGGATTAATCTCCTAGGTTGAGCACCAAGAAAATATCAGGAATAGAGACTATTGCTGTTATTTTGCACTGCACAGGGATTCCTGGATGAGAAAGTTCTTGTGAGGTAGGAGAGGCAGCTGTGACTGGAACAGTATTTCAGCACACTACAGTCATTTACTTTATTCCTGTTTTAATTATCCTAGAACACTGTCAGAAATAATTAGTATTAAAAGGTCAATAGTAGTTTCCACTTAATTAGTTCTGTAAACATTTTTTTAAAATAGAAGCCCAAAGGGATATTTTCCACACATGTTTAATAGCAACAAGTGGCTTTAGTGTACAGTGAAGCTTCCCTGTAGACATTGCAGGGAATGAAAAGCAAGCCTTGGTGCCCATGCCCACTGCTGCTCTGGGACTGTGTCTAGACTGGAGCTGAACCCAAGCCTTCTATCTCCATGCAGTGCTTCATCCTCACTCTGCTCAACAGAAAGCTTTCCTGGGGTTGAGCAATCATTGCCCATCTGCTGAGGGATTCACTAGAAAGCTGAGACCAATATAAAAGACATATAAGTTGTTCTCTGCTGTTCCTGTAAGTGTTCTGGATCAGTTAAAATGCATCTGTGTATTGTCACAGCCCACTGCAATCCAGGAGAGCTCAAAGGGTCTCTCTTAGAGTTGCTATTTATAGGGTCTGAGATAATTGAATTCTGTCAGATACTTTTCCATTTTGGCCCAGCTTGGATGGTGAAATATTGTGGTGCTTCCCACTACTCGTGCAGAGAGAGAGAGAGAGAAAGAAAGAGAGAGTGTGAGAGGGGTTTCCTCACCACAGCTACCTACCAACTATTAATTTCAATGAAATTAAGAAATCGAAGTTTTCTCTCCCCTAGACTTTTCTACAAATAGCTATTACAACAACCTTTCTATATTTATGAGCATCTTGCCTTTACCCTCAAAATCAGGTTTGTCTCTTCTAAGCAAAAGCCCCTAATTACTTTGTTAAATTGCAATAATCTTTGTGCTGAGTACTGAAAAGTAAAATGGGTGTTCTCACTTATTTCAAATTGGCCCAGCCAGGAAGGGGTAACTTCAAAATCAAAGAAAGAAATTCAGCAAAATGACTGCAAAATTATGAAGAAAATAACTAACATTGTATATACACAGGTAAATACTGGTGCTTTTTTTTTCTGTAAAATGGAAACTTCTAAGGCTGTTCTATGACCATCGTACAAGTTTCCTGTTAAACAGTTTTTAATTAGCTTTATTAAGTTATGTATTGAGACTCTAGTTTAGTTTTTCTGCTGATCTTGTATGTTTGCATTTATCCAGGCTTTCTATTTGGCTAAGACAATCTTGTGGGCATTCACAAATTAATTAACCTCCATAACCTTGAAACTGGTAAGAAGGGATTAGCATTCCTGTTTTATAACTAGGCTGAAATCAGAGCAGAGCCTGAAACCATGTGGCAGTTGGTGATCAAACATTTATTGTGTTTCTGAAATATATTTGTAGCCTTTGAGACTGAGAATTGGCTTAATAATCACTGAGCATTAAGACAATGAGAGTGTTAGGGACAGAATTTAGAAGTCCTTAGCACTTCAAACCCAGTAACGTGCTACTTTTCCTTGGTTTGTGATGTTGTTCTGACTGGTAACTCAAGCATCAACTGTGGGTAACAATTTGGAACTGAAGAATCCTTTTGATAAAAATCTATTAAGATAGTTGGAAGGAGCTTATAGACAGTCTTTTAGTGCTGAATTATTTCAATGCATATGAAAGAAAATAGAAGATTAAAACATCCCATGAGTATAGAAAAATTTTGGATTCCTAAGTGAGATGGCTACATTCTACCTTAATTTCTGTTGTGCTATGTGTAGCAGTGCTCTGTATTCAGTGGAATTTTTGTATAATTTTGGTGCAATATTGTATTGTATATTATTTGGATGAGGCAAATTGAAAGCAGGAACTTAATAAGTAAATAGACTGTTCCTTCTGATAAAAGATACTCGTGCCGAGTTAGGAGCATTGGCACGCCTTATACTGTGGAAATCCTCAACTGTTTATGCATGTGGTTAGTGAAGTATAACTCCCTTATCAGAGAAGTGCAGATTTAGTCAGAAGAACAGTGATATGCTTCTCTGTCAAAGAGACTTTTTCCTTTTTTTTCCACTTCAGAAAGATTTTTTTTTTTAAGCTTTAGAAGACTTATTTTATTAATGTTGGTACCTGCAGAAGATATGTTACATGAATTACATGTAGACAAGATGAACTGCTTTATGTTCATGGGGCATCTTCATGGTGCTACCCCTGCCAAAAAAATCTATACCTTTGATCTAGAATGATATTTTCTGATATGCAGATAAACCATGCAGATTGTAAAAGAAAATCCTAATCCTAGATATTTTTATTATTGAATAGCAAGTACTTGTATTGAAAGATTTGGAGTGGATCTGTCTCCTTTTTTTTTAATGACAGAAATTACAAGAAATGCTGTTCACAGTAGTGCAACTTTAGATATTGTGAAACGGACAAGATGGTGCACTGAAGGTAGAAGGCCAGTTCTGGATAGTAGGCATCCTGATATTTTAAATACCATGGTTTAGCTGAATCAAAATCCTGAATGCTATGGTTCAGCTGCACCAGTCTGACATGCTGCCTTTACAGCCCTCTGGGATGTGCCTCAGAAATTACTAGCTTTCCTATTGTGTCATGTGGATGGCCTCTTCAGCAACACAGCACCTGTATTCCTTCACAGATCCGACCTGAATTTCTTGCTTGTCTTCAATGTTTGCCACACTCTCCAGGCCAAACCACAGAGTCTGCCAATAAAGGATATACAGTACTATAGCAAATTAGGCCCATTTGATTTGCACTTTGCATGCTAGTGCTAAATATAAAGATGCCACTCATCTCCACTATGTCATAGTAGTTAGATTAGAGAGGAGTTTGTCTCAAAGCCTCTAAGAAAACATAATGAAGCACACGAGGACTAAATGCTGTTTCTGCTGTCAACTCTAAATAGCTTCGCATGATATAGAGAAGGATTTCAGAATTGAGGGTCAGGGAATCCTTCCTAAATGCACTGATCTGTAGCAATCACTGTAGTAGTAACAGCTTCTTCTGTATGCTTTCCTGCATCCAAAAATTTCCAGGAAAGAAGCAGATTTACATGTCTTACTCCTCATCCCCTCTTTCTCCTGTTTGCTAAACTGCAAGGGCAACTATACATGCAGAGCTCCTGTCTTCATGGAAAACAGTAGTCAGGGCTCTGAATATCCTGTGTATTTAATAGCAGAACCACACTCTGCCTGCAACCCGTCAGACATCAGAAGTTTTCAGGACTATCACGCAATGTCATTTCCTCAGTAATAAATAGATACAATGGATCATCCAAGCAGAAAAAGCTCAGTGACAGAGTCTCATATATCTTCCATTCCACTCATATAAAATAAAAATGTGGAACCATTTACATTAAAGATTAAAAAAAAACACCCACCTTTAAGTATAGAACTACTAAAGATTGCCCTACTTGATAATTTAAATGTTAAAAACATATCTGAACTACTTAGGTGGTTTAGCAGCCTTTAGATGCCTCACCATCTTTGCAAGCCTGGTCCTTAGTCACCCACATAGTTGCCCATCCTATTTCTAGTTGCTCCGATAAAGATATAATGGTCTTTTCCTTTCTCACAGAGGAGGAAAAACAGATTAAAAATCTTGTGTTTTCATTCTTCATTTTTCTTCATTCTTTTGCTCTTTGCTGGCCTTATTGGGAGCTAAGAGTTCCTAATATTGTGCCTTGAACAGAGACTGATAGAACTTTTTCAACACAAACAGCACATGGTTTCACACTGCTGCCAGATCTAGCATAGAGTGTTGCTGTTTGTGTTTAGTGATGTGCTAGCAAAGGACAATGTAGTTTGAAGGTAAACTTGATTTTGGGTTTTCATGGTAGGATGCATTTTTCTTCTGTGTAAAATATATGGTATATACACTCTTATTCTCCCTTGCTTACATATGATGGATGGTAATAGCTCTGGAAACAGACAGGTTGTTTTGGTTTTGATATGAAACTGAAATTTGCCTGTAAAAATTGCTTTTGATTTTTAGGGGTTTGATTACTTTTGCGATGACAAAAGAGAATCCTGTCAAATGTCTCTCAATCTCCTTTGTAGAACAAATGCCTGTGGTAAACTGTAAATGTTGTGGAAAAATAAGTAGTAAAATATACTTGAAAGGAGATAAAGTTTTGGATCACATAAACAGATATTCCTGAGCTTTTGCCATTAATCTCTTCCAAATAATAAGCTGTTTTAATTCCTTCCTTTTAAAAAGTTTTGTTCAAAAATTTCAGAAAGTGTAGCTGTTGAGGGAAATAACAGGTAAACTTCATTGGTGGTCTTTAAATACCAAGGAGAATCAAACAAACCAAACAACCAAAACTCTCACTACCCCCAAACCCCTAAGTTTACTTTCATTTTTCTCAATATTCGAATAAGATAGGTGACTGGTGGTTGTCTATCTATTTGACTTGGTCTATCTGTTGATGTGGCAGTTGCTGATAGCCATGAAGGGGAAATAATTTTTTCTATCAGCGGAATAGTCAGTCTTCCAGAAGACATCATCAGTTGAGTTGGAAACAATTAACTACAAAGTTCATAATATTCTAAATTATGCAATAACACTGCAAGGCAAAGTAACATGTAAATATTGTTAAACAAATGAAAGGATATGCAAAAAACTGATTAGTTTCCAAAATAACATGCCTGAGCTCACCTCAGATCCTAATAATTATGATGTTCTTTGTATCAGGTAACTCTGGTAAGTGGTGTCTGAGACTAGAAAGATTTTCTTTCTGAATGACATGGAATTAATTATCTATAGTCTCTGCTAAGCACTAAACAAATGTAGAAATCTAGAGAGACAGACCAATTTTAAGACAAGATTGTTCTGGAAAAAATATTTAAATGAATCCATGTTTCAAACTTTCCTATTGGTCCCAATGTCTTGGCATACAATGAATGTACAGCAGATCTGTAGAAAATTTAAACAAATGTACAGAGGTTTACGGAAACTTTTGGTGTTTGTTATTTATTTTTTATTTATTAGTACTGCTGTCAGCAGATGAGTCAGTATAATTTCACCAGGTTCTGTGGAATGTTGTATGTTGCTTCTAGTGATAGTAGTTCTCTTCTGTAGTCCCATCCGTTCTGACATTTTCAGGCTTCTAATAAGTTAATGTGTGAAGCAGAGGAGTTTCAGAAAAAGTTCAGTTTCTGAAAGTCAATATTTCTTTTTCTCAGATTCCTCAGTCTTTGAGTTTAGTAGCAGTTTTAGGTCTTCTAATCTTGAGGGGAAAAAACTGTATTGGGATTCATCTACCAGCAAGCTAGTTCTTGCCAGGCTAAATGAGAAGATACAAGTAATGTAAATTAATAGAAAAGACACAAATATCCAGACTACATACTTTTTCTGTACTCTGTCTAGTTGGTTAAACTCTGATGGTCAGGAAGAAGCATCTGTGAGTTATATGTGGATTTCCATGTAACATTGACAATACTGTTTATTTTACTTTCCAATCTTGCAGCCATTGCTAGCTGTATTTACTGATAAACATGACAAATGTTGTTGGGCTCATTGCAAACATTTGTGGTTTTAGATTGAAGTAGAAGCCAGAATAGCTGTAAGATCAAGGCAGCTTTATAGGAAAAAAAATAAAAATAAATTCTACATTTCCTTAGTAGTCTGGACTGCTTAAAAGCTGTTCAAATACTCTGGGAACAGTCTTGCAAAGAGTCAAGAATACTGTTTACTGCTTATGCAAATCATGTTGCATATCTAGGGGGAAAAATAACCAACATGTCTCTTTAGATTTCCTTTTACTGCTAAAGTTGTTCTGAGTGGGGTTATGAGAAATGAAGATTGCTATGCGGAGAGGACTTCATAGACTTCAGTATTAGCCTCTTGATAAAACTTTTAAGTGCTACTGACTCTCACATAATATTGTTTGCATTTTTCTAGAAACCTCTCTGCACCTCTATGAAAAATCTGATTTTGGACAAGATGTAAGTTCACAATCATAGCCCATACGGTTGTTTGTAACAATCTCATGCTACAAACGGGGCTACTGTATTTGGCTCTGGGAGTTCAAGGTTATGAAGAAACCTGTGCACTACGTTGCATGTAGCCAATGAAGGCAGTGAGACCAAAATTAATATTTCATGAGGAGTATTGCATAACTAAATTGCCTGCTTCCCCTTTCTCATGCAAAAATTAAGTAAAAGAAATATCCCTATAGTCTGTGGTTCATAGGGCAGAAAGCCAGAATCTGTTGCAGTGTAGGGATATAGGTGTGTGTAGGGAAGGGAGGGGAGTAATAGATGCAAATCTACCTGCTAAGTTAACTGGAAAGCTTAAAAAGATGTAGGTTTAGAATGATGAGTCTTCTGTGACTTTGAGATGTTTTTTATAATGGGCGTTTATTCACAGTCAGTGTTACCAGGAGTTCAGTGCATGTGCAGATACCAGTGCACCTAGTCTCTTTCTTATCTCTCCACTTATCTACTAATTGGTGAAGATCAGTGTAATGAAATATACTGTGTTTATTACTTGATTGTCGTGGTTTTTGGTATCTGCTTTGATCCTGGGAATATTTTCTTACACTATATTGAAATACCTTTTGTGATAGAAGTATATAAATCATACAAATAATTTATTTTTGTTTACTACAAGTGTAGGCATCGAACTCTTCCCTCATTTTTTTTCTCATCTCTCTCTATTCTATAAAATGATGATGATCATATAAACCAGTTACTGATATTCTTCTGATAGCGTAGATATAGAAAAGTTTCTTTGTGTTTGCTGATAGACTTCTAATATTTGTTAAGCTACTCTCTCTATATAAAATTGAAATGGAACTGTCAGAATAACAGATATATACAAGAGACAGTTACAGGTTTACATATTGTGTTGAGGCTCATCTGTGGGACACATTTATTGCTATCTGTTTTCAATGTATTTTCAACTCTATTTTTAATGTATTGAATAAAATAGATGTCTCCATTATATGAACATTATATTTATTGTTTAAATATGATAATTAGATGTCAAATCTGCAGAATATCGGAATTAAAACAGTCTAGCAAATATATAAAAGGAAAGGTGAATACCTGTATTGTCAGTTGCAAACTCACGCTAATGTCAAGGTCAGAAAATCCTCACAGATTTACTTTTTTTCCCCAGACCTGATGTGAATTACAGTGTCACCTGTTTGTATGTGTATAACATGTCCTTTAGTGACTTGTAAAGAACTTTAATTTTAACTGAAGAAATATACGGAACTAAAAGCAGAAATTGTGTATGCAGTTTGCAACAGTTGCCCCCCACTAGTACTGAATTGGATGCTGAGCTTCTTAATTATTAAAAAGTGCTGGCTGTAGTGAGAGTTGTTAAATACAGTGTTTGCCAAATCAATCTTTTTTAACTGATTTAAAGAATGTATTACTTGGATACAGCCTCTGAAACAAGCCTGAAGAATTTAATCACATTTATTTTTAAATCACTGGTGGTGTGGCTGTTGACCTCAATGGGATATGTTGAAATGTGTTTCAGGAGAGATGGAACGTAGCAAAAAAATAGAGATAACACTTCATAGTGAATATCCTATAACTGAAGTATAGTAGCTTCCATGAAAAAAATTAGTGTTTGGTCTTATTTCATAGGAAGCAGTCTTTCTGCAGGAGAACATTCTTGTGACATCTTTGAATGAGTCTGTCATATTAATCCATTGATTTATTACACCACCCACTTATTGATAAATGTTTGAGTTACTATCTGGAACATGTTCATTTGGTCTTTGCTTATATTACACTTAATAACAAAGTCCTTCCTTTTAATATGTTTGTAGCTATTGATTTTTTGAAATATCTGCAGCAAATCCACATAGGGAAGGAGAATAAATTTTTAGACCTTGGTAAAAATTAGTGTCTTACATCTCTTTCAACTCTGGTATAATGTGAAAAAATGTCTTTCAATGTGAACTTCAGGAAATTTCTTTATGTTGGTTACTTGAAAGTAGGTAATTTTTTATTGGAGGAATGGTGTTTGTCTGGGTGTTTGTTTGTTTTACCTCAAGATAAATGAGGCAGCTTTGCAGCTATTGCCATCAACAGGATAAATTTAAACTTTTTTTTGGTTACTTCTGATGCCAAGATGAACAACTTTGCTTATTTCAGCTAAGTAGCCAATTTGATAGCAGACAAGGAATTGACAAGCACAGCTACACATTGAGTATAATTGTGATGCCAAATTCGTTATGGTAAGAAAAACTTGCATGTGCCTGTTAAACATATTGCACATTGATGCTGCTTAGAGAATTTTCAGTATAGAAACTAAATGAGTACTGCAGCTGCTATATCATACTGTACGTTAATTTAAGGTATAATTTGTGAAACACATTTAGATAATTGGTGGTTCCAAATTAGCATGTTTGCAAAGCATTAATTTGACTATCCATAAAGGAAAAGTATGCAAAAATATTCTATTTTTGGTACATATTGAATCCTTATTTGTTTTCTCTTTCAGATTTTTAAAATACATAATGAAAACATGGATTATGTATGTTTTACTAAAAGAACACAGATTTTAAAAAATAAATGAGTCTGTGTTAACTCTGATAACAAGTATTACAATGCTGCTTCATTTTTTGTTGGTTCTGTCCATTTGCCTGGATCAGCTTGCTGGTGTAGGTGTATAGTGTGGATTTAGAGGTTCTATTAATTGGCCAGTAACACCTTCTAACAAGCTACGTTTGATTCTTCTACATTTCATGTCATTTTCCTCACTATTTTTTTAGGTGTTGAAAGGAGGATGCATATTTTTTAATAAGACTGTTGCTATACTGAGTCTGTGAATTGTTTGTATGTGACTTCTGCAAACTGTTCCCACTGGGCACTTTTGATTAAATCATACTATCTTGACCTTTTGGCAGACACAGTGATTCACGTGGCCTACTTAGACTTCTTTTGAAACTAAACCTAGAAAACAGTCAGTCTTCTTTTATCCTGATTGCATTCATTAGAATGATAGATTGTCAAGGAAGACACAAGAAGAAAAGATATTGCTTTCTGAAACTGTACCAGCTGAGTCAATTATGTTCCTAAACAGAATATGGAATTGTTATCTCCCAGGGAACACATCATTCAAAAACTGGTTTGTGTCTAAAACCAGTGAAATCTTTATTTCTACCTGCTAGTAACATTCTATCTGATACTTGCTGAAATCTTTCCACTGATTGAATAGGTTCAGACCCTTGTCTCCTAGCAAATGTCGTCGTATTGTCTGGGACACGAAAGGCATCTCTCTTCCTCAAGTGAAAAGTTCTGCTCCCTTTTTGACCTCTATTCCTTACACTTATTGGAATTTTGGTCATCTTTTGAATCTGCTTGTCCTCCCATGACACCACTGTCCTTGTAACCTTCTGGGGCCTCTATATTTCCTGAGCTGGCTTCAGCAATTTGTTACCTCTAGCTACTATTTACTGGTCTGTTCCTAATAGGTCAAGACTTGGCGTGTATGTGGGAAATCTCAGAAATCTCATGGTCATGATCAAGTTTCAAGAAAAATTAATCCCTAAAACTGCAGAATAGAATCTCAGCACCCAGAAGTCAGGGCTCAACGTTTTTCATCACCACAGATTTTTCATCTTGGCAGAGGGTTAAAAATGCTACCACTCTTCTCTAGGTTCAACTTACTGGATCATCTTTCCTTTTGAATTGTGTTAGGCCATTGAATATGCTCTCTGTGATGCTTACAGAGTTCCCAGGCAGCTGGATTGATGATGACAGGATCTTTATTGACATTGCTATTCCCCACAGGGTCTGAACACAGCACAGTTTGCAATTCCCCCTGGGAAAATCAGGAAGAATTGCTAAGAAATGGATGTCTGTGCTCTTGGGGAGGTAGGGCTATAGGTTCACATCAGATTGACTGAAACTGGAGGTAATTTTGTTGGGTTTGTTGTGTGTGTGTTTGTTTGTTTGTTTAATCTTCCTGTGACAGTGCTTGTTTTTTTTCCTGTTCTGGTGAGGAAAGCTTACTACAATCTACAGGCAAATGTGAGAGTATGATTATTTGGGCCCCACCTGAATCCTGTATTACTTGTTCACAGTCTGGGCTGTTCAATGGTTTGTCACTTCATTTTCAAGCATCTGTTTGTGCTTAGAGTATCTATATGTATGCATGAATATGTGAGTAATGCATGCATATATCATTGATGCAGATCTTTCACTGCATCCTTTGGAGGGTGTGTGACATTTTAGTGTAAAATTTTAATCTGAAATTTATGAAAATGGAATTTAGCTCTTGGGTCACACCCTCAGCTACTAAGGAAAAAAAAAAATAGGCATCAGTTTGTCTAGGCTGTTCAGTTTATTCAAGTCTGGGCTATTCTTTTTCCTGAATGGTGGTATGAGATGAAAGAAAGAAGTTCCTATTTTAAGTTACTACTGGATTAAGATTACATGGATTGAATTGCTGCATGCTGTATGTAGCTCAGCCCACTGCATTGCTGTCCTAAATATCTGTTAGAAACAAACATTGGAATAAATCCTGTTGATCCTGTCCCTAGTTATAAGTGGCCATACAGTCAGCTCAGCTGAATTCCCTGGAGGAAAGCCTTATCTTAATGCGGTGAAAAATTAGTCTTCTGCAGCAGGTAAGATGTAAATGTTGTTGCTATGTCATGACATTTTTTAGTCACTTGGAATGCAGTAGGCACTGTCATTTAAAAAAGCCAAACAATAAAGAAAGGCCAATTTGGCAGCAGAGCTTTAAGTATACTCTAGTTGTATGAGTAGAGAGCCTCCAATATTAGATTCATTATAAAAGTAGTTACTGTGGGCACTTTAAAACCACCACTGTGTATCAAATGTTTCTCACAGCAAGGAACTGACTCTGATGGACAGCAAGAAAAAATGTCAGCCCCAAATGCATTAACACTTAGCTAAATGCAAATGAATAACAAATATCTAGAACAGCCAGGACAATTTTTTTTTTTGCAGGGTCATGTTGTTGATGCTCCATTAGATTCAGTAGAGCCACATTAATTTATGCAAACTGAAGTTCTTATGCAGTTAGTATTATTTTTTAAATAGGCTTCCTAGACAGTGGAAAAACAAGAGTTTAGTGGCCATGGAATGAGAAATAAGAAATTATGCCCAATGACTCCAGAGAAAGCCATTATTTTTGCTTGGAAAAGAAACAAACCTAACATAGTTGTGTAGCTCAGTTCTGGGTTACAACTGACCAGATTAATGTGGGTAATGTGGGTTGTGAACTTTTCAATGTTTGCTATTGTCAAGCACTACTCTTACTCGGGTTTTCTGATTAAGGAGTGGGAACAGTTTGCAAATGAAAGTGAGTCTTTTGAGACAGCTGAAAGAATCAGCTGTCCTGTGACTTACTCTAAGTTAGGACATTGATTCTTCCATGGTTACCACTTGTGCAGACCATGGGTCTTTGTAGACACTTTGCTTCTGATTAGAGGCAGGAATGTACCAGCAATCAACACAGCTTTTGCTGATTTTGGTGTTAATCATTCTGGAGTAAGTCTTTGCTTCTACTGTGACTGAGGGCCAAACCTGAAAATGTAGCAAAGGAAAAATGAAATAATCAGATCCAGAAGTTTTCAGCATAGAGGTTAGGAAAAAAAGAGACTTCAGAAATGAAAGCCTACTTCTAAAAAGACTGGACCCCAGGGCTGGTTCTGGCTTTTAGGGCCGGCTTCCAATCTGTCTATAGAAATGAACACTTTGGGTGGAAATTTTTCTCTTTTGATGTTAGTACCAACATTCACATGAAATTCATTGGAGCCAAGGTTTCACTCCACATATTCTGGTAAACTTTTAATATAAATGTCTAAACATTATTGGTGTGTTTTTGAGACCTTATTCACTTTACCACACTGAAATAAAGAGAATATGTTCTTATGTTAAATGGCATTGAGCTGAAGTTGGTCTCATAACAGAAAAGTTTTTACAGCAGACTGTCCTTATCAGATTTACGATATTGCTGACTGCAGAGGGCTCTGTGCAACACTTATTTTTAGCAAGTACTCTATTTTTAGATCTTATTTGTCTCAAAATGTAGGTCAGTTTGCTTGGGAGACCGGTAATAAGAATATGCTGTAAGACTAGAAAGTGTAGTTGTTATAGACAATAAAGACATTGAATTTTTCATGCTGATGATACCAATTTTATTTCTGGATTAGAAACTTCTGGAAGCTTTTCAGACTTAGGTTTTTACTAGAAAGACAATAATTTGATGGTGATATGTCTCCATTGAAATTATTTTTTATTTTATGTAAATTTTCAGTATATTTTTTAATAACAGAAAATATTGAAAATAATTCCCATAGGAATGTACTTCTCTGAAAAATTTGATCCAGGCAGTTGGAATAGATGATCTCTAAAGGTCTCTTCCAACCCCTGCCACTCTTTGATTCTCTGTTTCTCAACTAATTTTATAATTCTAAATGCAGATATCATCTATAGAACAGAAAATACATTTTATTTCATAATGCTCCAGAAATTCTCGCCCTTTTGTATGTACTTTTTTTGTACTCTTAGTGTATGTAACCCTTAACAAGCTGAACAGTAAGAAAAAGGAAAACTTTTTTAGGACAAGTGTTAGGCAAAATTACCTTTCTAAATGCTGCAAAAGCTTTGCAGATCAGGAAGACATGTTGTTCAGTAGTCCAAATTTCTACCAGATGATTTGAAAGAAGTTTTACTCTTGGTTGCACTTATTCAAATTTCATAGTTTAGTTGAATTAAATGTTAATTAATGTTAATTAAATGAAGATATGTTTTCCTATTTGTGCCTAGGACATTTTTGGACAGTGAATTTTCTAAGATGCTTAATTTCTTTTCAGTTTGTTGGTCTGAAAATTTTTCAATTTCTGTTCAAAATGTTAGAAGTGAAACTGTGATTTGAATTTCTGCTTTGATTTTAAAAAGCCTCTAAAAAATTCTAAGCTAGAAATCCATATTAGTACCTTGGATGTTGTATTCCACCTTTGGTAATCAGACATACATGAAAGTCTTTCCAAACAGCCTTTAAAGACAGAACTGAAGTAACTGATATTTTCATTTCTCCCCTGTATAAATGACCTTTTGCAGAGGTTGAGACATTTCCATTACTGGATATTTTTCCAGTAAGATGTTTCTTCTTTCTTTTTATATTTTTAAAGGCTAAATTTTCATGTGCTTTGAAGTTCAGATGGAAATGGAAACAACTTTTCAGGATCTTCCTAAAATCATTCAAAATCTTAGAGGTAAACTTTACTTAATGATATTCCCTACTTAAAACTCTTCAGGCTCTTCTGTAAGGTAGTGTATTTCTATTTCCTTATAATAAGGAAGTTTTCTTTTTTCATTCTTTCCCCTGGTAAAGGCAGAATAGAATCTTACTAGAGGAAGTCTTATTTTGCTCGTTACAACTTGAAAAATAATCATGCATCACTGCTTTAATTTGAATGCAGTTTGTAGAATGTCTGTGATCGGGAGATACAATGTAGCTGAGAAACCGTTGTTTTGAACTTGTGCAGTACGGAACTTGTGCTCTGCTCCCAGACCATAGGCTTATAAGTTACTAAGGAAAGGCTTGCTGAGTACCAGTAATCATCATGGTGTTATCCTTAGAGGTGGTTTAGTTGAATCTGGTATTTTTGTGTGTATCTGTGTAAGTCATGTTAGGTCAGTGGGTATGTCATTATGGAAAATCAGTATGAAGAGCACAGGATATGTGGGTGTGCTCAAGGCTGTCAGTAGTTTATGGAATTGGTATTCAGAGAAGTGTGTTAATGCAAGTAGTGGATAAAAACTACTCATCACCTTTTTCAGTAAAAGCAAACCTCTTTTCTTCATCTGACAGAAGGATAAAAACAGGTGGGGAAAGAGCTAGAACAAGACTTCCAAGTAGGAAAGGAAGTTGGTGGGATTCTTTTTCCTTGAAAATTACATTGATGAAACCCATTTTTTGCTTAACATAATCTGCATTGTATTGATAGAACTGAAAGTAAGCTGTAATGTTTCACATATATACTTTGTCAGCCATACTTTCTTGTTTCCTAGCCATTTACTGACTGAGTACCAAAGAACTGATGCTAACTCCCACCATCCCAAACTGTCATTTATCAGTTCAGGCATATGAGCAGAACGTCTGCTTTAACATCAAGAAATTACTTTTGAATGCAATATTAGACATTATAGAAATTCAATCCTTTTATTAAAATAAAATAAATAGTTTCAATAATACTAGACCCGGCATAATGCTTCTCATTTACCATGGGTCATTCATACTTTTTCCATAGTTCAAGGACAGGCTGTGATGTTAGAATATGTGCCCTTGAGATATATTGCCAGAACAATATTACCTTTTAGATATTTTTGCTTTGCTGTGTTCAGAGGGCAAGTTTGATCAATGTATTGTAAGAAATATAGCTTAAAATATCTGTTTAGTTCAGATCAAGAAAGATGACTGCTTAAAAATGATGCTGCCTCATACAACTTTCTGAACATTATTTTCCACCCATAAACCTGTCATTCCTTTTAAATGATAATGCTTATTTCTCTGTTCAAGAGCTAAGAGGTAATTTGGTTAGGTAGTTATATTTGGGTGTTTTGTTTTTGCTATAGAAAGTTAATGGGATTTATGCAAAAATTTCTTGATTGCTTGAATAAATGTTCTCCCAGGGAAATAAACTTTGATCTTAATCTTCACATTTAGATTTGTAATGCCCTTGGCAATATACATCTACATGCATTTTTCATTCATTGCTTTATAATTGGAAGTTTCATTGAGTATTCTATGAGTCTGAAAAGCATTCTCTTAGGTGCACCTTGCAAAGCTGACTTTCATTATTTTGTAATTAGTCAAAGGTTAGCAAGTCCTATCTGCAATAAAGCTAAAACAGTTCCGAACACATGCAAGATTTTATTTTAATGAATAAATCAGCTATAGGAAGTACTTACTTCTGGGCTGCTAATTGCATGACTTCACTGAAGCACAGCTACTGTGTTCCTAGGTCATGCTTGTGACCTCTTGATCCTCAATGATGGTAGAGGCAGCTAATTGCCGACCACATGTGAAAATCCTGCAGGGTATAATGTAGGGCACAAGGAGAAATACACTATTGCTGCCAGTGTTGGAACAATGTGTCTGCATCCCTCTCTTGTTTACCTTTTCAACAAGATGGTCTGCATTTTTTATGAGAGCCATCAACATAGAAATGGTAGATTATGTTTCATACAAATAAGTTCTTGAATAGAATCAAGTGCCAAGTAGTTATTTCCTCTGTTACTAAGTGGCAAAGTTTATTCCTTTTCTGACATTATATGAGAGCAGAATAAGACAAGATTGGAAGGTTTTTTCCTTCTTTTAAAAACAACAAGTTTGAAAGGAATTTTGGAATTTTTAGTACTTTATCTAGAAAAATATTTCTTTCTTGCAAAGTCCATTTATAAATGTAACTTTTAAAATAATTTTATAGCAGTTGTTGAGCAAACCTATTGTAGAAGAGGATTTAGGTCGTTTGCTTCTTGTATAGCTTTTCTTGTGGCCATTAAAAACGAAAATGTTAGTTTTGGACTTCTACCCATGTTTGCTCACAAGCCTGTTCAAACAAAAAGTTCTCAAAGCTGTGAACAATGCATTAACAATTAGTCTCAGAATGGAAAAGTCCCATTGAACTCAGTCTTTTATTAAACTTTATATTTTCATTCTCAAAACTGTGTGGCTTATGAATTGTAATCAAAATAGCGGATTTGATGCTCTCTCAGACCTTAATAAAATCAACAAATCCTTATGTGTTGTGATCCCTATTTTTTCAGCCTCCCTTTTTGTACAGTACCATTTTTAACCTCTGGTTCGAGTATACAACAATAAGAGGTAAATTCTGACTTTTTACTTTGGACTCTTTTAGATGTCCTGGATGTTTATACCTCTTTTTCAGACTGCCCTGTAAAGAGATGAAGGCACTCCTACCTGTTTTGTCAGCCAAGTCAGGAAAAATGTGATCCATGAAAAGACCTCTAGAGAGAGATCTCAGTACAGCTATTTTAAGATATATTTAAGATGTTTTTACACTGAACTCTAGTTCTGCTGGCATATTCCATAGGGAGAACTTCAGCATTTGTTTCCCTTTGTCTCCTAAAAGGTCTGTCTTCAAGGGGTTTGCTAGCCCCACTACTTGTGTTAAAGAACAGATTTACCATCCCTTGATTTTCTTTCAAAGCTTGTGACAGAAGCCAGTGAAGTATGGAGGTTGCAGTGTTAGCCACTGAAACATGATCTCTTGTAATGTGATCTGGTAGAGTGCAGGGCTACACGCTTACTCTTCTCACTTTCCTCTGCCTTTCTTCCTTGTGGTAGGTAGACTTTATACATACACAGTATCTTTTATTTTCTGTTAGTGCCATGCGGGATGTGCTCATGTTGTGTGTTGGCTGGCAGGATACACAGGATACAGGAACCAGCTTTGTCATGCCAGGAGACAGAGGAATCTTTTTAGATTCGTGTTCTTCATGGCCTCAGAACTGGTGCAAAATGGCTTGGGACTCAAATAGGCTAGGGCATGGCCTGAGGAGAGGAGCATATGGGGTGTTTGAAGGGTGCAAGACTTGTTGGGATCCTGATGTAGGAGCAAAGGGTGTTCAATCTGACAGGGCATCTTTTGCATAATGTCAACTCAGAACAGCCCTTGAAACAAGCTATCCCCAGATGAACTACAGCACTGAAAGGAAACTAGTTAATCCAACCCCAAAATAGTGGCCAAATGCAAACTAATATACATAAAATATACATGATCAGAGAAGATCAGGGCACAGAATGAACTAACGAAAGTAGTTATGATAAAGTAGTTGTATCTTTTGTCTTCAAGGGCATAGAGTGTCTGTGTTTCCACCAACAGATGAGATGAATCTTCTTTTTCTTTCTCCTGATGGCTTAAATTCTGTGTGTACTTTCTCATTTTGTTTTGTTCTGCTTCCAGACACTGCTTTTTGCTATGATACTGCCTGCTGGTGTAGAGGTACTTTTTGTGTCTACTATTTTCTTCACAAGTGAATTCTGTTGGTGTAGTGACTTGATTACATCTTTTTTTTTTTTCTGATTAACATTTTTAGATTATCATTTGCAAAGCATTTGCTATAATCCTTGGATTAACTCTGTGACTAGTTTTTTGCTTGTCTAATTCATTAACATCCTTTGGATTGTATGTAGTTTTTCTCTATCTTTTCACATACCTGTATTATGTACAGTACACACTGCTTGACTGACTGTCTGAAAAGTGGCTTGGCAGAAAAGTTTCTGGGGGTCTTGATGAACACAAAGTTGACCACGAGTCAGCAATGTGCTCTTGTGGCAACAGAGACTGACAGCCTCCTGAGCTACATTACAAAGAACATTGCCAACTGGAGAATAGAAACTTTGTGAGGAGTGTCTTATCAATCTGCATAAATTTCTGATGGGAATGTGTAAAAAGAATGGAGACAAACTCTTTGTTTCAAGAGACAGAACAAGAATCACCAATCCAAATTGAAATGCAAGAAGTTCCATTTATGCATAAGAAAAACCTTCTTGGATTTCTCTGTGCAGAGAAAACAACTTTTGAAGTCAAAGTTTGTTTCACAGTATCAAAGATGAACTTTCTCTGTAATGCTTGTCAAACAAAGGAGAGTTTCCAAATGTAAGAGCTGACTGACTACCCCTAAACAGCTTTTTATATGTAAATCAGTGTTTATTAGTTATTGAGTGCAGGCACATAGCAGACAGTTTCTTCTGGAGAAATTTGTCAGTGGAGAGTACGTAGTACTGTATGTATTTGAATAATCTTTCCGCTCATGTCATTTGACAAGTAACCTGGAAAGTAGTGGTCACATTCAGTTCACAGTAAATGGAGGAGAAGAGCTTCTACTGAAAGTCTCTGTGTACCTCAGAACAGTTCTTACCACTGTGTCTCCACTCTAAGGTGCTTACTTGCTGGCTCTGTGCCTGTCTTCCCCTGGATATCTCTGGCAGAGAAAATACTTGTGTTCTGCAACTAGGCCTGCACCTATTTCTGTCTATTAAAATAGTTCAACACGAAGATGGGACTTAATTTAGTCTGCCTGCACAGATTTACCTAGGAACTGGATGCTGATAGAGCTTTAATCTTCTCACTGAAACAGAAAGGTAGGTGAAAGCTCCGTACTGGACAATGCAGTCCCTATTTATGTACAGTACATCCTGAAAATTATTTATAGCTTTTAAACACTTAAGTGACCAGGATGTCTGTGTGAATGCAGCGTCCCTGATAACTCTGGGATGTTCTATACAAGGTAGAGGCCATGGATTTCAGTTCCCAAGTGGGCCTTTCCTCACACCATAGATAGTCTTGAAAATCTGTCTTGTATGAACTTGCCTGAAAAGTTGTCTCTGAGCCAGTTCTAACTTTTGCATACATTTCTGTAAGTGTTGCAGAAGAAAAAGAAAGGTCCTGCCTGCATCTGTCTGCTGACAAATGGAGCCGGATCAATGAGAATCATAGAGCAGAGTTGGGTCAATGATATGCTCTTTTTTGTGACTAAAAAGTAAGGTGAAATGCGCAGAGAGCTGGAACTATTCAGTGGGCTAAACATGCAGTGGAGTGATGCAGATGACTAAGTGTGAGAAGGTTAAGCTTTCTAAGCACTCCTCAAGATCAATTTGCCAGACACCTGCTGTTTGCTTTCTATTTTATGGAAGTAGGTCAGGAAGAAACTAACAGACATCTCACATGCCTGACATTTATTATTTTTAGTCATTTTCTGTTCCTTTTATTGATGGCTTTTACACACTGATGGTGTTGAAAGCTGCTCTCAAGATATTTGCATTTGAATCGAAGCCTGACTATTCAAGGAGAAAGCCAGGTCACATAAAAGTCAAGATGTCCCCTCACAATGAGACAGTTCACTCTCTGAAATAAGCCAATAACCCATTCACTTGACACATTAAAATGACAGATAAAATGCTTGAAGCGTATTCATCTTATGCAAGTTCAACAGACTACAGACATAAATGCCTTTCTTTTACACCTCTATACTATATATTTGCCCTCAGGATGCTTTGGTGTTCTGAAGCTATAAACGTTGAAGTGATGATATTTATGTATCATAAGTTCTAAGGTACAGGTGAGAACTCAAGGAAAGGTCCACAGTCATTCTATGTTGGTGTGTCAGTGGATAATTGCCACTTTTAAGAACCATACAGATTGTTTGAACAGACATGGCACATGAGCAACCATAGTGGGGGGAGGGGAAAAATGACTGCAAAACAGATTTACATGAATATAACACATTATCTGCCCTGCAGGGTAAAACAGAATTGGTGTGAAACTGGAAAATCGGCTGTTTATTGAGAATCAAAGAACTTTCTTGTTTATGCCAGGAGTCCATGTCACAGCTCTCCTTTGCAATGGATGTGTGGTAGGTAGAAAACCTAGGTGTTGATGTGCAAATGACTGTAGTAAATCCCTCTTGATGAAAATTCTTGAATTTCACTCAAAGCCTTGGAAAAAGCTGAAGTTTAAAACTTAAGTAGACAATAAAACCTTTGGATTCCTTTCCCTCTCAAAGAGTATCTTTGGGATATAGTAGAGTCATTTCTTCTTATCTGCACTAGCATGTCATAACAAGTTCATTTGATATGGATGAAACAAATTGTATAATTTACAAAGATTGAGGGTAGACATTTGAAAGTTTCTCCTGAAAAAGAATAGAGAAACTCATCATACCTAAACACAGCCTTTTTTTTTTTCTAATATATCCATTCTGAATTGATGACAGTTCTGTAGAAACCTTGAAGAATGTCTTAAAGTCTCAAAAAATAGTGTAACTTAAAGCTTTTAGGTAGATATCTGAGTCTGTTGGTTGTGATAATATCCATATTGTGGATGAATGCAATTGCTCTGTGTGCTTTGCTAAATTGAATCTGGAATTTAAGAGCATCATGTCCAGGCTGCTTTCTAAACAGAAGTTTTACAATAACACACTGAAGTCATCTCAGTTGTGGCCAGAAGCATGCAGATTTCCTTACTGATCTGCTTCCTGGTAGGCCTCATTTTAGTTTTAGCAGGACATCATATTTCATAGAGAGACTACACTAGGATTCTTTCTGCTTTTGTCTTATGTCAAGGAAAGAAGTCAATGCATCAGAAGCTCTTTGAAGTAATTTTGATAGTTTGTAAGAATGACTTTAGTTTTCTGTCAAGTATATTAGCATTTCCAATTCTGCTTCTTGTCACTGGGGACAGGCAACCTCTTTTAAGTAAGTTTCTGCTTATTGTTGGAGAAGAGGCTTGTACAATGTTCCTTGCACGGATATTCTGTCTTCCACGTAATTTCTGTCAATCTAAACTAGAAACTTGATTTTGGTCTGCGTTATCTCAATTTTTGGTGTAGACCTATCCCATTATTAACCCTTTACCTTTTTGACTAGTCATTAATCAGATTGTATTTTTTAGTTAGACAGGCATAGATTTTAAATAGGTTTCTGATACTTAATAGATAATTGTTTAATAATTAATTGAATTAAGCTGTCCCAGAAGGTATAGAATCATAATTACAGAATGATAAGGGCTGGAAGTGACCTATAAAGATCACCTAGTCCAACCCCCCTGCTTAAGCATGTCCAACTAAATCAGGCCACTTAGGAATGCATTCAGGCAGGTTTTGAAAACCTCCAGAGGAGGAGAATCCGCACCTTCTCTGGGCACCTGGGTCAGTACCTTCATCAGCCTTACAGTAAAGTTGTTCTTAAGTTTAAGTGGAATGTTTTGTGTCCAGCTTCATACCATTACCCCTTGTCCTATCACTGGTCACTACAGAAAAAAGCATTGCCCCATCCTCTTGATATACACCTTTTAAATACTTGTAAGTATTAATAAGATTCCCCCTGAGTCTCCTGCAAACTCAACAGTCCCAAGTCCCACAGCCTTTCCTCATAAGGAAGATGTTTCAGTCCCTGATAATTTTGGTGGCCCTGTGCTGGACTCTCTGCAGAAGTTCCTTGTCCCTCTTGAGCTGAGGAGCCAAGAACTGGACACAGGGCTCTAGATGAGACCTCACCAGGAGTGAGCAGAGGGGCAAGAGAAATTCCCTCGAACTGCTGGCCACACTCTTCCTGATGCACTCCAGGATGCCATTGGTCTTCTTGGCCACGAGGGCACATTGCTGGTTCATGTTTATTATCAATCAGGACTCCCAGGTCTCTCTCTGCAGAGTTGCTCTCCAGCAGGTCAGTCCCCAACTTGTATTGGTGCATGGGGTTGTTCCTCCTCAGGTGCAGGACTCTACACTTGTCCTTGTTGAACCTCATGAGGTTCCTCTCTGGCCAACTCTCAAGCCGGTCGAGGTCCTGCCAGTCCTCCCAGTTCGGCATCATCAGCAAGTAATCTTAGTTAGCAATGGTAGTTCTACATAGCCCTGAGTCACAAAAGCTTGCAAATTATTAAAGATCAGTCTTGATTACATGAGCATAGGACAATACTTTTTTTTAATTATTTCAGCTTATTTCATGGTAATTGCATAAAGCTGGCAAAGGACATAGCCAGGGTTAACCAGTACCTCCAGGTATTAATAAGAGTGCGGCCATAAACTTTGTATAAATTTCCCTTTAACTGACCTTAGCCACTTGAGGAAAACATTGCTGTTTTTTTCCTTTTTAGTCAGAAAAATACCACTAAAAAAGTGAGTTAAGCAGGTTTTCAGAAAAGAAAACGCAAAGATGACAAGAATAGCTTTGTTGAAAAGTTGCTTTCCAAAGCTGAGAAGAGAGATGGTTGAGGAATAAGTGTGATTTGAAAATGTCTGAATTCTCCTGGAGTGCCTTGGCTTACATGTGTTTACTCCCAGCTTGAAGATGGCGTCTTCTTGGAACAGTAACAGAAGCTACATGTATTGCAGTCCTATGGCCAGATGGCTTTGTGTCCTGGGTTGGCTTTGAACCTGTCAAAATGTATAAGGGCAAGTACATTTGAAAAAAAAATAGAACAGGTGAGATATTTGCCACACTTTTATTCTGGCTTATCTCATCATTTAAGCTTTGTAACAAGGCAGTGTTGTGGCTGTAATATAGTCATTATTGACCATATTTGAGATTTTATGTAGCACATGCTTATGCACTGCTTTAGCAGTGGTGCTACTTTGTAGGCTTACAGAGGGCACTAGAAAAAAGAGATGTTAACAAGATGTAAGTTTTATGTTGTGTCTGTACAGTATGTCAAAGCATGGTGCATAAACCTGTGGTAAAAATAGACACTCCTGCTCCTTTTCCAGTGTTACCAAAGGGCAAGCAATCAGCAGAAATAAATTGAAGAGACATGCTGCCGGTTTTGGTTTCTTCCTTCACACTTGAGCAGGTCCAGGGTACCTCCTGGGAATTACTTCATCAGCCTGAAGTTCCTTCACTGTTTCTAAAGTGAGAGATCTGATGGGCTCTTCAGGGGAAGAATGAATTGATTCTGATTCTTCCATGAGGTAGTCATGAAAGGTTCTACTCGTTTCTCAAGGTAATAAGCCTTGTATTTAGAATATCATCTGGTTTTCCATTGTTTTTTCTGGTATGCTTCTCAGAGGACCTACAACCATATACACTTCAGCCAGACTGAATGGATTATTACGTCTCTGTAGAGTCTGCAACTGTAGACATTGCTTTACTAAAGCAGTTTGAATGTGCTTGCAATACTACAGTGATGTTCCACAGCATCTGATGATGAGCTGTCTTATATCACATAGGTGCTGTGTTGCTGGTACTGGACTAGTGCTTTTCAGTTTATAGTTCTATTCCCACCATGACTTCCTATGCATTTGCAGGAACATCACTCTCAGATTCAGCAAAATATAGACAGTATTACAAGCTTGCTTGCTTGCTGTAGCAGGGGAAGGCACAGATCCATAAACAGTGTGCTCATCTGCTTCAGTTGATGGGCAAGCAGTTGTTGGGAAATAATTGCCCAGGGATTTTTAGGCATATTGTCTTTCCAGTCTGAAAGTGAAACTTTGTCTTCAAGTGAGAGAGAATTGGTAGTTCAGTCTTTCAGAAAGTAGTTAAATGACTATCTCTTGTCCACTCAAGAGATAGTAAGTCATTGTAGCCAACTCATATCTTTCTTGAAGTTGTTACAAGTTTTTTCTGCTAAGAAGAAAAAAAATATTGAAGAAACAGTAATAAAAAGTCACTGAAAACTAGCAAGATTTCTGGCACATTATGAGTCTTGAGAAGAGAAATTTCTCCAGCAGTTTTTAATAAGCTGTATATATGGGACTACAATGTGTAATAATACCTCCTTTTGTCATGGAAGGAAGGCTGTTACAGGAATGTGCTCTGAATAATGATCTTAATATTAGGATAGAAACAGCCACTAGTTTCTTAGTCTCATTTTGAATTTGTGCTTAAATAATATTGAAGTTTCTTTTCCTCAGTTAAATCACATTTTATTATGACAAGATTGATTCTATGAAGTTCCTGCAGATTTTGCAGCATTGACAACAGTGATGGCCTCAGCACATTAGAAACACCTCTTAGCAGGAAGAAATCCTTCACTTTTGAAGACTTTATTTAATTTTTTTAAAAAAATTGTCTTCAAGACAAGCTTAGGAGTTTTGAAAGCCTTTGGTTAATTCTGTGTAGGACTTGTGGATAAGTGTCTATATGAAATCAGAAAGAGAAGAGAAATGAAGCCCTGGAAATTAGAGATGCCTTCTCTTAAAATCCAATTATCTGCTGGGAAACAAGAAATAAGAGGTGAATAATTGAATGGGACAGTACAGAGAAATCTGTCTTTGTATTTGCATTGAGCAGGGCATATATCAGCTCCCTGTTTGTTACATGAGCATTGTTATTAATTTGTTGATAGCTTGCTTCTGACATTATCACTAAATTGGTACCGCTGTTTATTGTCTATCATCCACATTAATTTGAAGCTGTGACATCTCCTACTTGGTCTCTCCTGCTTCAAGAGCACAACAAACTAGACAACCATAACTTGTCTTGTAAAATAATTCAGCTCTCAGAAATTAAACATATATTTGCAAAATCTGTTTAATAATTTAGAGATTTTGCCTCAGAACAAAATACCACTCAAACGGAATTGCTTTTAAATGTCAATTTTATTTTGGACAGTAAAATCCTGGATAATAAGAAAAGAGCAGTTCAGTGCTAGCCTGTCTTTGTGAGGAAGACATTCAGAGAGTAATTGCAAGGGCTACCTTAAGGAACAACGGGAAAATGGTGAGAACACCTACTGGGTTAGCAGCACTTGGTGCACAGAGGATCCACGCTAAATCATAGGCAAGCTTGTGTCTTGTTTTTATCTCTATCAGCTGAAGCATGTTTAGTGCTGAAGGCAAAATGCTGCTTACTGCTTTACCATCTCTCTTCTCACCATGTTCCTGTGCAGGCTACCAGGTTTTGGAAAGACCTAATGTAAACATGGCATTGATACTTGCCTGGAAGTGTGTATTTAAACCTTACTGTGAAAACCATAAATAGTTGGGTTTTTGGTTTTTTTTCTGTGTCATAATATTTGTTAAAGAGTTACCAGGAATATTCACTTTGTTTTACACCATCATCAGAGTTTTAGTGTGTGTTAAATGGTAGCAAAATGGGAGTAACATGGAATGATGTAGTCAAATAGTTTATTTGAAAGATGAAAGAATAAGGTAGAACAGAATTTACAAGGCCATTCTTTAAGAAGATGGATTACATATTTTTCATGCCTGAGATACAGCATACTGCATACATCAGTCTAGCTGTCAGGTTTCTAGCAGCAGAGCCATGTTGTTATGGTGCAGAGGATGGCTAATCGGCCTTGCTGATGGATTTATGTATACTAAGATACCTTTACTGTGCTGATGGGGCCAAGCACAAACATTCCTAATGCTCCAGATGGGCCTATTAGCTTGCATTTAGCTCAAAAACAGTTGTTGGTGCCCTGAGACTAGTAAGGCATGCGAGCAGGAGGTTCAGGAAGGTTTATTAACTGATGTGTGGGGTAGTACCAACCCACAAAAAGCACAGGTAAAGCTTCTAAACATTAGTCTGCTCAGCTTGTGAAGCACTGGGAGACAGGATGTGGTTAGACTATGGTGTGGTTCAGCTGCCAGCACCAGCTGCCCCAGCACAGTCTCACTGCCAGCACTCCTCTGGTAGACACGCATGGGGATATGGTACCTTCAAGCTGTGCAGCTGTCTGCTGCACTGAGCAGGCACAGGAGGTTGTTTGGGATGGTGTACCAGCTCTGACACTATCTATTCCTTAATAGATACAAGACAAGGTATTGTAAGGTCAGGCCAGATGGCCCTCTAAACCTAGTGTCCTGCCTACTACAGCAGCTACTCCAGCTGGTCCAAGAGGCTTGAGAGTAGCAGAACAAGGTCTGGATCTAATGACTCGTCCCGGTGAAATTCTCTCAAATGAGCCTACAGGGCAGATGAAGTTGTCTCTACCTACTGTAGTCTTAATGTGTGTAGCTTATTCCCAGAGAAAAGATAAATTTGAGGTAAGACCACATGCCACTGCTGTGCCAAGTCTTCTTTAGGGAGCAAATCAGTTACGAGCTTCTCTTGTCCCCAGCCCCAGCTGCTAGGGTATTGCAGGTGCATGGGTATTTCTGAGATGAGTTTAGATATGTTTTGCAAAGTTTACATCAAAACGTACTGCACAGAACTTTATTTTATTATGCACAATAGCTGCTTATATTTAGAATCCTACATAAATGACTACAATGTGATATTTAAATGTGAAGCTAAATATCACTGCATAGTATGGTTAGAACTGTTGACTTTTTAATAAGATAATACAGAAAACTATTGCTGTAACCTCATTGCTGATGAGTGGAAAATGTAAGGGAACTGACAACATTTTCAGCAAAGTTTTTATTTTCATTGAATTTTTTTGCATGTTCTGACCTGTGCTCCAGATGCATGTAGTTGTATAATCCAAATACAAAGGAAGATTAGGAAAGATATGATACTGGCAGTGGTGTGGGGAGGGACTGTAGTCAGGTGGGTATATTTGCTACCCATCACAGCATTTTAGTTCAAAAGAAAGTGTACCCATGCAAAATAAATTGACAGCTGGTTAGTTGAGAAAAATACTAGTTGCAAGTCTTCAGTCTGAGAATAGATTTAACTAGCACATAAATCTTTTCATTACTATTAATGTCAAATTTTTGAAAAGGTATTGTTTCAGAGGAAGCAGAGTTGTTTAGTTAAATAAATTTGACTGTAGAGAATAGTTCATCTTTGAAGAGTGCTTTAAAACAAAACAGAGCAGAATTGTTCATATGAAGCATGTAGTTCTGAATACCAGTCATCCATTTTTCAAACTGAAAGCATTTTTTTTTAGTATATCTCTTTTGTATACTTATTAATACAGATTCTAGTGTGCTTCAGGTTTAAACCACAGTATTAAGTATGCATCCTAGAGAATGTAAAGAAATGGGCTAAGCGTAGGGTTAGAAAACCCAAAGCTTCATGTATTCATCTAATTTTAACGTAGAAAGTTTGTCTTTTATGTTTTTTTCTGATGGCACAGAAAGCAAAGAGTAACTTTAGTGTCTGACCACACTGGGCACAGCCCAGCCCAACCCAACACTCGTGAGATGTGTGTGGGACATGTAGAAAAAGAAGGGCAGAAAAGAAACATTTTCTCTTTTGCAGGATAACAAATCAGTATCACAGCAGCAGCTAGAATTTCTATTGTTTCTCTATCTTGTCTTTTTTTCTTTAGAAATAAGTTGAAGACTAACAGAAGCAGAGTCACAGCGTACTATGTAGGTCTTTTGTTCGAAAAATGTAAATTATCATTTGCTTACATAAACACAAATATAAATATGCATTACTTTTCAGTGCTTAATATAATATCCTGATTTGTTGAACTCCCAGTGGCATGTCACCCCTGAGCAATGAAAACATGCATCTAAAATACTCATTGGGTGAGCAGGATTCTGCAAAATATGACATGTGGTCTTTTTGCATAATATCATCCAAGATAAAATTATTTCATGAAGGACAAAAACCCTTTTGGGGTTTGCTTCTGAATTTACATTTCCATTTGGAACATAAATTGTGCTGAAGAGTGTCGTTGCTCGGTTTATGAAGCTGCCAATGCTCAGCTCCTATCAGGCCAAGCAGCAGTTGACTTGCCTGACCCTGGAGGAAAAATTGCTTAAAGCTTAGTGTAACTTCAATGCTCAATCAGGAATTACATCTGTGCCAGCAACAGCCTAGAGTCTTGGCTAGCTTATCAAAAGCAGAGATACTGGTACATTTCTTTTAGTAGATTTTCCTGTTAAAATATTGTAAAGATCCTTGAATCCCATTGACAGAAAGAACAAGGCTGCTACAGAGAGGGAAAACACTGAAGGAAGGTATTTTTGCTTTAGGGATGCATAAAAAAAGTCATGAAATACACACAAATTTTGATATTTTTACTGGAGGAACAGTATACGTGATTGAGGTGGAAAGCAAGGAAATTAGTTGCAATGAGATCAGAAGTAATGTTTAATAATTTGTAAAATATTTTTTGAAACCTTAGTATAAAGTAAACTATTTATATAGACATCTCATTATAAACCCAGAAACAATCAGGATGACTTCAGTGGAGAGCATAATTTAATTTTTTCTGCTTAAAATTCAGGTAGGTTATTGTGGTATCTAAAATGGAAGTAAAAAGGACTCGCAGAGATTATTAGAAAATTGGGGCACATAGTAAAATATATTTTAATGTGACAACATGAATACACATCTGCAATTCTACAGAGACAAATGGACCATACAATGGGAAATGAAAGAAATTCTGGATTTTTAGAAAACATTCCTTAGTAAAGTCTGTGAGTCTTGGGTAGGGGATTATGTACAGCCACGAAAATACTGTGCCTATATTATGTAGAAACCTTTGAGCTCAGAATGAAAAGGAAATTAGTGGGAATAGCACACACTTTAATGCTCACAGTGGAGAAAGTTTCATGTGTTTAACATAGTACCTTAAGCTTGCAGATTTTAGAGCTTATTTGGAAATATAAGCAAAGCAAGGTTGTCCTGGAGATATTCCTTACATATTTTTGGATATGTTAAAAGGAAGATATTAGATTCCCTAATACATCAAAAATAATCTGATATCTACCTTGACAACTTTCTCTGGAACCATAGTGGTGTGACTAAGGCAGGCAGCTAATTATTCTGTTTAAACAAATGTTCATTCAAGCTCTTCTCTATTTCCAGATTTCTTGTAAGGGAAATTGTGGGTTTTTTATGGATGTATTTTTTGTTATTTACATTTACAAAATTACTTTTGAATATGTTTGTCAATTCATCTTTGGGTAATAGCAATCTTCATTTACATTACTTGATAACCTCTTGCAGGGAGATTTTGTGGAACACCTAAGAAGCACGCTGATGAAAGCTGAAAAGGTGATAGTGAGCAGTTCATTTCTACTCTGGATCATATAGTGGCATTCCTGCTAAAATGTGGGCATGGTTATTTTTTCCACTTACTTTTCCCCTTGAAATAATCCTAACTTAATACAATAGCTGCACAAAATGAGGGCTTCATCCAGGAGAAAAAGTGGTGGCTGTCTTTTCATCACATTAAGCTAACTGTTCATGCCTCCAGTCATGGGATACTTCTGAACCACTTGGCAACAAATCCATTTTTCAGAGAATCTTCTATTGCTGGTGTTTCTGAGCAGCTGTGTGTTGGCTGCAATGTGTGTATATGCTTCTCTTTACAATCAACATACAGTTTTGCTTAAGCAATGAGGCACTTGTCTGCTCTGTGTTTTAAAACTGCTGCCAGCCTAAGAAATGTTTATTCTGTATGTTCCCATGCATCTGCTTGGAGGGGTGTGTAATACCTCATAAAGGCTGATGATGCTTCGTAGTAGCAGATTTCTTTTAGTCTCATAGCTCTTGCAGTGGTAGGAAAAGCAAAGTTCTTAGTTTCACTTATCTTTGTGGGTTTTTTTTCCCCTTGAAATCTTACAACAGAAGAGACCTGAAATCTGTTTGATTGAATTTTACGTTGCAGCTGATTTACACTAATATTTTTGCCACTCTTGTATGTTCTCAACTGCCATCAGTGACATTTCAGCCTGCTCTGTCGAGTTTCTTTTCCATTGCAAACACTTAAAATCTCTTAAAGATGACAGGTTTTGGGTTTTTTTCTGTCAGAACTCAGAGATTTCTCTGTTTTGCTTTATTTTTCTGTTTTAATTTGGAAATATAGACAAGAGATGGCTTTATTATGCCTTATTAAGATGCTGGGTTTTATCAATGGTGGCAGTTTATGGTTTTTTGGCTACATGTGTAACTTCAGTATGCACAAGGACTCTTCTACCCAATGAGAGAATGAAAATTTAGCTTCTTTGGTGTATGTGAAAACTGTCTTGGCATTTATGGTTTTGTTTTGTTTCTACAAACTGTGTGTGAAGCAATAAAAAGTGCAGTTGAGTTTGTCAGTGTCAACTCCAGAACAAAGTTATTTTATGTATGATGAATCTGTGCAGTTACTCTCACCTCATGAATTCAAATGTACAGAATTCACAGAAAACTTCAAGCAGCACCTACTCTAATTGTCCTGTTCGTCTTACTAAATTGTGTCCTTTTCTAACTTTTGTTTAAAGTCAGTTAGCATAAAAATATTCTTCCCGCTGAAATAGCTTCATAGGCAAAGTTCAAGTGAGCAATTTGTGATTGCATCTGGTTTTGAGTTATTTTCTCAGCTTGTGGTAGTTCAGTTAATAACCTTCTAAAATTCTAAAGTATATCCCCAGGCCTGTTTGGGAAACATAGGTCTGTTTCCCAAATCTTACTGCAATGTTTGAAGTGCTTGCCTTTCTGGGACCATCTGCTTCTTTTCTCCAAAGACTCTAAAATCCTTGGCAACCCGTTGAATGAACCTCAAGCTTCCTAACATGGAAGAGAGTAGAGTGAACACA
Organism: Urocolius indicus; assembly: GCA_013401255.1. Lineage (NCBI taxonomy): Eukaryota > Metazoa > Chordata > Aves > Coliiformes > Coliidae > Urocolius > Urocolius indicus. The sequence goes on along the minus strand of WBNH01002957.1, from coordinate 273,041 downwards.
GAGAACAGAAATGTTATGGGAGAAGTCCATGATAGTAAATCTGACTTGTATATAGTAACTATTGCAAGAATAAATTTTATGCCTAAAACACCTTGGTAAAGCATTATGTATGTTTATCAGCAGAGAGCATAGAAATCTGTTCCAGGAATACCAGCAAACTTGTTCAAATTTACATGCTATTATCAAATATCTATCACAATCCTGATTCTTTCACCCCACAGAGACATATGATACCTAAACAGCACTAAGTCTATGAACAAATCTAAGAAATTATTCAAGAGCTTTCTCTTTCTTCAGGTATCACTAAACTAATAACTCTTGGATGTAAGTTCTCTGATTGTATGCCATTTGCTTTAATGCAACGAGGCTTTCTGTAGATGGCTGGCTGCATATTGTCATTAACAATCCTAGATGTCTGGATTTATATAATTTCTAAGGTAATAAGTATGATAAATCAAAACCATCTTTGGATATGCTAACATAACTTAAAAAATAATGGTAAGAAAGCCCAGTCCTGCTTATAAGAAATTAGATAGCTGCTGAGGCCTTTGAAAAGTTGTGTTATTTTTGCAAATACACAGAAAAAAAATTAGAATTTTTGAATCCAAGGATTTTTGCTGCACATTACAGTTTTAGTATGAGTTTCATATCAGGGAGTTAACTGTCTTGTCCTATTTCCAGATAGGGCAGTTTTCCACTTCAGGTTGCAAGCATGCAATTACATTCATGAAAATAAATGCCTACATATAGACACGGGTCCTCCAAAATCAGCCCATTCTAGTGAAGGATATGTATTTCCATTACAGAATTGGCAGTGTGGGAGCCTGGGAAAGTAAATGTGAGTTGGAACAAAGCTTTGGGTTTTTGTCCAGTCTCAGATTCAGATCTAACATAAATTTGCTGCTTTCAAACACAGACTCCTTTCTTTCATTTATCTCTGTTATTCAATCTCTAGACCTTAAGTTTGTGGCTCTTGATGCAAAATTTAACACAGTTGCTAAGTTTGTGGCCCTTATGTTTGTACTTCATTTTCAATCAAATACTTTTCAACATCAGTATTCTAAAATATTCTAAGATAACAGAATTAATATTTCATTAGTATATTCAACTACAGCTAACATTACTCATCAGGAAAGACTTTTTGTGATACAAAGTCTGTAATTGCCATCAGTGTGATCTTTGTCCAAAACTAACTAAGAGTAAGAAATGTCCAGGGACTTCAGCAGTCATTGACTTGGATTTTTACGTGAACATTTCTACATCTATCTGACAATCAATCCTCTTTTAGCCTGTAATGTCATTCTATCTCTCATGGAAGATTAGAGTATATACATTTTTACAGAGAAAGAAAATATTAGCTTAAGGAAAAAAATAAGACTGAACCCTTGCTGGTTCTATGTTATATTTGCAATGAAACAACAATAAAATAATATTAACATATGTTAATAATTACATTAACCATCTCTGCTGTAGGTTACATTTTTCTACAGAAAATTCAAATGCTCTTTGAAAATTAGAGTGATTAGCTAGGCTAGCTGGTTGGGCACTTCTAAGGACAAGGTGATCTTTTTTTTATCTTCAAAATGTCTCTTTCCTTGAAGGTCTTCAAGACTCGCCTGGACATGTTCCTATGCAACCTGATCTCGGTGAACCTGCTTCTGCAGGGGGGTTGGACTAGATGATCTCTAAAGGTCCCTTCCAACCTCTACCATTCTATGATTCTAATATAGATAATAAGAAGCATAGGGATGGATCTGAATAGACAGAAGGTGGGAGACAGCAGAGGAGGTAGAAAGCTGGCTGTGGACAAACAAAACCAAATGGACCTTTGCTTAGATAAAACAAGTCTAAAATTTCATGAGTGTAGAGAAATAGAAGACAATTCATGTGAGCAAGGCAGCTGGACTTCAGAAAATTGTGTATTGAGTAGTTTAATAAGGTGTGAAGGTAGACAATCCAGAAGTGACTTCACTTGAGGTGCATTTACAGCAGTATTTTTTTTTTCTTTTTTTCAGAATTATGGTATGCTTTTTCATAATTATTAAAAAAAATAAGCTGTGCTGGTATAGCTTCCAATGGAAAGAATCTTAGGAAATATGAACATCAAAAGGAAAAGCACAACTAACATAAAAATACAGTCTTAAGACTTTCTAAAGAACTTTCCACACCAATAGATCCCAAGTTTGCCTTTCCCTGGCTGACAGGTGTCAGTGGCACCCAAAGATTCCTTGAGGGTAAAGAGAGCACATGTCAACTTAAAAACGTCTTTACCACAAAAGCCAAATACCACTCAGAAGCAGCTGGACAATTTTAAAGAAAATATCAAAGCAGGAGTCAGTATCTCTTGGCTAAAATCTCTATGCAAATAAACAAAAACATAATTCCTCTCTTGGGGATTTTCCTGTTAAAGACACTGTTAGTTTATCTCCCAGAGAATAAATTAGCCCTTATGTTCCCATGCATACTGTTTAAAATCTTTCTCATTCTATGTGCAGTGAAGCTTGTGTCAGTACAGCCTATAATGCATCGCAACATGACCGTGTGTAGTCAAATGCACTGTTTCCACCTATCAGCAAACAATTCAGGCTTATCTCAGTGACTCATTCAATAGCAGATATTACCAGCTAGTCTCAGTGATAGGAAGTTTTAATTATACTGAAATAGATTAAATCAAGTTCTGGAGGAGCTCCTCTGGTCCTAGAATAGCAGCTTTGCTTGAATAGATCTCTCCTCTGTTTTTAAGGCCATACTGACTTGGTTGTGAACACCTATTGTTTGATGGGAAACATCATCCTTTTGTGAAAGTAGGATTTCATGTATTCACCATGAACTGTCTTAGCTCAAATCATCTCTGGATAGTTGAAGCCTTTGACTCGTACTCAAGAACCAGCTTCCAAGATTGTCCCATAAGGACTTTCTTTGAGGTTTTATGTACGTTCTCTGACCCAGTTCACACATGCTGCCACTGAAAGGACACTAGATTTATCTGAACTGCAACTCAGACCATGTGACTGCTGTGTGACATAGGGTAGTTTTCTTTAAAGGAGAAAGCTTTATCTTCTATATTCAGAATGTATTTTAGAATGTGCTGTAGACACAGGCATATTTCTGAGGGCTTTCTCCCCACTAGGGTGTTTTTCGTATTAGAAAAGATCTCCACAGAACTGAGACTCTGGAGTACTCTAAGCATGAATTAATGAGCAACTATTCACTTTCTATGGTGGCTCTTCTTCTGCCACTATCCTTCATTTGTCAGACTGTCCATATAGAATCATAGAATGGTAGGGTTGGAAGGGATCTTTAGAGATTATCTAGTCCAACCCCCCTGGATAAGCAGGTTCACCTAGATCAGGTCACATAGGAACAGGTCCAGGCGGGTCTGGAAGACCTCCAAGGAAGGAGACTCCAAAACCCTTCACATTGCCCTTCATTATGTGCAGTCTTCCTGGAAATAAGAAGCATTATCACTGATAAATACTTAAAGATATTATTTAGTACAGTCAAAAGTGTCAAAACAGCCAGTTGAATGCTTTCATTTCCATGACTAATGAAGGATTAAGTTGCTGCAGAAATATGTTATAGGATTCTACAAATTGTAACTAAAAATAACAGCCTTGTTAAATTTAAAGATAGTTAACTGTTAGCACTATAAGTATCTTACTGCACAGAGCTTTGCAAATGCTTAATGAAGGTATCACCACTGTACATTTTGGAGTCATACAATATACAGACTGCTTCTAGCTAAATTCATCAGAGCTGAGACTAGAGCCTTGCTTACAAATGTCCAGGTGTATTTCCTCTAGGAACAAAGAATCAATTAGGCATTAGGAGATTTTACTGAAGAAAAATAATTCAATCAGCTGGTAGTCATTGTTTAAAAAATAGCATGCTCTTCTGTGTTTACCTGTCCTTTCTTTCTCAGGGCCCACGGGGTTCCATACAACACAAATCAGAAAATGGATCTTGTAGGCATTCTTCAGAGCTATTGTGCCCTAGTTACAAATCTATGACTGCAGTGGCAGCTGTGCAAGCATAGGAATAAAAGAAAAACAAAAAAAACCCAACAGTCTTTCTTACAAATCAGTGCAATTAATTCATCCTGTTTGGAAATCTGTCCCCTTAGTATTACTGGTAAGTCTTATCACCTTACCCCAATGCACTTCTCAACTCTTGTCATTTCATATTCCTGTTTGTCTTTCATTTTGCCATCTCTTACTTTTCATAAGTGCATTCCCTCTTTCCTGTCTGTGGTGCCTGAAACTTATAAACCATATTTGCTTCCTTCCTAAAAACATATCTCTAGCATTTTTTATTTTTCCTACAGAAGTATCTCCTTATAAAATATGAAAGATGCTTATTATTTTTTATCAGTCTGAGCTCATATTCTTTGCCACTGAGTGAAAGAACCTTGAAAGGTGTATCACTCTTGTCTGTATTGGGGGAAAAAAAATAGCCAAAATGTATTGCAATCTAAGTTTCATGAGAATTGAGTAGTTGTCTTTGGTGGCAGAAGATGGTTTAGAGTTCCAGAGGGAGAATGAAACTGGAGTAGATAGGACTGTGTGTACCTCCTCCATACTGACAACAAACAGGTAATTCATGCAAATGCTTTATAAATATAGTGAAAATTTTATGCTTTTCAGAGGAATGTGGCCATATATATAAACCAAATAGAAAATCAATGGCATATACCTATTTTCTATACTTAGCTGCTATCTGTCTGTGATCTTAAGCCCAGTCTGAATAAAACCAATTCCCATGGCAAGATGAAATTTGATAAGCTGTTTATTCACTGTTGACATCATTTTAGCTGCCTCTTGTAAAGTCACATTCTGATAACTGAGACGTAGGCATAGATTTTAAGTGGATTTCCAAGTTTTCAGTGGGCTTTAAATGAAGGCCATTGTGAGATGAAAGCTTTTGTGACATGGAAAATAGGAAAAAAAGGGTTAGAAGTGGAGATACTCTCCATTCCCAGAGCACAAAACTTTTCATATGTTACAAAAGGTAGAGATTCCTGATAGATTTCCTGTATATTTCATTTGCACTGTTATTCCTTAGGAAGTTAAAGACTGAAAAGTTTGAAAAAAAGTTTCCAAAAGTAGCTTTTAACTACTGCTTGTTTGCAGTAAGTTCACAAGCTTAGTTTCTATTTCTTAGTTATCATTTATTTATTACTCCTCACTTTTCACCCAGATGGTTTGTCCAGCTATTGTGGGATGTATGCCACTTTTAGTTGTTCTCTCTTAACAAATAGTTCCACTTCCCTCCCCAAGTCACTGCTATTTTCAGATCTCTGATTCCATTTTATTTGTCATTCTGCATCTAATTCAGTTGTCTATCAGCTCAGACGTGATATTTACTGAATTATGTTAATATATACAGATTTTCTCAAATCTACCCACCGACGGTTTTGCTACCTCTGCTTGAAGGACAAAAATGCATTGAGATCTTGCTGCTCTGGCAGAATTGATCTTGGATCCTTAAACTGTTTGGGACCACGTTATTGGGGCTCCACCTTACGGCAGATTAGAGCAGAATGACAATGGTGTAACTTCAGAAGGTAATGAGTCAGGGACAAGAAGATTGAAAGTTAATTTGAGGCAATAACATTGTCTACTTTTGTAAGGATCTGAGTGTAAGGCACCTACTCTTGTAAATACAACACTCAGGAAAGAATATAGGAACTTTTAAAGCTCTTATGGAGTGGAGTATTCATTGTACCTTATTCTCAAATTCTTCCTCTTTCTTGGAAGAGGTTTTATTTACCAGAGTCAATTATAAAAGAGTATAGAGTAGCTTTAAATTTAACTTTGTTTGCAACCAAAATAAGTTGACATAATCTCTGTGAAGAGATTGCTAGGAACCTCTTGAGGTGACTTGTTTGATTTCTGAGTAGAAATAGAAGCACTGTGTGAGTTTGTGTGTATACTTCCAAAAAAACTGCAGGTTACTTCCTATATTTAGCTGAGCTTTGGGTTTTGGTTTGACAGGCTTTAAAGATTTAATAGATCAAAGTTTTTAGTGTTTGCTGTAAGTAAATAATAACATTTAGGTCACAGATAATTGAGGAGGGGTGCTTGGCTGTTCTAAAATCCAGAAAATTTCCTGTTACAGTGACAGCAGTTTCACTGGCCCTAGCTTTGATTCATTCCTTGTGTACCAGATGATGACACGAAAATCTAAGAATGAGAAGCATCTTGCATTCCAAAGCTGTTTATATTCCTTGCCTGTGGTTTTCTGTACTTCATCTAACACAGTTTATGAGGTGCTCCCAAAAATGAGATTGTTTTAATTTGAGAAGAAAATCTGTGTGAAATTCATGAGCTGAATTTGGGCCAACTTTTGCTTAGATTTAGTTGTATTGCAGATGAGCTTGCAAAAAATCTGTAACACTTTCAATACGCAGTGATAAATTTTGCCCTTCATAATGTCATTTGAGTCAGTAGCCATCAGTGTGGCAAATTCTCCATATAGCTATACCCCAAGGTAGAAGTTAGATTTACTTGAAAGAAGCAGTAATAAACAATTCTGCTTTTGCAGAATGTAATTTTACTTACTGCTCTAAGGTCTACACAAAATAAGAGTGTTTGTAACAGTGCCCTTTTAGCAATATCTAACATAATAATGATTTCTTTGGCTTGAGCGTCATTGTGCAGACAATTAGCAAAAAACGTCCATTTTAAAAATACTTTGTAACTATGGAGGGATAGAAACAAGGTCTTGCATATTGCAATAGATATTTAAATGAAGAAGAATTGATAAAGAAGATTCCAAAACATAGTAGTGATGGTAGCTGGATATTTTTTGCATCATTACTTCCATGCTGGGTTCTATTTGAACCTAAATCTCTGAGCTTTTTAATTTTTTTTTTCAGACAATTATCATTATTGTTAATCTCTGTAACTTCTTCTGGGCCCAAAAATGTCTGTTTCTTTATTCATTACCTATGTCAGCTCTAGTCAAACATACAGTAACCAAAACCACATTCTGAGTAGCCCAACTAACCTTCGTAGTGTTACTGAAAACCGTGCCAGGGGTACAGATCTCAGAATGAAGCCATCAAACATGGATAATAGCATAGAAAACAATATTTCCTTTTTGAAATGGTTACAATTCCTTATTTTCTTGCACTTCACCCATGCTTTCCTTTAATTGAGAGTCATTTCTAGAAGATAGATTTCCTTAGGGTTTTTGTAAAGAGTATGAAAAAGATAAACTACTCTCAAATTCTGAGATTAAATATGAAAAAGTAAATGAAAATTTACTTAAAAAGTTAATGGTAGAGTTCTGTCTCCATATTTCTGAATGAGGGTCTCAAGAGCCTCTGTGATCGTGATACAAATGTGGCTATGCCCAGAAATGGCTTTATTTTTTTTTGTGCATGTTCTATGAGTATCTGCCTGACTTTACAAACTTCACAGTGAAGTACAGGACAAGATTTAGTTCAAGTGGAAGAGGCTGCTATCACAGTGACACCAGCTCCATCTGAGAACTAATAATGACGTTTATTGCATTGCTTATAGTAGTATCTAATAATCATACCCACTGAGAAATCATCTTTTATTGCTAACTATAATTATTTAATGTAACATAGGTAGATTTCAGAATCACTTCCTTCCCTCTGCAATTTTTCTTCTATTAAATGAACTAAAACAAGTTGCTCAGAGACACTATAAGTTGCTGTAACCTGCTCTCTATTGGTCTCACTTTGACCAGTGAATCGGTCCAGGAGACTTCCAATCCATATTGTGCTGTGGTTCTATGGTTTCAGGTTAACCTGTGTTCCTAATATCCCATTTTACAATGCAACCAATTAAAATGTGCTTGATTTAGTTTACTGTGATCTGTTAATTTTGCCATACTCTGGCAAAAACCCCCAACATGCTAACATGAGGCTCAGTCCAGCCTTGAGAAAGAGAAGATCAGCAGACAAACTACTCCTGGAAACCAGTATGGGTCAGAAAAATAATTACCCAATGAAATGTATCCACTAATAATAGTTCAAACCAGAAACAGCTATGCCTACTCTCCTGCTTAACCTCCAATTTATTATTTGCAAATATAAATGGAAAATATTTCAGTCAATCTAGTCCTGACTAATGCTTGTGCTTAATCTATTAGAGGACCTCTCCCATGTGTTCCAAATTGGAATAAGGTTTTATTCAATTGATTCTGCATGAGATTCTATGAGAATGAGGAAGGACCAGTTTAGTTGTTTGAATGATCATCCTAATGATATAGTTTATCAAGTGTATGCTGAATGACGTTTTGTGCACATCTAAGAGTGAAACAAAACAGACTCAAGGGAATACAGAATTTCCTGTCATCTTCTGTGGCTTACACTTGGGCTGAACTATGTATTTTAACAACTGTAAATTCCTAAGGGAATAGAGATGCAAATTCTGAGATGTTTTTATAGTATTTTATATTGACTATAAACTCTGGGCATGTATGCCTGCTAATGTTCAGCTTGATGGTGTGTATTTCAGAAATTTAGTGAATTAATTCATTTCTGAGTCAAAAGACTATTGGAAAACAAAATACTTCCCCCCTCCCAATTCAAAAAATGATATTTTTGGAATATCATTGTTTGGAGTTTTCCTGGGTGCTTGAATTTTGTATCAGATCTTCAAAAAGATATTTTCTGTCTGTTTGAAGAAGGGTCTTGACTTAAAAGAACAATACACTGTGCTCAGATTGTCAGTTGGTGCTTTAAAACGAGAATGTCTCAGCTTTGAAATCCAGCTATTAATGCAATTGAATAGCTGGCCTAGTTTTCACTATTGCTGTCCAACTTTGTTGTTACTGGAGGTTAAAAGCCCTTAGTTCACCAGAAACTATTATGTGTTATTTGCATCCAGGTTTGAAAATTTTCCCATGGAAAGGTATGCCTTGAGGATCCTAATTCTGTGTCTCCTTTAGGCAGAAGCCAGCAAATAAAATTATGCTTAATATATAGTTTTCTGGACTGTATATGATCAAGCCCATTGTGGTAATTTTAAGTCAAGGAGGGCCTGGAAGTGCCTGGGCACTCATTAGAAAGTGTTGATACTTGGTCATCCTATTGCTGAAGTGCTGAAGCATGTGAACCACTGTATCTAGCTCATGGGACTGAGAAACGTTTGCCAAATGTCTGGAAACAGCTGACCAAGTTATATTGCAGGCAATTCAGAAAGATTTACAGATGATAGGGGTATTATATTTGCAGGAGACCAGTGCTGAACATCTGTTATGCTTTTTTTTTTTCCTAGCGAAATAATCCTGTGACCAAAAGCATGCTGTAACTGTGTCTGCATGTGGAAATACTATGTATGACGCTTGATTTGTTCACCTGGCAGGTTTTTTTCTTCCATAAATGGAGATAGTTTCAGTTTGAAAGCCTTTATTTTAGATTAACACACAAAACAGCAGAACTGTAATCTTCACTAGCATCATTACATGTTGTTTTCCTGGAGTAAACTGTGTATTTACTGTCAACTTCTTTTTACTTGTGCTGCAGTAGTATTCTTTTGCTTTGAGGTCAATTCAATATTTGGTCTTGGGATTTGAATATAAAATATTCTTCTTCAATGGAAAAATGAGAGTGTAGCATATATGAAACACCAAAGCTTTAGTGCATTTTCTTAACACATGAGGAAAACAGTGTAGGCTGTTTAACTTTTTCTGTTTTGCCCCTCTGCTCCCCCCCCCCAACTCCCTCAGGTTAGAGTCATCTCTCATACAGGGGTTGAGATTCACTTAACTAACTGAAATTTGAAGTACTCTAAAAGTTATGCAATAAAATATAAGCACTACCTCATTTTACCTAAAGTAATAGAAATGAGAGAAAGAGGATTAGACAGGTAACTGTTAACAGACTGGAATTTGTGTGTCTTATGACTTTTGTTTTTTATTTTTTGCAGTCTCATCTTGTTTTCCTGCTGCTTCCGAGTCAATTGGGATTTGCACCTGATATTGAAAGGGCATATTTATATCTTCCAGTCTTAGGGGCCATGACACCTTTGTCACCTACCTAACAGAGCAATACTCCTTTCCATTTTGCATTCAGTTCTTGGTACAGAGAGCTACTGTTTGATCTCTCCACTCAAATGCATATGGTGCTTTTAAAGTCGTGCATTGCAGAGACAAATGCACTGCTCACTGAGAACATAATGAGCACTGTAGGAGGTGAGAGTGACTTTATTTGTATTATCTTTTCCCTGTCATTCTCTTTTTCTTTCTTTTTTTTTTTTTTCACTCTAATTTTAGAATAGTGGCAGCTAGGCTGCTTTTAAACCTTTGTTTCTCCCATGGTGAATTGGGATATCCAATTTGCTCATAGAAGGTTGAAAGTGAGAACAAGCAAGGTCTTAACCTATTTCCATAAGCCACTGATCAGAGCGTCTTCCAAAAGGCTGTAACATGGTGGAGAAGCATTGTCTTGGGTAATATGATACAGTTTCCTGCTGGTGGAAACAATAATACTTTAATCGCTAATCTGTCACAGAGTCAGTATAGCCCCAAGTAGTGGACCCATAGCTGTACTCTGAAAGCATTTCATCTTTTATGTTGAATGCTTTATTAAAGCAAGTTAGCACCTCTCTCCCATCCCCAAATACTAGAGAAAGCTTTACTGAACATAGTACAAGAGAAATTGAAAGGGGCATCACTATCTAAAGAGTAGTTAGAGCCCTGCATGAGGTGGTAGTCTTGGTTGTGGAAAAGCTGTAGGATGGAGAAGAAATCATTGTTTCTCAATTACATCATTACACATATCTTCTTCAGGTTTGGATTGTTTGGTTTGGTTTTCTTTTTTGATGAAAGTAAAAGAATATGTTTACAATATTTAATTGTGTTTTTCTAGTCCATTAGAATTACAATTATTCATAAACCCTGAGTATACAGAAATCAATGAATCTGATAATGCTATTATCCTAGTATTTGTATCTGGTTATTTGAAAATGGGCAGAGAAATTACTAATGTAATTATATTTAACTCAGTTATCATGAAGATAAATGATACTTTTTAGATATATATTAATGTACCTCATTTTTCGTTTTTTTCACAGACACTCAGACATATAATCAGCTGGTCCATTCACATAGCTTCAATTCATTGTTTCGACCTTACATCAACACTTTTTAATGTTGTACTACTGACAGATTCCTTCCTGATAATGTTTACTAGTCTTCATTTGCCTGTGCAAAACTTACAACATTTTGCATTCTATTTAGATTACTTTTAGTTTAGAGTATACTTGGTACACTAGAACAGAGGAGCATAGATGATTAATAACATTACAGGAACTGTTTATCTGTCAACAAATGATAATGTCTGATTTCTTACAGTGGGAAGGACCTGTTAGTATGAGGAAATGCTGCATTTCCAAATAGGTGTTACTGGTTTTGTGTTTCAAAAATAATCTTTGGGATGAGTCACACACAGATTGTGCACCATTTATCCTTTATTAACTCATCTGGAATACCACAGTGAGTAATTGGGATTTTCAGTGCTTTATGATATTGATATTCAGCACAATGTGCAAAAGCTTAATTATTTTTAATTGAGCAGTAGTTTAATAACCATTTTCTTTCAGTTCAAAAGATCCTTTTGGGCCAAAGACAATCAGGAATCCAGAAGGCTTTTTTATGATTCATTTTCCCCTGTTTATTTCAGTTTTGACAGTTGGAGTCCGCCTCTGTTGACAGGCTCCAAAACAAATAATTTTGTTGTTGAATTAGTGAGAATTACATTTTTGAACTCAGAGAAGGCATATGGTTATGTCATGATAGCTACTGTGGCAATACTTTTTAATATATCATTTCAAGCACAGACTTTTAAAACTTTACTTTGTACCATCAAATGAGCCAGCAGAAAAATCAATGCAAACAGTGGAAAAACTATTCACTCATTTAACATTGCTAGGTAACAGCTAAATAGTTTATAGATCTTGTGGGATCGCCAGAATAAAATAGAGGAGCAGAAAATCAGAAGTTTTGTTTCTAGCAAGGTAGCCCGTGCATCAAAGACAGATAAATACTAATCCTGAAGCTGCCATAAAACATAGCCATGTGCAAGGAAACAAAGTGAGAAGCATTGAGATTTGCTACAGATGGGAGAGAACATGAACCTTCAAAGTGAAATATTTTGCAAGTTAGCCAGCCAAAACCAATCTTAAATAGCTACACCAGGGTCTTAGGAAAGCATGGAGATGGGACAGTCATTTGTGGAAATGGGGGCAAAACAGAAGCAGACTGTGATTCTCAGTGGATGCATAAAGAAAGCTCACAAGAATCATAGAATAGTTTGGGTTGAAAGCGATCACCTTGTTCCAACCACACTGCCATGGGCAGGGACACCTTCCACTAGACTAGATTGCTCAAAGCCCCATCCAACCTGGTGTTGAACACTTCCAGGATGGGGCATCCGCAACCTCTCTGGGCAACCTCTTCTCATGCCTCACTACCCTCACAGTGAAGACCTTCCTTACATCTAATTTAAATCTACCCTTTTTCAATTTGAAGCCATTACACTTTGTCTTATGTTTGTATGCTGTGAGATATGCCTAGGCAGGAAGATGTAATAACTATGCAGTTCAATTAGCTGATAAACTTTACCTTTTTTCTGCTGTTCATTGCTACTGGAGCCGTTTGAGGCTGAGGATGTTAAACCTGCACTAGAGACATAAAACCAGATGCTTCCAGGGCACAAAGTCTTAGGAAGGAGAATATACCCTGGAGGACAGGCTGCGACCTTCCCGAATTTTGTCTGTTTATATGCTCTCTGCATATTTATATATTCTCTCTCTCTCTCTCCTTTCCCTGAGAGGTCATTTCCTAGGCTAGACCTCAGTCCATCCCCATACATCATCCTAGAGACAGATCTGCTTAGATAGTAGCCCATGGGACCCTGTTAGGATGCTGCTTTATCATGTATTAGCCATGTGCTTATGTCTGAAGGCAGAGTGTTTGAATAGGATTTTTTTCCTGTCTTGATTTCTGTTCCTTTAATTTCTTAATTTATCAGTTACTTAAGAAGCTTCCCTATTCTAACTGATAATTATCCATTGTTCTTTACACAGTGCTCCTGGAAACTGAATTTCTGTTTAGAGAAGTGCAATTGCTATTTGGTTTCAATCTATCTATCAAGAGGGGGGAAATATGCATTACTAAATTGTAGTGAAAACTGTTTCAAAAAGGAATACTGCATCAGCCACCATGTTCATGGAACATTCAGGAAAACTACTCATTCCTTCAGTTGTATCTGACTGTTGACTTATTTTAAACAACGATTACCAGTTTTTAAAGTTGGCTCGGATAATGAAGACTGCTTTCAATTTTATTGAGATGTGAATGTTCCAGGGCTTATATTTGGACCTTGGAAGTTGGGTCTGTTTTGATGTCTGATTTTTTTTTTTTTTTAATGCTGTTAAAAAGATCTGAACAATAATTCATGTGATTTTTCAACACAGGACAGTCATTTAAGTAGAGCCCTTTCCCATGAGCAAGAAAGGTGGGAGTGTTTTTTTTTCTATGAAACTCAGTTTTTAAGAAAATTTGAATGAGTCTGACAGCAGTGAAAAATATAAACTGCAAACAAACCAAATTTATGTGTCATAGAGGAGAACATGGAAGTTGTTGCCATGGACACAGGTGAAGCACAAGAGACAAGGTGGTTGTGTGCAGAAATACCTACAAAAATATTTAGTCCTCTTTTTGGGCTCTGTATCAGATTGTTGAGTAACTGAAGAAAGAGGAAAACACAAGGAAGCAGAAGGAGAAGTGCAGTAGAGGAATGAGACCGTGGACAGAAATTCATTCAACTAGAAGCTGTTTGGGTAGAGATGTTGGTCTCCCTTTGGTGCCTTGCTGCTGGAGGCACGGATTCCTGCAGTGACGTGCTATCTAGTAATTCATTTTCAATAAAACTATGGTTCTAATTCAAGTGGATGGGTTAAATTGTTTATATTGTTGTACTAATTTATGCTATTACTATAATTGCTGCTTGCTGTTTTGCCTGGAAGGCACTGGGGAGAGAGCACACAGCTGATTGTCTGAGGAAAGCTAGTGAAAGCACTGGTGAGCAGGACAGAATGGTTGCAGGCAGAAATGTTTTATGTCATGCCAGGCTACAGCTTTAGACAACAGGGAAAAGAATGGATCCCTAATTGATACAAATTTATTAATCATTATTGTTATTTGAACATCCAAGGGCCAATCAAAAGTGTTCCCTATTCCACTGGCCCCTGAGCCAAACAGAAAAGGAACCAATCTATCCTGTAGCCTGGAAGCCACAGTGGAGGCATTGGCACAAGTGCAGTGAAGTACAAATAGGAGCCCATCTGTGATCTTTATTCAAAGAGGTGTAGGTGTCTGCAGAGATCTGAGTAATACACTTGGGTGAGATAACTGGCTAGTCTATTTTAAGAGAGTGGTGTTCCTTGTGTTGATTATTGCACCTACTCCTACTTTGATGGGGAAAACCTTGGCTTTAAGGGAGGCTTAGAAGAGTTTACTTTAAGAAGAAAGGTTCTATTTAGGATGGTATATTTCTAATAGGGTCAGACTGAAGATTTTTTTTAATCCAGGTATCTTCCTTAGCATAGGCATTTTGTTCCAGGATGTCAGATAAATCCATATAAACCAAAATATCCACATGTGTCGTGAACAGAAGGATATACTGGCACAGACAGCTATATGATAGTCCCTAATTCAGAGACCAGGGCAAGATACTAAAATATTGCAGACTTTACTTTTACTACCATTTTTCATTATTTCTAATAAAAGATCATACAAAAAAAAAAAAAAAGGTATAAATGCAGTTTGCTGCATTTGCAAAGCAGGAAGCTTAAATATTATTTTGGATGAATAATACATCTTTTGACAATGAAATTATTTTATGTTAAAGGAGCACTAAAAGACACTAAGGTCACTATTTCATGTGAACTTGTCATGGGCATGGTAATTGGACAGCTCCATGAGAATAGAGAATGATGGAGTATGAGATGTTTATAAACATTTTGCCAGCTGAGATCTTCTTTCCCAGATACACACACCTTTGAGTTGCTTCAATTTCTTAACCTAAGAAGGATGTTGAGATGCGAGGCTTCAGCTATGGCTTTGTCAGGCTTTTCTGTGGCTTTGAGAGATTGTGTCAGATCTGTATTTTTCAGACATCTTCATACTGTGAAGTTGTAGTTACCACAGAGAAGTGTTTTTTCTGTCTTGTCAATTTGACTAGGTCAGACAAAATGACCATAATTAATTTATCTCTTTTTCACATAATCAAACAAACATTAACTGATGAGTTTATTGCTGTGTTTGAATGCTAACCAGGATGGTGATTTTGGAAAATCCTGTTTATGCAGTATATTGACACAGATTTCAGAGGCAAAACAGCTGATTTTATTGCTTCCTAAATCTTTCAAATGTGAGTGTCAGTGCTCCCAGTGTGAAGAACACTTCAGCCTTCTGCTCTTGTGAATTTCCGTGCAAAGAACTACGAGAATGGAATAAATCAGTTTAATATTATCAAATGAGAAGGCAAACTCTGCAGGACGGCATCTCAGCTCTCCACACAATCCTGAAGAGTACAAAACTGTGCAGAATACTTAGAATTTCAGATGAGAAATTCTGCAGTGTCTCACAAAACCCTTGCTGCTGCAGACTCCTGCTGAGTTTCACAACAGCGATGCAGAGAGCCCTCCCAGAGCCAAGGGGACCTGCCAAGTCTTTTGCCCATACAGGACACAGAAAATAGGACAGTTTTTCCTTCCTAGGATGTTCATTTTTCTTTTTTCCATATTCTATTTATTGTGATGGTCACATCATGATATTACTCTGGATAGAGTAATGTCACTGTGCAAACCAGGTGCCAAACCATGTTTTGAGTTTTTCCATTAGACTACAACAGGATGCTGTTGCGAGGCCTCAGTGGGGACCAGGGGGTGACACGTGGCAATTTCATTTCATACTGCTCATTTCTGTCTCTGAAAACTACATTTCAGCCAGAAAATGGAAATTATATTTGGCATTCTGAGAATCATCAGGAAGGAAACAGAAAGGAGAGAACAGTTTGTTTTGTAAGAAAATGAACAGGAACTATTCTGAGCTCCATTTGTTATGGCCAGAAGTTGATGTAATATCCAATATCATCAACAACAATGCTCATAAACTGCTGATGATCAGTACTAACCAATGAGAAATAAAGCTTGACAGGGAAAGATAGCACAAGGAAAATAACTTCTATTTTAACATGCAGAACCAGTTTTGAAACTGCATGTATTTTGTGGGAGAAGCTAAATAATATCTAAACCAGATAGCGTGCTGCTTTCTTCCAAGAACTAAGGGAATAAAGCTACCTTTTTCTTGAAATAATTAGCTAACCCAAGTTTCTGAACAGTTTTTTGAAATGTCTTAAAACTTGAACTATATTCACAGGAAAGGAATAGAGCAGGATTTCAGGTAATTTGCTATCTATTTTGGTTAAAATAGACAGAAATCTGAGAAGGTATGGGAAATCTTACACCAGCTAGGATGAAAGAATTTTGAAAACTCGGATACCTTATTTATCCTTTATTATTTATTAGCACCCAGTCAACCGTATCAGGATCTGTTCACCATTACATACAGGCTCTGTACAAACATGGGGATGAGCGGTGAGTGAAGGCTTATGTGGTTTGACATCCGTATTGGAAAACACTGCTGAAGGCTTTGTAAGACTGCCTGGGCTCCATCATATGCTTTCACAGAAACCTCCTCAGGAGAAATTAAGTCCTTAGACCAAAAAGCCCTAGAAAATTAGCTATCTGATGTTTTACTAATAACCAAAAGAGTGTTATGGGACTGCAGAGCAGCTGTGATGTAGTTTCTCTACCAACAGATCTCCAGAGTTTCCAGAAACAGGCAGATTCAGAACAGTTCTCTCACTGTTCCTGCAGATGAACTCACATACAATGCAATGTATAATGTCAGTATGTCTATGAATTTCTCTCTCTTCACAGAGAGAGGAAGGAATTTGCAGCACGAACTCTGAGTAGGTTACATTACATTATTGACATGATAAACCTACGTTTTGTGAAGTCAAGCCATCTGTATGAAACTCTGAACTGGTTCTCCTGTGTGTATAATATATTATATAATTCCTTATTATGATCAAGCCCTGTTCCACTATGCTTTCATAGATCTCCAGTTTCATTAAGTCACAAAATTGACATGCAACAGGGTAGAACAGCCTCTGCTAGACAGTAGCTTTCAAAGTGTAGGTGACACTGTCTTGTAGATGCAGTAAAAACTGGTCAGCAGTTGAGTTCATTCTCATGTGATTTGTAACTGTGCCAAATCCCTGGCTTTTCTTCCCCTTGCTTGTTGATCTGGCCCCCAGAGGCTGGAGCTGCTTCTGGATGCAAATTCATGTGAAACTTCTGTTATTTGCATGGCAAATAACCCTAAATTGACAGAGAGACAATAATGAGTTACACAAAGTTAAGGTTACTGGTATTTCATGGTAATTGTATATTTTGAATCGATTTTGCTGTCATACATAATAATAGTGAACTCTTCTAGGAAAAATATATTTTAACAAGATTATTGAAGTTCAGTGATCATTTCCTAGTCTATAATGGCACAAATATCAGTGAAGCTATTACCTAGTTAGTTGGCAGCATCTTCCCTGATGATTAATGTCTTGCATGCAATGTCTGCCACAGGCACCACACAGCTTTCCAAGTAGCACCAGGGGGTTGAAGCGAGATGCTAAAGAATATTTGTGCACACAGCATTTAGTGACTATTTAGAAAAAAAACCCCAGATGTTTATTTAATTGCAGAAAGTCCACTAAGGAAGAGGCCAGGAAATAAAGTAAGATCGATCAATCATTTGGTGAGCTGGAGGACAATTATTCATTGCTCTGACAGGATCTCTCCTGTGCATTTGCAGGGCTGTTTTAGGTAATTAAGTACATGCATTAAACATGGGGGAAAAATAATTTCATCTGCCTTGCAATGCATTCAGTGTTAGATAACATTAACTGCAATATTTTGCTGAACAAAAGAAGGAGGCTACATGGTGAATGGTGGAAGAGTCAGTAAAACTCTGCTATTGCCTCAACAGAGGAGATGGGGACCAGCCTAATCAGTTCCATATCTTCCCTGGACACCCCTGTATTTGCCTTCTTTGTGCTGAGTGAACTGTGAGTTTGTGAGTGGTGGGGACAAGAGGAGACTGCAAAAACCAGAAACTGCAGGCAGCTGCTTGTGAAAGATTCTCACTGGTGATAGCATCAGTGGAGTGAAATGTGAATTTAGGACAAAGTACTGATAATACAAATACTGCATTAAAAAAGAAATATGTTTCTTGATCTACTACTAAAGAAATCTACTAGAAACGATTGAAAAAAAAAAAAGGAAAGAAAACAAGAACAAAAACAAAACAAAACAAACAAAAAAAAAAACAGAAAATAAAGAGAGGGAGCCTTCATACACAAGTGTATATGTTCCAAAACATTAAGGCTCTCTAGCAGGTGTCTGGCTATGTAATAAAAAATGCATCAGAGATACATTTTACTCAAGCCTTAAATATGCTATTGCAGAGTTTACACAGATCTGACAGAATTCAGTGCTAGAGGAACACCATCCCATAGCAGCACCGTTTTATTATCTTATCTCAACCCAAAAATGCAGACTAAAATAAAAAAGCAACATTTGGAGGAAACACAAGTAATAGGAATGTAGAAAGTTCCCCATGATAGAATCCTCAGGAATGAGATCTTCAGGCTATGATAATGCAATAGAAACATCTCATTGCTCAGCAGTGCTCAAAATGAAACCACATGTTGAGGATCCTGAGACAAGAATAGAGAATCTCTTTTTCCCTGTTGTATGAAGCCAGGATTTGCCTGTCTTATGAGCACTGTCGTTCATCTAAAAAATGATAGATTAGAACTGGATAAATTCCAGAGAAAATGGAAGATGATTAGTCAAATTTATAAAATGGCTTCTGTACAAAGAACCACTAAGACAGGACTGACTTAAAGATGTTGCAAAAGGAGCCTTACATGAAACTGGTAGCAACCAGCTTCAGACAACCAGAAAGGGCTGAGTCTTCATGCAAGAAAAGGGTAGATAATAAGCTGCAAACTTCTTCCCCCAAAATAACTTTACAGAAAAGGTAACCTCTGCAAAAAGTGATGGTAGTAGTTTAGACTTTCTTCAAGGAGATGAATATGGGATTACTTTTAACTGCAATCAGTTCTTTGTTGCATGTTTGTATAGCTGTGTCATCTGCTGGAGGTACTGTCTCAGGTAGGGCTAGGGGAGAAAAAGTAAAACTGCTTGAACCACAAGGAAGTGTATCAGTTGTTCTTTTTTATGTTTTTGTTTGTTTGTTTGTTTTTGTTTTCCTAACTTCTGCTTCAGGTCGAGTAGACCCAAAGAGTTCTGTTACTTGGGAAGAGAGGGCTGTCAAGCGGACACTCCTTTTGTTTTGCTGGTCAGAATCGGAGGAGTGAATATGGCTTCTGTCTAGGACTCCAGGAGCATCCTTTTATTGAGAAATGCTAAAGTACAAGCTTTTTAGCATACATGTGAAAACAAAGAAATGGGATGATTTTTTACCATAAAGCTACAAGGACATTCCATATCAAAAGTGCTTTTTCTTGTTTATATTTCTTTTAAGAGTGCCCATGCTGAGAAACCTTTGCCAGCAGAGCAAAAGGGAGTAACGAGCCATAGCACCAGTGCCAGCACAGCAGCTCGGCTGCTTTGCCCAGGAGCTCTATCCTTACTGCTGCACCTTACTCTGCTGTTGCAAAAGTGCCTGTAAAGCACAAAGTGCCTGTTTCTGGAGGAGAAACCAATATTGCTGAAAGGCTTTCACTTCTTGCACTGGGTTACAAGTGGCCAGAGGGAATTTCTGGAGGCTGTTTGTGTCTTAACAAGAAAAAAGAAAGCAAACTAATTGAAAATTCAGTGCAACTTATGCACGTTTGTAAAAGAATTTTTAAAATAATGCTTTTGAAGAGCATAAAATCCTATGTATTATAATGAAATAACATATTTCATTCTTCAAATTACAGTTCTAGATCTTGATAAGCATTTCTTTAATAAACACATTAAAAAAAAGATATTTTTATGTAAATTGCTCCACTCTTTCAGAATTAGCAAATTGAAAAATGCTTTAATAGCAGATTTAAGTAATAAAAGATTCAGGTTTATAAAGACTTAATGAATAACAAATGTGTGGATCCCCTTTCTGTTACTCTACAGTGTTCAAGAGCATTGGGTTTAAGTTAGCAAATCCATTTCAAATTGTAGATAAACATTACTGTACCCTTTCATGGTGCTTAATCATTAAGCTTTTGCAGTGTTATTAAAGGATTTCTCACTGATGTGAGCATTTCTTCCATGGTAAGGTGGTGAACTGTTACGATACCTTACCCTCAATATGAATTTACTCTAACTTACTAATATGTGTATATTCAAGATTATTGTATTGGCAAAGGATCAGCCATCAATGTGTAGATACGAAAAAATAGACATCATCCTCAGTAAACATCTCTAATTAGATTTTTTTGCTAGGAGGATTTGGGATTCCTTTGGAAGAGTTTTCTATTAATATTTAATAATCTGATACCAGAGACAGATTGTACTTTGCAGAACTAATACAATGCATAAACTATTTAGACTGTTTTGAGAGCATGACAAAGAGAAAATCTACAGCTGTAAATATGATGGAGGGCTGTAAATCCATTCATGTGATGGAGGATTCAGTTTGCTATCTTGTCTGGAGACACTGTGACTGATTCAAACCATACCTTCAGCATTTCTCATTTAGGAAAAAAAAAAACCAAAAAAGAAATACTGCAGTATTTTCAAACTAATTAAAAATGGAACTCTTTAGAAAAATATGTTTCGAAAGTAACTGCTGAGACTTCCTGGACTGTCTTTGCTTCGTGTTAGAAACCATTTAGAAGCTTTGGAAGAGTGTAGTGGATTACAAAGGTACTGCACAAACAGAAGTCTCTGTTGTAGGGCCTCTAGGACAAACACCTTGGTGTGGATAATTCCAAGATTTGGCTCTACTCTCGAATTAACTGAGCTGCTGAATTTTATTAGGTTTTATTTTCAGCCTAAATTGTGCAATGCCAATAGTAAAGGGATTTCTACCTAGTTGAAAAAAGAAAATAAATTGCTTGAAGTAAGGCCTGATATTCTGGATATATTTAAGAACTTCAGAAAAATGAGTCAGGAGTGAATCAGCCACAACTCACTGATTTAATTTCAAAAATGCTATACGGTTCCAGCTATTACATAGAATGACAAACGTTCTGCATTAAAACTGAGCTATTAAAAATGAAAATAGTAAAGATTTTTAAAGTGGAATTAAAAGTGTTTCTCACAAAAAAAAATGATATAACTACTTATTTCTAGAAGCAGTTTCCAAAAGTAACCACTGATTCCTTGAAACACTGTGGTATCCTAAAAGAAAAATTAAATTCCTATAGTTTTTAATGGCTACACAAAGGATAAAGATGTAGGACAAACCCAATCTTTGGTTAGTCTAGGATGGCAACATAGCTTTCTGTATCCATACCATTTCATCTGTGTAAGTGCAAGGTCTGAAGGCTTTACATCTGGTGTGAAAATAATTCATCATTGACGTACACACACCTGCTATAGAACTGTTATGTGAAAACATATTACTACTAGAGGCTGTTTTATTATTTCTTAATAAAATTGAAATGCCAGTACATTCCAGAAGTTTTCTTTCAGAATCATTCTGATTTATCACCAGACCTGTCAAACTTTCTTGTGTATGGTTGAAAATAATCTAAGCCTGGTCATTGATTATCTTTCTATGATGTTGGCTGTCACCAGCACTTTGTTAGTCAAAACAGTGCCATAAATAAACTTGAATTATTTTTAAATATGAAAATAGTAGTAGTTAGATCAAAGCTGATGCTGCAAATGAACTGAAGTTATTTTAATGCACACTGGAAATAGATACAGAAGGTGGAAATGGAGCTAGGGAGAATGCTTTGACAAGAACCCTGCTCAGGAACAGCTCCTATTTATATCTGAACTGTAAGGTACAAAGGCAGCTTAGCTGCATAATCACCGAGCCATTTAGTGTGAACTTGCCTCTTTCTTTGTTATTTCCCTTTCTGTTCGTGGACTTGAGAGTTCCTATGTGTCTGATGTTCCCTAAGAAGAGTGCAACATAACTAATAAATTTGGTCCAGAGAGCTGTGGGTAGCATCACGGCTGCTTCTCCCAGACAGAATGCTCCCACGCTGATGGGGGATGCAGCTCCCTGCTCCAGCTTTTCTGCTTCTCTTATGTTAGAATAATAATTTAAAAAAAATGTCATTTTTTTCCTGATATGTAAGAAAAAAAAAATCTCTAGTGTGCCTAGTTTAATGATTTCTGCTAGTTTTTAACCTGCTGGAGCACGATGGGCAGCAATCACTAGAGTCCAGGGTCAGATGGCTTCTTCACTTAATCCAGCCAACTAATCAACTGTTCAGCATGACAGCAAGTGCCTCTTCACTATATGTCTGCAGGGTCCATTTCATTTATTTCCATAGGTGCAGATGTCAGTGACTTTTAATGTCACAGTTATTATTTTACTGCTGACTGTATTATAAATTACACCTTTAGTGAAGTGGCTCCTCGTGTATTAGAACTGAAGAGGCGGGTGACTGAGGATCACTTGATTCAACGTTAGTGGAAATAGGCTGAGTGTCTTTGGCTGCCATGTAGTTGATGCCAACAGCTCTCTGCTTGCACAACCTGACACCAGAGGCTGCTTTGATCTGCTGGCTGTAGAGCTGGGAGAGAAACTCTGATCTCGGTACAGCTCTGGGTATAGCTGCCAACAGAAGTTGAGTCCCAGGTTATAAATATCTTTCATATAACACCTTTCCAATTCTGCTGTAAAAGTCTAGATTTTCCAGTAACAATTCTTGATACTTTCCTCATTATTTTCTGATTTATTTCATTAAGCATAGGCTGTATGATATTAGAGTCTTTAAAATGTAACAAACCAGTTTATTCGGGATGTGCTGTCAAGTAGCTCCAATTATCCCACTGTTACTTGTGACAAAGCTTCTGGGAGCGAAATGTCTATAAACATGTGAAGCATCGTATGGCTCTTGTCTCGGTGTAATGAAGTTTTCCCCAGCAGACTGTCAGTTCCAGGAGACTTAATAAAAGATAAATGCTGAACCTCATGTCCTCATAGGAAAAGTTTGCCAACACTTTACTTGAAGCTTTGAAAAGACAGATAATGTGAAGGAAGGAAGATACAATTTATTCTAGCGATTTCTAAGGGAAGAATCTTCTTAGAAAATATTTTTTACAGAGTATTACATCTTTTTACCATGATTATATGAACTGCTAAAATTAAACCTTTCCTTTGAGCATTTTTCTACTTGAAATGGTTTGAAACCTTTTCTGTTTCCATAGGAAATAACAGTCTTTTTAAAATTACTTTAATTTTCTAGATATGGAGAAAGTTACTAAAATGGGTTTTGCTCAATTTTTAAGTGAGCTCATGTTGACATTTTAGAATATTTTTAGTATAAAGGCTAGAGAGTATTCTGTCATTAAGATTTTTGTTCTTTGTTTTGCTGGTTTGGGGTTATTTTAACATTGAGTGAACAGAAAAAGGTAAGTAAAAAGGAGAGGAAGAATCTATTTACCTACTGAGATGCCATGTTACAACATCAGAAACCACTGCAAATGGTGATTTTAATGTGTTGTCATTCTTCTCGGTAGTTGTGACAAATTGCATATGTAATTATTTTGGTCTAATTTTACTTACTGAGGCAATAAAACTTCAGACCTGGGAAATTTTTCTTGTATTTAAATGTCAGATCAGTTCATTTCTTTCATGAAGTTATTGAAAGAAAAGCTAAAATTGGCAATAAAGTTTTGCAAGTTTTCAGGAGTTGCCCACCCTCATCCATTTAATTTTTTTGTGGTTTGTATTTAGTTCCACTTCTCTTTTTTTCCTATTCCTTCTGAGAATTTGTTCAGTTATGATCATCATTATTTGCAATGACAGCAAAAGAGGTTTATAAAAATTAAGAAATAACAAAGAATTGGTAATTGACATTGGCAGCAGAATTAATTTATTAAAACTCGTATATGCTGCACTCCAGAGACTTACTTGCCAGCTTTCTCTGGTGATGAAATGATGACATTAAAGAAGATATAGACACTAGAATTAAGGAAAAAAATCCTTCAGAGCTTGTGCTTGTGTCGTTTTTCATGTAAGGACTTTTCTTATAGTTAAATTACAATTTCAAACATTTTTTACTGTGTCTATAGCTGTCTAACCGTCTGATACCCATAAATCAATTCAGAAAAGGTGATGCCACACTATAGTGCTTTACTTTTGGCAAATGGAGAACATTTTTTTTCCTACTTAGCAGTTCATTCAGATTAGGATATGCTTGGAATACGATCAGTGTTTATATGATCAGTGTGACAGTGTAGAAGTCAGTACTGTCTCACTCTAATTCCTCATGATATAATTTTATCTTGCATAAAAATAGTTGTATTTCAAAAACCAAATGGAGTGATAACTGGCTGATTTCATGTGGGGTGAATGTGTATTTGAACTAGAACTCATGATATTTTTGTAAGACCCACTCAGAGTATAGCAATCGGTTCTGCTTGGAAATACTGTTCATTGAAATGAACTGCTGTTGTACCTATTTAATATGTAAGGAATGTTCAGCTGATGCTATTTTAGAAATGTCTGTGTATGTGCAAGACAGGAGAACAAGGTGGCAAGCATGTCATATAGATCTCTAAATTTCACACATAGTTCTCTCCCCAAAAGGTTTGATACAGAGCTTCCAGATGTGCTTATCTTACCCACAAGTTTCAGTAGAATTTTTAATGTCTGACAGTCGATGACTGTACTATTTACTGTGTAATACTAACTATAATGTGTTTAGTTTTAAATCTGGACCTGAAAGTCAGTTTTATTTTCTTTTTTTATTAGTTTTCAGTCATCTAAAACCTGATCTGTTCAAGTTACCTATTTAGCTCAATAGTAGCAAGGCAAGTAAAGGAATTACTCGTTACAAGCTCATTGTTTGAAACTCATTCAAATAAATTGCTTGCTGAATATTTATAAATTAGCTATTCTTTTGATTTACTCAAGAAAATGAGAAGCTTTTTTAGATTCTGCTGAAACATTGGTAACATAACCTATTACTGAAATCAACAACACTATTCCCAGGAAAGCTCAAATCTCTAAAAATTTAAGAGACCAAAATGAGCAAGAATCATATTTAAGAATCTAAAAGAGAAAGAAAATCTATGCAGGTACAAGAAATTATTTGTTATTTCGTTTCAGTCTTGTTTTTTGACAAGGCACATGCCATCAGTTCTTTACTGATATGAACATCAGAGTAAGATAACCTTCTTCAAAGAATTTAGAGCAAATTTATGTCAATTTCAGGAAATTATAACCATATCCAAAATATTTAAACTTATTTTTATAAAGAAAAGTGCTTCATGCCTTTTGATGGCAGGAGAGATTTTTAAAATCAGATTATTCCGAGTTGACAAGATTGTTCTAGACCATAATATGCTTAATAATTTTGGTTAATTCTTTAATTTCCTTGAAATTAACTTCTTACATTGAAGATATTTTCCTGATCCTTAACTTTTCATTTATTGTAATAAATGACAGTGAAAAATTTTACTTTAATCACTTTGACACAAGATAACTCCACGGACAGAATATTTTAGAACATTAATAAATGTATTAAGGAGATTAATTTATTGCCTCTAGTAACTGATGAGGATAACAATACCCTTTTGAACTAACAGTTCCAAATGCATGTAGCTGTGAAAGTTTTCAAGCATGTCTTTTAACTGTTTTTGTGGAATAATTACACTACTGGGTCATAATTCTCTGCAATTTAGCTTTTCCACCAAGAGTCTTTAAATCTTCCAAAGCTTTCCTTTCACTTCTAGAAACAATTCATCATTGTATTACTACAGGCATAAGGATAGTGTAAAAAATTTAGCAAAATGGTATTTTGCTTTTTTTAATGTTAAGATCATTTAGGTTTAGTTATTGAGTTATTACCTGCCTTATCTATGGTATAAACAAAATATAATAGCTTAGGCATAAACAAGAAAGGATTTTAAATTTGTAATACACTTCAGTTACACTAGCCCTATGGGTCATCCTAGAGAATTTTAGAGAGAGCACATATAGATTAGGATGTTGCTGAGTAAAACTGACCAGAAGGCTCACTGTATTTTCTGTCACAATGCTGTTAAGCTTTTTGCCTATCCTAGTCATCTTTTGTAAATTAATTATAAATGCTTCTGCATTGTCAATACTCCACTCACTTGCAGGACGGAACAGTAGAAGGTAGGAGGTTATTCTTTGAAAAATGTTTCTGATCTGGTCAAAAATGTAGGCTGATAATTTTTATAACCCAAACGTTGTATCATTAATCTAAAATTAAAGATAAATTTATCTTTTTTTTTTTAATAATATATTAAAGAACTGTCCCTCAAAATGCCAAACAAATGAGTGGAGAGTAAAAGATCTTTTAAAAAGGCACTGATGACTTTCCGTGTGCTTCTGACTTGTGAACATTGCATTTCAGAGAATGCACTGTGGAGTCCAGGGGAGTCTTTCTAGTCATGCTGGCATGGTCTGATGTGGCTCAGGTGAGACTCTTCAGCCCTTATGCTTCTCCTGTTAATACTTTCTGTCTATATAGGGAGCAGTGGAAAATCAGTCACAGGGAGTATATTTGAGGAGAAATCACAGAAGGTGGCATGTGAGGGTCCTTCCTGTTGGGTAGCAGTGGATGAAGCAAACAAGGAGGAAAGGTTCCATGTTGCACTCATTGCCAACTCCAGCTTTTTCTGTTCCTGTTTCTTTTCTAGAGTGTGGGCACGGTGACATTGCATATAGCAATTTTGCAGATCTATTGTGAACATCAGTCCATGAAGTTCTCCTGCTTGTGAATGGGCAAAATTGTAAGTTAGAGGAAAAATTTCTTAAGTAATATAATTTATAAAAGCTGGGGCAGTGATCAAATGTTTCATAATCCAGTGAAACATTCTTAGTAAATGCTACTCATTCAAACATCTTTAAGGGAGAAAGCATGTCTCTGACCTCCTATCCGAAGTGTTTCTCAGAAGCTTTGTGTCTCAGAGGAGACTTCTACTTTGCTCTTGCACTTGTTGCTTTTGATAACGAAGTTTCTTTTGGTTCCAACGGTATAAAACCAGTCTTTCAAACTTCCTCTATCAAAACTGTTCCAGACATATGTATTACAAGTTGATGTAGTAATTCCTGAACAAGTTAATGCTAACAAAAAGTTTAAGATTTACAGTACTGGGGATAAGAAAGGAAAAAATAGACAATAAATAAGGCTAAATTATACAGCCTTTAGCACACAGCATTCTCATGGATAGAAATACAAATTTTTAATTCAAAACAGTAGAATTTGGTCTAGTGAGACATTGATTTCTGATTCTTCTGAGAGAGCAGTGAAATGAGAAATGAAGTTTATATTTGCTATATGGCTTTTTATTCATTTCTGGCAGCACAAACCATTTTTTAATTTGGACTACAATTGCCCTTGGCTATATGAATTAGTCCTCAAAAGAAAAAAAAATCTGTGTCCTGCTTTTAGATTGTTGATATCTTGTACTAACAGAAACTGGTTTATAAAAGCATCTAATTAATTATGTTTAATGACTGAAATGAAGAAGCTTTTGTGCTTATTTATTTGCTGACTCTTTAAATAGAAGTATGTCTTTATGAGTTACAGTTAGTTGCAAAAGGCAATACTATGTTGACCAAATTACAGAAATCATTTCAAACTCTGTAGTAATAGGAACTTGATCATAGTATGTTGATCTTTTGTATGTTAATGTGCTGATTTTGGTTTCATTTTGAGGGATTTTTTATTTTATTAACTATTTGTTGCCTAGGGCTTTAAAATAATAGTGATATAAAAGTAGTTATAAAATCAGAAACACCCTGCTATACTGAAGATTAAATTGAAATAATTTTTGTGTCTATTGTCTTATTGATCTGAGGAGGAATATTCTTTTCAAGATTCTTTGAAGCTAATCCAGAAATTTCAGTAGAGTTGAGAGCTTATTGAAGAAATAAATGTTACAACAAAACATTTGCACTCAACAATCAGCACAGACCATGGAGTCCTGCTAGTGTTTACTGCCCTCGCTGCTAAAAATCTGAGACAATGACCAATAGAAATGAGTGCATATAGAGGCCTTCCAGTGGAAAAGCAAGGTGCTGGTTGCTGCTGTTGCCAGGCTGATGATTTATATGTAGAATGAACTACTAGTAAGTATGTGTTGATCGAGAGGTTTCAGGCTGTTACAGCCATGAGAAAGGCATCAGTGACACTGTTTGTTGCATGCCAACCACTATGTGGTTTTTGGTATTCAGAAAAGCACCCATATACTACATGGGTTATTAAAGTTAATATTTCTTACATGAAAAATTTCTGGTATCCCACCCACTTTCAGCCTCCAAAGCCCTTAGCCTTCACTTTATTTCTGGCCTCCCACCCTCTTTCATTCTGTGACTAAAAGAGAGTAGGAGGCTGAAGGGTCATGAGAAACCAGAAATAAATTAGGCTAAGGTGGGTAGGAGGCCTAGATAATGTAAAAGCTAAATTGAGTGGTAGGTCAAAATGTAGCGCAAGTCTGGTAATAAAGTGGAGGCTGAAAGGAGATGAAAGGTCAGAAAAAAAGAGTATATTTCAAAAGGGGTAGAAAGTCTTAAAGTAGAAGCTGAGAGGAGGGGGAAAACCAGTGAAAAAGTAGGGGTTGAAACAAGTGGGAGGCTGGAAATAAAAACAAAAGGGAGTGGTAATCTGAAA
This sequence comes from Urocolius indicus, assembly GCA_013401255.1. Taxonomy (NCBI): domain Eukaryota; kingdom Metazoa; phylum Chordata; class Aves; order Coliiformes; family Coliidae; genus Urocolius; species Urocolius indicus. The sequence goes on along the minus strand of WBNH01002957.1, from coordinate 244,153 downwards.
GATTATTGGGATCATTAAATAGAGGCTAAGAGAGACATAAGTGGGTCAGAGCAAGAAAAAAAGTAGAGGCCAGAAGTGAGTTGAGTACCCAAAAGGGTGGGAGGCTGGAAATAAACTAAAATCCAAAGCAATCTAGAGGCCATAAACAGAGGCTAAAGGGGGTGGGAGGCTGAAAGTGAGGGGAAAGTCATGTGTTTGCAGAAATTTCCCCATAGGTAGTCTCCAGGTGCTGAATGACAACCTGTCTTCTTTGTTTTTGTTTTTTTTTTCTGAATAACGGCAGGAAACTAATCTATTTTAATTCATCCAATTGCAACTATTACTTATTTTATCTTTCACGCTTCTAGTTTTGAAGACAGGCTGGGGAATGCTAGTTTGCAAAATACTAGTATTTTTATGGCTCTAGAGAAAATTAGCTTACTACTTATCTTTGGAATTAAGCTATAGCAATGCTATTGCTTTATTGAAAACGTTTACAATATACATACTTTGCTGTAGTAGTTACTCTGGCCTTTGTTTAAGCACAAAAATTGTGGATCTGAGCACCCATTATAAAGCCCTGCAGTCTGAGTGTACTAGGAGTGACTGGGAGCAAGCTAACTTTCTCAGTTACTGCCCATATGGTGCTGTGTTTTGGATTTGTGGCTAAAAGTGTTGATAAAACACACCAGTGTTTTGTGTATTGCTGAACTATGCTTGCACAGAATCAAAGCTATTTCTGCACCAACTGGGCCATCACTGTAAAGACTTGCATGTCATTCTTAAGAGCAACACAGTTATAGATAAGTGTTTGACGTCACCTCATGTTGATGATGTCAGTACCTTGGAAAGAGTCTGTGACAGCAGTAACCACCATTCAGTGCAGTACTTTTGAGGTACTTAATATCCAAGTTTAGACTGTAGTGGATTACTACTCTTCTACACCATAGAAGGGGAAAGGAGGAGAATACACCTTAGGATGTATCCTGATTTCAGCTGGGATAGAGTTTCTTCCTGGTAGCTGGTACAGGGCTATATTTTGTATTTGTGCTAAGAACAATGCTGATAACACAGCGATGTTTTAGTTATTCCTGAGCAGTGCTTCACAGAATCAAGGCCTTTTCTGCTTTTCACCTTGCCCTGTCAACGTTTAAGCTAGGAGTACATGAGAGGCTANTAAATTGAGTGGTAGGTCAAAATGTAGCGCAAGTCTGGTAATAAAGTGGAGGCTGAAAGGAGATGAAAGGTCAGAAAAAAAGAGTATATTTCAAAAGGGGTAGAAAGTCTTAAAGTAGAAGCTGAGAGGAGGGGGAAAACCAGTGAAAAAGTAGGGGTTGAAACAAGTGGGAGGCTGGAAATAAAAACAAAAGGGAGTGGTAATCTGAAAGATTATTGGGATCATTAAATAGAGGCTAAGAGAGACATAAGTGGGTCAGAGCAAGAAAAAAAGTAGAGGCCAGAAGTGAGTTGAGTACCCAAAAGGGTGGGAGGCTGGAAATAAACTAAAATCCAAAGCAATCTAGAGGCCATAAACAGAGGCTAAAGGGGGTGGGAGGCTGAAAGTGAGGGGAAAGTCATGTGTTTGCAGAAATTTCCCCATAGGTAGTCTCCAGGTGCTGAATGACAACCTGTCTTCTTTGTTTTTGTTTTTTTTTTTCTGAATAACGGCAGGAAACTAATCTATTTTAATTCATCCAATTGCAACTATTACTTATTTTATCTTTCACGCTTCTAGTTTTGAAGACAGGCTGGGGAATGCTAGTTTGCAAAATACTAGTATTTTTATGGCTCTAGAGAAAATTAGCTTACTACTTATCTTTGGAATTAAGCTATAGCAATGCTATTGCTTTATTGAAAACGTTTACAATATACATACTTTGCTGTAGTAGTTACTCTGGCCTTTGTTTAAGCACAAAAATTGTGGATCTGAGCACCCATTATAAAGCCCTGCAGTCTGAGTGTACTAGGAGTGACTGGGAGCAAGCTAACTTTCTCAGTTACTGCCCATATGGTGCTGTGTTTTGGATTTGTGGCTAAAAGTGTTGATAAAACACACCAGTGTTTTGTGTATTGCTGAACTATGCTTGCACAGAATCAAAGCTATTTCTGCACCAACTGGGCCATCACTGTAAAGACTTGCATGTCATTCTTAAGAGCAACACAGTTATAGATAAGTGTTTGACGTCACCTCATGTTGATGATGTCAGTACCTTGGAAAGAGTCTGTGACAGCAGTAACCACCATTCAGTGCAGTACTTTTGAGGTACTTAATATCCAAGTTTAGACTGTAGTGGATTACTACTCTTCTACACCATAGAAGGGGAAAGGAGGAGAATACACCTTAGGATGTATCCTGATTTCAGCTGGGATAGAGTTTCTTCCTGGTAGCTGGTACAGGGCTATATTTTGTATTTGTGCTAAGAACAATGCTGATAACACAGCGATGTTTTAGTTATTCCTGAGCAGTGCTTCACAGAATCAAGGCCTTTTCTGCTTTTCACCTTGCCCTGTCAACGTTTAAGCTAGGAGTACATGAGAGGCTAGGAGAGACCATGGCCAGGACAGCTGACCAAACTAGCCAAAGGTCTATTCCATACCATGTCACATCATGCCCAGTATATAAACTGGAAGGAGTTGGCAGGGTAGGACCGATTGCTTCTCAGGCATCAGTCAGCAGATAGTGAACAATTACATGATACCTCATTTGAGATTTTCTTCCTGTTTTAAATTTCTCTCCCTTTTTTGTTATCTTCTTTCCCATTGCTATTATTACTGTATACATTGTTGTTGTTGTTGTTATTCTTAACTGTTCTTATCTCAACCCACAAGTTTATTTCGTCCTGATTCTCTTCCCCGTCCCACTGTGTATACTGGATCAAATGAGTGGCTATGTGGTTCTTAGTTGATGACTGGTGTTAAACCATGACAGAGCAGTTTNGAACTACTAGTAAGTATGTGTTGATCGAGAGGTTTCAGGCTGTTACAGCCATGAGAAAGGCATCAGTGACACTGTTTGTTGCATGCCAACCACTATGTGGTTTTTGGTATTCAGAAAAGCACCCATATACTACATGGGTTATTAAAGTTAATATTTCTTACATGAAAAATTTCTGGTATCCCACCCACTTTCAGCCTCCAAAGCCCTTAGCCTTCACTTTATTTCTGGCCTCCCACCCTCTTTCATTCTGTGACTAAAAGAGAGTAGGAGGCTGAAGGGTCATGAGAAACCAGAAATAAATTAGGCTAAGGTGGGTAGGAGGCCTAGATAATGTAAAAGCTAAATTGAGTGGTAGGTCAAAATGTAGCGCAAGTCTGGTAATAAAGTGGAGGCTGAAAGGAGATGAAAGGTCAGAAAAAAAGAGTATATTTCAAAAGGGGTAGAAAGTCTTAAAGTAGAAGCTGAGAGGAGGGGGAAAACCAGTGAAAAAGTAGGGGTTGAAACAAGTGGGAGGCTGGAAATAAAAACAAAAGGGAGTGGTAATCTGAAAGATTATTGGGATCATTAAATAGAGGCTAAGAGAGACATAAGTGGGTCAGAGCAAGAAAAAAAGTAGAGGCCAGAAGTGAGTTGAGTACCCAAAAGGGTGGGAGGCTGGAAATAAACTAAAATCCAAAGCAATCTAGAGGCCATAAACAGAGGCTAAAGGGGGTGGGAGGCTGAAAGTGAGGGGAAAGTCATGTGTTTGCAGAAATTTCCCCATAGGTAGTCTCCAGGTGCTGAATGACAACCTGTCTTCTTTGTTTTTGTTTTTTTTTTTCTGAATAACGGCAGGAAACTAATCTATTTTAATTCATCCAATTGCAACTATTACTTATTTTATCTTTCACGCTTCTAGTTTTGAAGACAGGCTGGGGAATGCTAGTTTGCAAAATACTAGTATTTTTATGGCTCTAGAGAAAATTAGCTTACTACTTATCTTTGGAATTAAGCTATAGCAATGCTATTGCTTTATTGAAAACGTTTACAATATACATACTTTGCTGTAGTAGTTACTCTGGCCTTTGTTTAAGCACAAAAATTGTGGATCTGAGCACCCATTATAAAGCCCTGCAGTCTGAGTGTACTAGGAGTGACTGGGAGCAAGCTAACTTTCTCAGTTACTGCCCATATGGTGCTGTGTTTTGGATTTGTGGCTAAAAGTGTTGATAAAACACACCAGTGTTTTGTGTATTGCTGAACTATGCTTGCACAGAATCAAAGCTATTTCTGCACCAACTGGGCCATCACTGTAAAGACTTGCATGTCATTCTTAAGAGCAACACAGTTATAGATAAGTGTTTGACGTCACCTCATGTTGATGATGTCAGTACCTTGGAAAGAGTCTGTGACAGCAGTAACCACCATTCAGTGCAGTACTTTTGAGGTACTTAATATCCAAGTTTAGACTGTAGTGGATTACTACTCTTCTACACCATAGAAGGGGAAAGGAGGAGAATACACCTTAGGATGTATCCTGATTTCAGCTGGGATAGAGTTTCTTCCTGGTAGCTGGTACAGGGCTATATTTTGTATTTGTGCTAAGAACAATGCTGATAACACAGCGATGTTTTAGTTATTCCTGAGCAGTGCTTCACAGAATCAAGGCCTTTTCTGCTTTTCACCTTGCCCTGTCAACGTTTAAGCTAGGAGTACATGAGAGGCTAGGAGAGACCATGGCCAGNTAGCTGGTACAGGGCTATATTTTGTATTTGTGCTAAGAACAATGCTGATAACACAGCGATGTTTTAGTTATTCCTGAGCAGTGCTTCACAGAATCAAGGCCTTTTCTGCTTTTCACCTTGCCCTGTCAACGTTTAAGCTAGGAGTACATGAGAGGCTAGGAGAGACCATGGCCAGGACAGCTGACCAAACTAGCCAAAGGTCTATTCCATACCATGTCACATCATGCCCAGTATATAAACTGGAAGGAGTTGGCAGGGTAGGACCGATTGCTTCTCAGGCATCAGTCAGCAGATAGTGAACAATTACATGATACCTCATTTGAGATTTTCTTCCTGTTTTAAATTTCTCTCCCTTTTTTGTTATCTTCTTTCCCATTGCTATTATTACTGTATACATTGTTGTTGTTGTTGTTATTCTTAACTGTTCTTATCTCAACCCACAAGTTTATTTCGTCCTGATTCTCTTCCCCGTCCCACTGTGTATACTGGATCAAATGAGTGGCTATGTGGTTCTTAGTTGATGACTGGTGTTAAACCATGACAGAGCAGTTTGAAGATGACTGAAAGCACTGTACCAAGCAGATGTACAGAAGTGGAAATTGCTCCTTATATACCCTACATTTACTAGTGAAGGATTTTGTGCTGTTGATTGCATCCAAAGGATGAATACTGTTACTAATCTGTCATCACTGCCATTTCATATAAAGCCCCTTGATCCCCATTTATTAAATGACTAATATGTTCTTGAGAGTCCAGAGAAGATGGAATGAGAGACAGACAAGAGGGCATCTTGGGTAAGCAGTGGATTAGTCTTGTGTGTGTGAAAAGGATGAGAGAACACGCTGTTTCAGGGTAACACAGAGAATTGTCATGATACCTTCCTCTCTGAATTGTTAAAACTCAGAGCATCTGTACTGAAGGAAGGATACAGATTTTTCCAAACTTAGAAGCCTGTATAGAGCACATTTTTCTCCCAATGCTTTCCTGTGGCAGTCAATTTAATTCCAGCTGATAGCAGGAAGAAATGATGTGTGCTGAATAAACCTTATTATATGAAAAGTTTTCCCTTTTAATTTGCAATGTCTGCATTTCTTAAAAAAAAAAAAAACCAAAAACTAAAGCAAACAAAAAAATTGAACACGTTTATAACAAAATACTAAATTGTAAGCTTTTGAAAGAAATGGTGTCATATGAAAACATTTAAAACCTTCTCATTATATGGACAGGTGTAAAAAACAAAATTTTAAATAATTAAAGGTTGACTAAGCTGCTTCAGCTTCTATTAGGTTGCTTTTATTTTAAAAGCCCTGTTTTCTACTCTGGAGAGGACAAAAAGTTTTGTTTAACACTTTGAAGGAATTCACGCTGTCAGCTCTACCAGAACTATCACTTCTATTCAAACAAAAGACAGATGTAAGAAAAAAATGAGGGATAGCAGTGACAGTTTTAACTCATTTCTAAGGTGTCTCGCTTGTCAAATCAAAAGTCTATCAGTATTTCCATGTTTAAAATGTGAAAAATATGGCAGACTGCAGGTCAAAAATAGTTCTATCTTATGTACAAAGCATATTTGTATCCTATTAGCCTCTCCCTCCTTTAGCCTCAGGAAACCAAGGGACAGGAATGTAACTAGCTGCCTGCTTTAAACACGAACTGTCCACTCAGCCTCAAAAATAGCTGTACTGTCCACATAAGCTCATAAAAATAGGACAGACTAATGAGCCAACAAGGTGAAAACTGGCTAGATAACCACTGTTTAAAACTTCAAAACTCTTTAAAACACTTTCAAGCTGTTTGTTAAGAGAAGGGTCAAGTGATACATGTTATTCCTAAACTCTTTTGATTGGGCCTAGAAGTAATAGCCAGACTGGTACAAAGGAAGCAGCTTTGAAGTATGCAAATCACCCTTGAAATACAAAAGTGAGTAAAGAGATGAAGCATATTCCTTGACCTTCTAAAAGCACATATTTCATGTTCTCTTATATCACAAGGTTTCTTTCTATAGCACTTGACTCTTCAAGAGGCTTGAGTACTGAGGAGCACAAGGGCACATTGAAAATTGGCAAAGTTTTAGATACAAACTTGAGAAGTTATAGAATTATAGAATGGCAGGGTTGGAAGGGACTTCCAGAGATCATCAAGTCCAACCCCCCTGCAGAAGCAGGTTCACCTAGGTCAGGTCACATAGGCAGGTCTGGAAGACCTCCAAGGAAGGAGACTCCACGACCACTCTAGGCAGCCTGTGCCACTGCTCCCTTCTCCTCACAGTAAAATAGTTTTGTCTTATATTTAAGCAGAACTTATTGTGTTCCAGCTTCATCCCATTACCCTTTGTTCTGTTGCTAGCTACAACAGAAAAAAGGGATGTCCCAACCTCCTGACACCCACCATTTAGACTTTTCAAATAATATTAGTTGTTACTAAACTTTCAGCTAAAAGCTGTGCTTATTATTGTCATAATAAATTTACAAAAACTGAAGAGAGCTCAGATCAAGGATGAGCAACTTGTTGCTATGTATTTTAACTGGAATGGGAGACCAATTAAGGGAAGAGAAGAACTACAGGCATCACCAGTTGACTCTAATATGTATCAGCTTGGCCTGTGGATGCTAACACACTATCCTATGAAAACCTTGCATGGGGCTGACAGACTCTAAGCCAGTTTAGCTTCACAGTACATTCTCACATGCTTATCTATTATTAGAACCTAAAGATTCCCTTTTCCTGAAGCTGTTATAGTTCCAGTCAATTGTTGAGCTGAAATTTCCCTCTTTCCACCAGCTATGCTGCAGTTATCTGCTGTTCTAGTATGGAAAACCTCTGTTTAGGGAAGAAGTAGAACTCTACCCAATCTAATAGGTAAAAGTTGTCAGGAAACAAGAATTTTTTCTGAAGCCTTGAAAGAGATATTGTTTTGTTTTCTAGAGATTACTTAGGAAATATATTTTATACTCTCTTAAAAGGAAGAAATTCAGATGGGGGAGTTTGACCATCTCAGGTTAAAAAAACTTCGAAACTTATGAAAGCATCGTCACAGATGATGGTTCTCACTGAATTGCACAACTATTCTTGAAAAACTTAAATGTGCACAGACTTCCTCAAAACCAAATAGGCTGGAGCTGAGAGCTTTGAGGAACCTCACTTAGTTTCAACCCAGCTATTCTATCCCTATCTGTGTGTAAATGAGAAATGGCTGTTGGATTATCTTTAAAAAACAGTATCATCATAGAGTCGTGGAATGGCAGGGTTGGAAGGGATCTGTAGAGATTATCTACTCCAACTCCCCTGCAGAAGCAGGTACACCTAGATCGGGTCACATAGGAACATATCCAGGTCGGTCTTGAAGACTTCAAGATCTTCACTCATCCCAAACTCATCAGATCAGTCCTAGACATTGAAGGCATTTGTAAGAGAGAATAATTGGTGACACCTTATGAGTACAGACTTTTCTGCAGTCCTAATATTGCTATGTGTGCTCAGGGTACCAATTTCTCCTTCTGGTTAAAGTGCAAAATACAACCCATTCAGCTATTAGTGCTATTGTAACAGGAAATATGTAAAGGCCACCATTCTTATCTCAAGTGCAAGTCCTCATTCTGGATTTTGTAAAATCCTTTTCTGTTCAAATACAGACAGAACTGGATAGAAAAATAAGTGGAAACATTTGTTTTGTGAATATAGAACTAAAATAGGAAGTATAAAGGCAGCAAACAAGGAGAAAGCATAGCATTCCTTCAGTTAAGGTTGACAAAGCACCTTTTGTGGGCTCGTAAATGAAAGCTTATTCATCTTTTTCTTCTGAAATTAAATATAGAAAGTCTCCATAGCAACAGGCATGTTGTAAGATAGATATATTTCGTGATGTTCCAGATATTGAATGGCTGATTAAGGGGAAGGGGGTTTGCCAGAATAACACAGGACTTTTTACAGTACTTTCTAAGGAAAGAAGCAGTACCTATTGCCACAGGGCAACATTTTTCCTTACTGTAATAATACTAATCTTAGAAGCTTTTTTGTTTTTCTAAACAAATTGTGCTCAGTTCTTGTTGTGCTGTTTTGTGATGAGATGTGGATTTTAAAAGAGAATTTTACATTTAAAGTTAGTAGTTTATTTGGTATTTTGCAAGTCCGGATTTTACAAAGCTATATTTGCAGCAGGTCAAAGTGCTTTTTAAATCACTGAAGTCACTGCAGAGATACTAGGTTATAAGACCTGAAGCTCTACAGTCAGTCTGTTATCAACACACCGGTAAAAGCATTTGAAAAATGTTGTTTCAGTAGTGCAGCTGTTTGTCACAGCTCAGTAGGTGCTATGCAAGAGATGGAACACAACGGCAACCCAAAAAACATTTTAAAACTTACTTTGAAAATTATGCTTTGTGTCAATCACATAAGAACTAAACACTGTGCCTTTTCTGTACAGGGACCATACCCAGCTGGCATGGCAGAAAACTGTAAAAGTGAAGAGCTGATCCAAGCCCAACAATTATGGAGAGAAAAGTTTTGACAAAACTTTGATACTACATTGGTATTTATAATTTAAACCCCACCCAGTATTTTATCAGAGAATCACAGAATGGTTTGGGTTGGAAGGGATGTTTAAAGATCATTTAGTCTTTTGCAAGGGCTTGGCCCTATAAATCTAGGGGCAATATAAATCTTGATATAAATCTGCAGTGTAGAGAGGGAACAGTGGACATGGATTTTGGTCAGCATTCTGAAGGCAATTTTCTTTGACAGTCTTTATTCCAGATGCTCTATAGCATCAGATTGGTGTATGCTGCAATATGCAGTTTCTCTTCCAGATTCCTCCAAATGGCAGTGTTTCTGAACTCGATGTGGGGAAGGACATGGAGCAATAGGGAATTATTTCTGTTCAGTGTGTTCCAGGATTTAAAGAGCAGCCACAAAAAAAAGATGGGAGATTCCCTTTTTACAGGGTCACATGAAAAAGATGAGGAGTAATGAGTACAAGTTACCTCTGGGGGGATTCTGACTGGACACAAAAGGAGCACTTTTCACAATGAGAACAATCAGCCTTTGAAATAATATCCACAGTGGGGTGAAGGGTTCCCCAACATTGGACAATTTTAAGATTCACATGAATAGGGTATGGGTTATTTTGTCTAGACTAGGCTTTTGCCAAGAAAGGTTGGGCCACATGATTGTTGAGGTTCTTTCCAACCAGGGATTCTGTGATTCTATCATTCTAGTGCTGCTCTTTGAGGCCTTTTTGACATACTGATGCTCACCATGCATTCCTGATCACTCATGTTAGAGAGTAATGGGTATAAACTGAAATAGGTGAAGAAAAGCATTTATGAAATGACCAAGAAAGGAAGAGCTGATTTTTCAGGAAGATTGTGATAAGCTTCGTTTGTGTAGCCTGCCAAAACAGAGGCTAAAGGAGGATAGGTTTGCTTACTATAAATACCAGATACATGGTAGGCTGCAGGAATGGTTACTTAAGCAGAAGGGCAGTGCTGAGCACAGAAGTATATTTTAAAAGCTGAGTATAGGTGCATTTTGAATGAAAATTGTAAGTAGAATTAAATTTTACCATAAATCTGAGGCTCTGGAGCTGCTTCCCAGCAGGAATATCAGATGGAAATAACAATCTGACTATCTTTCAGGTGCAGCTAGTTAAGCTGATGTTAGGTGCCAGAAGGTAAAGGAGTAAAAATGTTTGTTGGTAAAGATATAATATAAACCCTGTGCACTTTTGCTTGTTAGTGTCTACAAAAGCAGCCCTGTCTCCTTGCTCCTGATTGGGGTGATTGAGGTGCCTTTGGAAGGTCACCCTTACAGCCAGGGTGAAGCAGTTTTTTTTGAAAGTGTGTAAAGTCACCTTAGAAGTGGACAGAATTGGTACCTCCACCCTTCAGGTATGAAGCAGCCACTGCTGATGCACACTCCTGTGTTCCTACAAACTGGGAATTTCATGTCAGCTGAATTCCTCACTCCTGTTTTTATTCTCTCAGAACAAACCATGAGCTCCTGCGCTCACTTTTTCCTCTCTCGTGATATTAATTTTTTCTTATAGACAACACAGGTAGCAGCCTTCATTGCTCAGTTGGAATAGCTGATAGTTCATTGTATTTCTCCATGGTACATTGTGTTCTCCATAACAGCATCAGGTCATTGCGTTTTTTTTTTTTCTCCTGCATGAACAGATCATCTTCTGTCCTATTTTGGCTACAATGTCAACAACAAAGTTGAACCAGGGAGAGACCTGTTCAGCATCAGTAAGATAACTGAAGCACAACTTCTTTGAAATGACACAATTTAAAATGTGTCTCCCCTAGGGAAGCTCTGTTATTTTATTTTTTCCTTAAGCTAATTTGAGGTTTGTTTTTCTTTGTCTCAGCACGGCAGTTTGGATCCTAATCCTATCACATAGGTATCATAACCTCTCAATGAGAACATACCATGCCTGAAAATACCAAATGCTGTGAGTGATATTTCTTTTGGAATTTGTGTTTAGCACAACTAAACAGCTAACTATAGGGGATTCCAACAGAGGATTAGAATGTTCTATCTGACAGGAATTGCCATAGCCACTTGTATTAACTGGATTATGAATCTCCATAAGTACTTAATAGCTTAATAGAGTTTTCTGTGTTTTCAAATATAGTATTCTTAAAGACGTCTGTGTGTCAGATTTTCCAAAGGAAATGGAAAAAATCACCAAAGCATTTCCACCAAGGGAAGACAGAACCCCTAGGGTATTAATCCAGATCTTTGAGAGGCTGGAAATCTCAAGCAGCAAGCAGAGAACAAGCCATTTCCAAACTTCTGGAAATTAATTTTCTCAGCCTCAAAGCACATCAGGGCTGGGGGTAAGAGGCAAGTGACAGTCTGGTCTCAGACAGCTCAGAGTGAAGTTCTCTTGGCTAGATAAAGACTTTTCTGTTAACAACTCTTTATTCTTGAGAAAACAACCAAGCCTGATCTGGATGGCAGGAAGAGCTCAACTTACATCTAGCTCTGAATGTTTTTGGCTTACTGAAATCCTAGTATGTGGTAGTATTTTATTGAGATGCAGTTCTTTGATAATTTCACTGACATTTTATACATTTTCCTTTTGTTCAGAGGCCCTGCATTTTCAGATATTCTGAGGGGAATTTTTTTCAAATAATTCTTCTCCTTTAGGTAACACTTTTAATCTTAAATTGTGATCATTCCTTCCGACCTTGTTCCTCCACTGCTTTAAAAAAAATAAAATGGCATTAAATATCTCCCAAAAGTTTAGAATATTTGGACATGAGACATAGTTTCTGACTAATTTCTGCTCTGTGGTACTTCTAGTCTATGGTTACATCCTACTTTCTAAGAAGAAGTCTGTTACTCAGGCAAATGTGTCAGTGCAAAAGAGTGGAGGTTTCTTGAACTTCATTTGAGAGAACCCTGGTCATCTTAATTCAATACTATAGAGCAAGATTCATTTACTTAAGAATCATTTAATAACACAGCAGGTTGTAAAGCAAACTACCGGTCAGAAGTGTCAGGCTAATTTAGACAACTAGAAACCATGATCATTTTTTCTAGAGAAAATTACATTAGACAACTCTCTTCCTGAATCGTGTTGCTAAAATTCTTTAACATTAACTGTAACCATGGAAATTTTTGTGGATGTACAGGGTACTACTCTTGGGAGAAATCTATTGCTGTATTCTGTAAAAAATGAAATTTAATGTGTTTGTATCTCTTTAATTTCACAGTTACATAGAATGAATAAAGAAACATTGCTTTAAAGCATACAGTTATGATACTGTAATTCTCAACATGACCAACTACTCCATGTACTATCAACTTATACAGCCTGGGAAAAAATAGATACTAGTTTCATGAGAGAATGACAGATCTGAGTATTTCTAGTTCTGAGAATGGGCACACATCTTTTTTCTAGGCTCATAGCATACCACATTGCATACCATATTTCACTGAAAACGCATTAGCAAAAAAATTGCAATTGCCATTGTAATCTTTTCCCTGTTATTGCTGCCTTTCAGTTTGGCCAGACAGCTGGCTCAAAAGTGGAGGCTCGTTAGCAAGCATTAACAGATGGGCTCTATTTTATTGTCCTCAGCTCTCCTAAGTAATCCAAGTGAAGCCAAAGGCATGTTCAGCATATACATATACTGTGTCTTTATCTTTAGCTTGATCTTTACATGGGTTACATCACCATCTACTATGCCAAAGCCTTTAAGGGAAACAACTGTTCTTACTTTATATCCACTTCAACAGAGTTGTATTCCATAGTCTGTACTACAGCTCAGAGAATAATAAATCAAAGTTGTAAGTTTTAACGTAACAGTTTAGACAAGTCAGTACCCTACCAAGTCTGTAATAGACTCTTCTTAAGACACAGTTCATGGGCATCCTAAAAGTAATAGTGTTCTTCATAATAAACATTATAAAGTTGGGTTTCCAAATTGTAAAAACCATGAACAAAACGAGTGGTGGGATGGTTACAATGTATTCACATTCTATGCAGAGAATTGTCTACAGTTATGTCTGTGTTGATTTTGTGATGTTTTGTTTTTTTCATTTAACAACCCAGGTACTGGTGACATGAATGTTGTTTTTAATGGTCATCACAAATACATCAAAATATCCATGAACTGTATTTGGATTGATCTTTACTAATTGTGAATAGGCTCTACAACCCTTACCTTTAAAAGAGATTTATCTATTAAAACAAATAAAGTCAGTTATCTTTGGGCTATTAGACAGCTATATCTGCAAATATTATATACATAAAAAAAGAGTGGTACTAGCTGGTGAATTCACATCTAGATGCCTGATAAACTTTCCTTCTTTTTACTTCGTCAGCAATAATTTTTGAGTAAATACATGACCCTCCATCCCTATGTGAAAGAACAAGTGAAAGATATCAAGCTTTACCTCTGAAGGTCTCATGTTCCTGGTAAGGAGCAGCCTGTCACAAAATCCATTAAGATTTGCTCAGATGGAGAAGTGATATTATAAACAGGAAGAAAACTATGGCAGCGATGGGCAAAAAAATGCACATTAGTGGAGTTGTACTAGGCATGCAAAGATGCTTTGCTTTGAAAGGCAGGTCATGAAAGGTAATTGAGAGTATGAATGGACACAGAACAGTTTAGTCAAATTAGATTAGTGCAAAGGCTGTCAATAAACAAGACCTGAGAACAGGAAAAGGAGGAGAATTAACAAAAGGAAACAATGTATTTTTAAAACCCAAAAAGGTATGGTATTTTGAACAAAATTAAACAATAATCAAATCAGTGTTTTTAGGAAAAGTTCTGGTGCTTTTTAAACATGCAGCATAGATCCAGTATGACAGCAGTACATTCTGGACTCACAATCTCTGCTATAATTTCTCATTATATCATCTTAAATTATTTACTTCTCCAGTAATATAATTCGAAATAACAGTAAAAGCAATAACATGTATCCTCAGAGTTGGCACAGGCTTCAGACCTTTAAAGATGCAGTTGTTTGGAGCATTTTTAATTCCTGTCATAGTATTCACACTCATTTCAGATAATCAAATTACTAGACTATTGTTTTTTCCTTTCTAGCTATGGTTTGGTCACTTCTGGCAGATTTGACTTGCAGGCAAAGTAAAGAAGGCTTGATCACTCCACCTCCAGTAATCTTGATTCTCTGGGCTGAAACATTGCATGCATTATGAAAGAGACATACCTACGCCTACTTGTAGCCTCCTTGAGGCTTTTTTTTTTTACTTCCCTGCTTCTAAGTTATCATCTACGACTCCAATTTTTCAATAGAAATTCACTCAGTAAACTGAATCACCGTGATGTAGATCTAGGCAAACCTGTATCAGGATTTTAATCTAGCAACTTGAGAGTATGAACCTGCATGACTCTGTCTTAAATAAGGAAAATAAAATAAAAGCTTATATATTGTTTCATGGCCTTGAATCTATATAAGACAAACTTTCTAATGAGCTGCTCGGGATCAGCTCTTGGTCCCACTCAGACAGTACCAGAGAAATCAGTGCAATCAGGAGCATCAACACTAGGAAATCAGAAGGAAACAGTTCAAGTTGTTGTATTTGTTATTAACACTTTGTGATTGTGTTTCTATGTTTTGTCATTTTATTATTGCATAAATATTTCTTTTGTGCACCTAGGCCTCACAATGCTGGAATCCTTGCAAATAGCTACCAAAGATGTCATGCTTGCTTGTAGGTGAAACAACAGCTGGATGAGAGCAGGTAAACAGATTTGCAGGTGAAACAACAGCTGGACAGGAACAGATAAACAGAGTGCTAAGTAATAGGGAGGTTGTCTTTTGTCTAGTAAGCGACAGTCACAGCCAAGTGCTTTGTTAAAGGAAGAGCAGCAGTGCTTTACAACAAATACATCTCTGTCATACAAACTCCAGCCACTCCTGTGTGTCAACAAGTGCTGTTTTCTCTTCTCAAGGTGCCTGGGGACAGAAGTTGAATGACATGAGACATAGTTGTCTGCTGTATTTTGCTCTTTCACCAATTTCTTGCCTGAGTCAACGTATATCCTCAGTTTTATTATTGGACCTTGATGCTTTATTTTCTGTAGTAACAATTTGGCCTGTTAGCTTCTCCTTTCCACAGATGTCTACATAAAAAACTGAAAACATTGGCTGCACAGCTCTCTGAGATAAAAAATCCCTTTTCGAAAAAAAAAAGAGGTATAATAACTATGTCTGCAAAGGTATAATCAGTTCCAGTACCTGTGATATCAGCTTTGGTATGCATCCTATTCTCTGTGAAGCCATCCCATCATCTAGATCTTGTTATCTAGCTACAGACTGACCTAATTTTGATTTTAAAGTAGGAAGAAGGAAAAGGGAAAAAAAGCGATTCTGACAGTGATAATTTGAGATCCGTGCTTGATTAGCCAGTCTTTTGGAGTTGTTACTTATGTTGTAGATAAGAGGGAATACTGTAGGTAACGGGGCAGGGGTTTCTGTTCCTGTAGGTTTTTCTGTTCATTTGATGCAAGTTGAATTTTGACCCTTTCATACCTTCAGTCCATCTGCACTGTTCCAGTAGAAAGCAGTGATAGTGCAAAGTATATCATTTGTAAGCCATTAAAGGTAGAGAAATGGAGCCTCAATGAATTGCCATTCTGATGCCAAACCAGTCCCCTGCAGTTTTAAAATTAGTCTAAAAAGAACAAGCATTTGTTTTTATGTTGATTTTTGTAGATTCCCAGAAAAAAATCCACAACAAATATATTATTTCTTTCTGCATCATGTTTCAAAGAAGAAAATGTCATTTGTACTAATGTGCAGAAAATTATCTGATTGGCTATTACAGTGGGATGATATTTAGTAATTGTCCTTGTCTCCATGATGCTGAGTAGTTAAAATCATTATACTTTACTGATGGATATGGTGTCAAGGTCTAGGTAAAACATCATTGTGCTACATCTGCTTTTCTTATACATAAATAACAGAAAGTAGGCTAATGATAGTGTTTCTTACAGTAATTACATTAATTAAAATAATGGAACACTGTGGAGCTTCATCTCTAAACTTCTTTTTATATTCTGAAGAAATTTGTAGTAGGTCTAGGGCTCTTTCCCAAATGCTTTACATAAAGTTGAAACATGGTAAGGTTTCAAAGCAGTTAGTAATTAGATATCCAATTGCCCTCTTCTATTAGATCCTGTTGTTAAAGGTACTTTATAAGAGAAGCATTCTTCGTAACTCATATACATGATAGAATTAAATCTAAGGAGCAGACTTAATACAGTAAAATGCAAAGAGATCCCTTCACTGTTATTTATAAATTCTTTATTGATATCTCTACTTTTAGAGAGAAAGCACAAGGATTTCAGCTATATTTTAACTGCAGAATAGTTATGGTTCTCTTCAGATTACAATGAAGGCTTACAAAATTAAGTTTGACAGAAGATATTGGTTAGATATTAGTGACATTACTCTAGATACAGGACCTGAACTAAAATCTTAGAGCATTTCAGAGCTACTCTCATGCAATTCAAGAGACATTAACACATAACAATCACAATTTGCAACCTAATCCTAATCCAGTTCCTAACCAAAGGCATTTAGGTGCCTAAAAGTAAATGCTGTATCTTGAGCTGCAAAGGTAGGCACCTCAAACCTAGTCAGATGAAGAAACTTGCTTAGATAGAGGTCATTAACTGTACTAATGACCCCCTGTAATATCTACGTATATGTAATACATAGAATCATAGAATCACTTCAGTTGGAAGAGACTTTTAAGATCATTGAGTCCAACCACTAACCTCCTAATGCTAAGCCCATCACTAAACCTTGTTCCTCAGCACCTCAGCTACACGTTTTTTAAATATCTCCAGGGATGGCCACTTCCCTGGGCAGCCTGGGACAGTGTCTAATAACCCTGTCAGTGAAATAGTTCTTCCTAATGTCCAATGTAAAGCTCCTCTGGCACAACTTGAACCCATTTCCTCATGTCCTGTCATTCATTATTGGAGATAAGAGATTGACACCACCACCCCCCACCCCCACCTCACTACAACCTCCTTTCAGGTTATTGAGTGATAATGTCTTCTCTCAGCCTTCTCCTCTCCACATATGTATACTATAGTAACAATCTTCTTGAAAGAGTGTTGGGTACTCTGCAGCCCTAAGATCAAGTCTAACTCCACAAGACACTGCAGCTCATAAGCTATTAAACAAGTCAACTTTTGTTTTCATGATAGTCAGGTAAGTGGCCCTATCAGGCTTCTAGAAGGAGCTGTATAGATGAACTATGCTACTTCTCATAAAAATAACCTCTGACTTTGATGAGCCCAGCTAAAACATACCACCTTTACTTCTGAGGGATAAAATCCTAACCTTTAGCAACGCTCCAATATAGTTTTTCACCTGAGGTCATTAACAATGTAACTCTCAGAAGCTGATATATTGACCTGAACCACAAACTGAATTTTTAGTTGACTCTTAACTGGAACCTGGAAAGGTATGTTCAGCAAGTGAGGTTTGTATTGAGTAAAATGGCTGATATGGAAGTAGCATGAATTTCTTAGTGAATTTGCTTTAAATATGCCCTAGGAGCTCAGAAACATAAATCACAGTACTTCCATTATTTAGTTTTTAATCACAGTTCTTAATAGCCTCAACATTCACTGTTGCTTTTAATTACTATTCATATCTCCAACCACAAAAAAGAGGCTCAAAGGATAAAAATAATCAAACATAAGAACCTGTTTTTGATTTAGAAACATTCATAGTATTAAAATAGAAATGTTGCTCCTAGCTATACAGTTTGAATTATACATTAATTCATTTCAATTTGTTTCCATAGTGCTATTTTGGGTTGGTGTGTGGTTTCTTTTTCAATTATGATTTACATTTCATGTGCAAGATTTATTTCCACTTTTAATACTCAGATATTAGGTCATCTGTATAATTCATTAATTCATCAAAGTAAACATGATATTCTACCAAAAGTGTCTCCTGTGGTATTAGCTGCTCACTAACTATCAAGTGCCACAGGGACAGTGAGTCAGAACATTTCCAAGTGGACAGCAGAAATCTAAGATTCTAAAAAGCAGATGTAAATCCAGTGTACTGTGGGTGACAGTCAGCCAGAAGGCATGTCAAAGCCCAAAAGGCATCCTGAGGCAAATATTCACACGGTTAACTATGCCACTTCAGTTCACACTAGGTAAATTCATAATAGTAATGTTTTGTCAGTAATTTATTTTTCCTAATCTAAACTGCAGTTGATGTATTTTGTATTACTGTAGAATCTGGAATGCACTGAAAAAAAAATATTGTTCCACTTGAGTGTGAGTACAGCCAAGATTAAACATTCACTGTAACAGAACTTGATTTAAACTGTAGATTTCTTTGAGTCTAATAGTGATACACCTGTTTGCAGACCACCTTTTTATATTTTACAAGTAGCATTTTACAAGGAGGGAGCCTGCTTTTAACTTGTCACAACTGAATTTCCCTTTAGCCTGTCTTCCTGCTTTTCTGTTTTGGAGTTGACTAGAAACCAGCACATGAAGGAAGGCCACCCCATGCACCCATGGGAGCCCCCAGTGCAAAAACACCTGAGTGCCATCTCCACTCAATCTGAATCAGCTTTCCCTTCCAACGCTGGCTCCAAATGTCTTTGAATCACACTCAGCAGTCTGCTTCACTGCTTCAGTGCCAGGAGTTAATCATGATGGACTAATTAATTAGAAATTAAAGTGCTGTCATCACCTCTCTTTTTCCATCTTCTTTATTAGTTTGCAAAAGAGTTCTGCCTAGGCAGAGCAGAGCAGAATGCAAACACATAGTTTGCATGACAACAGTGAGAAGTAAGCTGTGAGTATATATATACACATAGGCATATGTTTTTAAATATACGTATATACATATATATATCCACACACACTGAGTGGTTGTAACTACAAATAAATACTGTAAGCAATGTTTGTATATAAATTTTAAATTAAATTACTTGATTCTTGCTGTCCAGAAACTAAAGCATCTTTTCTGTCAAATTCAGAGGAAAAAAATAGAGAAAAATGCGGATTGATCGCCACCTGGAGGTAGGTGTCTTCTTACCTGCTCCCAGTCGTGCTGGGCTCCATGGTACAAGATGTGTATGGGATCCCCGAGGAGAAGGCATGAAGTTTCTGGCACTGGGATTGTCACTAGAGGTAAATTGCAGCAGATAATTGTGTAATTATATTTTTTATCAGTCTTTGGACCAGAACAAAAAGTTCTGAAAACTATACTTATTACTGTGCTCTACAGGTGACATATCTGTGCTTTCAGAACAAACTGCTCTGTGTCTTCTTTTGCTTAAGAGAGGAGACGGGAGGAACAGCATAGGCAGTGGAAGGGGCCAGAATTCAACACATTTCAGCATTTTTCCTTTAAATTTGGCTTGCAGTTTTAGGACTCTTCTAGGGCTTAGAGTTAGTAAGATGGGAATGAAATTCAATTTCAAAAATTAATTCTAAAATTTGATTATTTTCATTCACCCTGAGGAGAGATATAAAAACCTAAAATAAAATCCAGCCAAAGCCATTCGCGATGACAGCTCTTCTTCCTTTTCTCTGATGCCAGGCAATGCCCAAGGGAAGAAATGGTTACTGCAATAGAAATCATCCAAATATGAGGTGTAATATTCCTTGGAGTACAGCAAGCATGTCCGTCCCAGCATGGGCTGTACATGATGGATTAGATATTTACAGGAACCCTACCAGTGCTTATTATGCTGCCCTCTCCACTCAGTAAAACAGCTTTTTCCATTCCTCTGATATGACACAAAGATCTGCACTGAGGATGGTTTCATTAAGCAACAAGGACCATCATTGAAGACCTATAAACAACCTCTCCTTACACAGTTTGAAATGGGTATTTGAAGTCCAAGATCATGGTTAATACAGGCAGTACTAGAAAAGCTTGTAAATGCAGGACATAGCGCACTCTGAGCCTTTCCCAGTCGAGAAAAGAAATGACTGTCATTTCCCATAGCAGGCATTAGCCTTTGTAGGCCTGCCAAAACTGTTGTGGTGTACCACTAACCCAGCAAGAAACATTAGTAGAAGCAACTCAAGTCATGCAAGTCAGACAGATATGCCTGTGTGAGCAGTTTATCTTGCCAGGGGCTCAAAGATTAGCAGCTGGATGAAGTTAATTCATATAGAAGCTATAGAGATGTATACCATAAATAATGCTGTCTATCAGCCATGCAGAGAGGAAGAGAACGAAAGAGAGAGATATGAAATTTGGCAGCCAAATACATCGGCCTCTTGTCCTGGTGAGGATGGCCAGAACCAGGCCACTGTGGCAGGTCAGAGCCCCTGAGTCCATTGAGTCAGGGTGAAGAGAAAGCACCACAAGGTCTAGTGGGAATATCAGTCTAAGCATTAATGTACATGGTAACCTATTTGTCAGTCTCCTAACTCTCCTAACTCTCGCAAAAAAACCCCACCAAATGTGTAGTGCAATTCTACAGTGATGGTCTGCTGTGCCACCGCATGGCCACATGAGGAAATGCAGGTCTGAGGAAATGTGCTCTTTCCCTGTGATAAGCACAAGAGAAAAAAATAAATGAAAAATTAAACAAGCTGTAACAGTGACAGCAAAATGATGTGCAGGCACAACTTCAAACGAATTTCAACAATTTCTAAACACATGCATGTTCTCAAGTATTCGTGCAAGCCCCCCATTATAATGTTTTTATACCATGATATTCTCTTGCTTAGAGAAATTACACTTTGAATAACCTATATTTCTTTCTTAAGTAGCAGTAGTAACTTTTGTTCCTGATCATTAGTGAAACCTTAATTTTATATATTTGTTATATCTGTATATATGGCAGCCATTCTTTATTATGTGTTTACAGTGCTAAAAATTATGTTTTTAAAATAATATTAGCCAAAGATATTGATACATAAAGCCACATTACATATTTTTGCATTTTCGTTCCCCAGAAAAGAGATGCCAACAACTGCAGTAGAATAGCTGAAACATACCATTTCTCCTTGTGTTAATCTAGACATTGCAAGAGAGCAGTCAGCCACAGAAGATGCTTCCCTGAAATTATTATACTTATCTAGGAAATAATCTGAAAACATCCATGTGACAGGCAGGATGTCATCTTTCTATTCCTAAGCAGCCCCTGATAACTCTTTTCAGGGTGACTGATCTGCATCCTGAAGAGCAGACTGCTCGAATTTAAAGAAGTATTTGGTGGTGTTGTCGTTGTATTTTGGAGTTTTTTTTTAAACTACATAATACAACTAATGATGGCCCTATAATGACAAAAATTGGGACTGGGAAGAGCTTACTAGGAAAAGATCAGCAAAAGCTGAGCTACATGCTGCAGTCAATAAGGCAATGTCAATAATGGTTGCACAAATGACCTTTCAGGTCAGCTGAAAATATGGCAATGAAAACAAAATACACCACTCTAAACAGAAAATTTGTGTTGGAGAGAAAAAGTGAGAGAAACGTGGTACATCTTTACATTATGCCTTCATTATGGTCTCTCATTTGGTTTTATTTTCTCTCATTTTTCCTGCTCTTAATTGACAAAAATTCAACAGTATATGTGTTGTGGTTCAACATGTAAGTTATCCCACTGAATTCAAAGGGACTCTTGTTCCACCTGCTTTAGCTGCTTGCTGAAATAAGGCCGTTAGTGCTGCCTTTTAACTGATGCCTATTTTGCTTACTTGTCGTCTCCAGGGTCCCAGGTTTCTGCTATTGACTGCTCTGCCAACATTTCTCACTTAACAAAGCAAGCATATTTTAAATTAACAGTATATCTGTAGTGGTGTCTTGAGAATTATTTACACAGTTGTTTTCCAGTGTGAGAAACAAACATAGCTGCTGTTGTACATCTCATATTGGCTGCCCTTTGCTTTTGCAAGGTGCCTCCTTGAACCTTTTTGCTATGCCATGAAAAAAACTGAGGTTTCTTGTGAGCACAGAGGCTGCTTTTTTCTTTTTTTTCTAACCAGAGAGAAACCATGAGCAAGGCTCTTGACCCTCTTTCCCATGAGTTGTACTCACACTCATATTTTCAGCTGATGCAGATAACTGAGGACTCAGTCAAAATTTTCTGTAAATAGGTCCAGATCTTAGATCAAGTTCTCTCACCAGTGAATAGAGAGGATAGCACAAGATTCTTCCTTTTCCTGCTTGACCACTACCTTTTCTGTCCGGATGCTATTAGGTCATTACTTAAACAAGAAGCTCAGTTTAACCTCAGGAGCTCAATGGCCACTCAGCAGACATCGTGCTATAAATAAGAATATTTATTCCCACTCCTCCAGAATTACGGACATACTAAGGCTACAATGTAACTCAAACATACTAGTGCCCAATGAAATTAATTGTCTCATATTTATTAGTATCAATACAAAAATTCTCAGATATCCCTATAGATATTGTGTAAAAACAATTTCACTGAACAAGGCCATAGCTGGAATGAAAAGTGCCTATACAGGATGTATTCATAGATACCTTCCCAGCTGCAATGAGTACCTGGATTGAGTATGGCTTAAGTTTTACTGCCCTCTCTGATATGAACGATGGTAGAAAAAACACTGGTCAGTGTAGGAGCGAATATCAGCATAGCGGGCAAGGTTGTGAACCATAAGTATATAACAGATAAATTCATCAGATCAATTAGGCAAAGATATAATTAACACATCAGAGAATGGTGCAAGGGGAAATTCCTGACAGGGAAGAGTCTGTAAGGAACCAGAGTTTCACTGCACAGGGTTGTCCCCTGTAGCTATTTGCCTTTATGGAACCACAAGTTTCTCAACAATGATTTCCCACAGGGGAAAAAAAAAAATCTTCCTTTTGTAACAGACCTCAAAATAATTCAAGCTGTCTGCCAGTAATTAAATCCATTACTTTAGCAACAGGTGGCAAAGCTAATTTTTTCACAGCTGTTATCATTTTCATGAGTCAATGTGTATTCTTTGCACGAGCTATGTAAACCGCAGAGCAGAGAGTTAGTGGCTGTTATCCAGACAGATGCTATGCTCCCTCCTGTAGTTGTCTGAAGAAAAGAGCAGAGAGGATGTAAGAGTATATGGAGAAAGGAAGGGCTTTGGGCAGGATCCCAAAAGGTAAGAAGGTGAGGATTTCAAACATTTCATAGGTTTTATTAGTCTGAAAAAGAAATAGAAGATTAAGAAAGAAAAATGAAACTTGGATTGTATTTAGAGTGTTACTTTGAGTGCTTTTTCAATTCCTTATTATACCATAGATTTTCTGTGTGGCCTGGAGCATGTTGCTGGGTCACTCTGGTTTAGTAAGTTTAAAAATGAAAATCCCTGAGAAATTTCATAGACACTAAAGACGACAGGCATAGAACAGATCGCATGTATGTTATTGAATGTGGCTCAGACTCAAAAACACAATGTGTCTGCACAAACTGGCTGTTGGGATATGTATATCATGGTGAAGACATCTGTGTAAATTACAAGAGGAATTCTGTATGTTGAAGAGCTTGCTAAGACAGAAAGCCTCCTTTAATACAAAGAATATGTGGAATGGCCACAGTTGTGGGTTCATCTGGTTGTACATATGAGTGCTATATAAGGAGGAGGAAGGCAACTCACTGCTATGGAGATGTGCTGTGTCTTCATATAAGCTTTGGAGAGCAGCTGCAGCTCATTTTGCTGTACTTCAGGATGCTGGACTTCCCAAGAATATTTTCCATGTCTTTTCCACCTTCCTCCACATCCCTCTTCTTCCTTGACTCAGAAAAGAAGGCTTCTGTAATTTCACAGAGCTGCGTCTTCCTTTTCTGAATACTGAGAATACATACAGAGAGGTGAGAGAAGTTCACAATCAATTTACTTCTATCAGTGGTGACATAAGGTTTCAGTTTAGATTTAGGATATGATACCTTTGTACTTTGTACTCCTCAAAAACTGGTTTCTTCTCCATTAACATCTTGCATGGTAATATTGAGGATACAGATTATTGCACTGAGATACTGTTTTGTCATGAGTACATTATTATTCAATAAGAATCTTTAGAAACCACTAGTTGAGAACAAAAAGCATATAACATGGAGTTATTTTTGGAGGATTTTTTTAATTGTACCTTGTTCCATGACAAATAATAGAGCACTGTATTCCTTTTCAAAGAGTCATCATTTGAGTCTACGAAATTTTTACCATTAATTAACAATTAATTAATCCTTTCTTAGAATATTAATTAACAAAAATTAACCAATTTTTTGCAGATTATTTAACATTAATGACTGTCACAAAGACGAGCTTACTTGCCTGAGCACCATTGTGTCAGATAAGGTTAACCTAGCAGGTCTTGGCCTTGCTGGAAGCTCTTCCATTGGCAGAATTATTACTTAATTCTTACCTGTATCCCAGTGGTGTTGTGTCACAGGACACTCCCATGTGGTCAAAAGATCATCAGGGTCCATATCTTTTTGTCAATTAATAGAATTAAATAGATACATGAAATTTCATATTCCCTTAAACTGTCTAAACATCAAAATGGCTACTATGAAGTTCAGGATGGAGGTAAAAATGGTTGCAGGCTTATTCTGTCTGAGCATCTTTCCTTCACTCTTCCTCCTTCATTTGACATCCTTGATTTTGCTTGATCTTTTAGCCAGCCTTGTAAGATACTTGTGTTATACTCAGAGAGAATAGTGGAAGCACTGTCATAGTCCCCTATTCTGAAATTAAAAGTCTCCTCCGTGTGTAAAAACCTCTGTATTTGGTTTCACCAGCAACCCAGCAGCACCTGCCTTCAGTGCAGTCAGTCTCAGAACTCGTCGATTTTTACCCAGAAGCATTCAAGATCTGTCTGAGGTCACCATGGACACCAAAGCACCACTACAACACCTAGTGCAAGTGCCATCTCCATCAGTGTCTCACACTGATTCATCTGCCAGAGTAACAGCAGGATCCAGAAGCAGCCTCTTCCTATTATTCTAAGCAGAAAATGAGCATGAGAAAGGTAGGACTCCCTGCTGCCCCATTTCCTCTTTCACCAAAGCTGGTTAACTAGCTCTTAATTTCTGGGATAGTGTTTGCCCATGGGAGGCAAAGTCATGATTCAAGTACTGTTCTTCACTGATGTTGTTAACTTCAGAGTTTCATGTGATGCCATTGACTGATACAGGGAGTTCCAGCTTTGCAAGGCAGTGAACCAGATTGAATGGTCTTTGGAGAAGGGTAATTTATTTGTGAGGTTTAGTAGTGTTATTTGATTATTTGTCTTCAAGGGTCGCATGGTGGAGGTAGTCTTCCTGGGAAGTCATTACATGTTTCTCAGTGATTCACTGACTTCTGGCCAGAGCACTGTTTGTAACTGATCTATCTGAATCTATCTGAATCTTTTTCAAATCCTTCCCACCATTAACATTTCAGCAACTCCTTTTCTTTGTAAATTCGTGGTAGTTAGGTGTTACTCAGATTGTATGAAAATGGTTTCAAACACAATGATTACATATTGAACAGATGAGCTGTCTCAGGTTTATGTCACAGCCCATCTGCCTGTTTTAAACAGGCTTCCTGCATTGTAACATTTCCTCTTCACTAGGTAGGCAGTAAAAAAGGCTGCTAGCACGTAACATCTCCATTCCATTTGACCTTTCCAGAGTGTTATTTCGCATGCATACTTCAAAGTTTGCATTTTGGCAGCAGGTGCTATTGCAACAAAAGCTGTTTCTTCTTTATCCCACTGCCTTTAGTGTGGAGGCTGAAGTACAACATGTCAGCCAAAGATACAACAATGTAAAGTAAGCTTAGAGCACACAATTCAAGACTGGATCCCACTAAGATATAAACTGTAGTGAAAGTGGGAAATGTATATGTCTTGGCCTTATGTTCAGCACTGAAGTACACTTGGATTTGGACTGGGATGGGACTAAAAGTCAAAACTGATTTTGATCTATACATCCCTGATCAGTCTCCCATCCACTATGAGTATGTAAAACGCAAATACTTTCCCTACAGGTTTCATGTTATAGTCCTTGTTGTGTATACTAGTCTACATGAGTCATGGTGAATCAGCCACAAGGTGTCAATATAGTGTAGCAAATACTTACTCAGGTTTTGCTGCTACAGCATCATTTGGCTGTTAGTACAATTAAAACCTGCCTTCTGGTGGGTTATTTGAATATCTAATTGCAAAAAATTCAGGTCAGATCACATCTTTTGTACCTGATTTATTTAATCAATTAAGTCTTCTTATGCTATGGGGGCATGTGCATGTAAATTAGTATAAATGACTGAAGTAAAAAATGTGATAAGGCAAAAGCTACTGTCTGTAAATACTGTAGCTCTGTGTTTTAGAAAGAAAGGCTGACAAAGGAAGATGCTAGACTGGTGGGGGTGCATTAATTTTTCTTCAAATATAATAAGTGACCATAAGCAAGAGACGTGACATTAGAATTAATTAACTCTTCACATTAAGGGTCAAATGAACTGGTGCCTGTGCTTACTTCTAAGAAGTATAATGACTGGTGAGACAAGATGAAGATGGGAAAGTAATATTAAAGAGTTTCATTATGTCTCTTTTAGATACAGCTCTTCATGTATCATTAACTATAAAAGCAAATGCCTCAAAAGAGCCAGAGCTAAATCTGGGGTTTGAATTACAAAGAACATGGAAGCAATTTGGTTTTGTACCCCAACAGGGGGTTAAGATCTAGGGAAGAAGGCCCTGTTAGAAATGAAAATGAAAGGCTGTTAGGAAAATGACTCCTAGAACTGTGAATATTATCTCTTTGAAGTATACATTAATGGGTTTTGGCTAAGAATTTTCAAAGGGGTTAAGGACTTAGCTCCCACTGAATATTAGTGACTTTTGGACAATTTACTGTCATAGTCTGCTCTGAAAATCCTATCTTAGAATATTGGTTTTGATGTATCTTTTCCTCTGCAGTAGGAGGGAGCAGGTCCATGACAGTAAGATGAACAGAGAAGCTAGAAAAGAAAATAAGTTTCTTTGTACTACAGTCTTTCTTTATAAATGATTGTACTTTACCTAATCTACTCAGTCAAGTACAAAAGCATATATAATAGGTGGTTGAGCAGAGGGTATTACATTACATGACATCCCTCAGTTGTGTTAATGACTCTGTATTGTGCTTTGTACAAAGTGGAGGTCACTGGCTAGCAGATAATACCATATTAAAACAAAACAAAACAAACAAACAAACAAAAAAAAAACACCAAAAAAACACCCCACTTTGGCTACATTTCTTAAAATGACAAAGAGAAGGAGCCTGTTTATACAAAGAGATGTTTTTCTCAGGTTCTAAACCAGCTGTGACACCATATCGTCCTTTGAGAAAGGTTTTATTGGGCAACAGATCAGTGTTGAAGGTCAAAAGAGCAACAGCAATAGATGCATCATGTTCCCTGAAGCTCCCTGGGGACGGTTGGGACAATAGTTAGCAAAACTGTAAAGTATACGGGAGTAAAACTTATACTGTTCTTTGTTTCTCTCTTTTGCATTTTTTTTACATATCACATACCCCAATGAGAGGAAAGGACTGTGTATGATATTGGTGTGATGGTGAATAAAATGCTACAGGAGAGCTTTTATGATCTTTGGAATTAAAATATGTTGAAAATGTGATTTTTGCATATCAATTATGGCAACTAAAAGCAATGGAAGCACTACTTCAGAGTAGCACACATCAGAGAAGCACTACTTCTAGTCCCATGTCAAACCTCACTTTTGAGACTTAGTCTTCAAGTGGAGACAAGAGAATACTCTAGCTGCCCCTTAGTGACCATGTGACATTGTGTGTTTTAAACACTTTTTATTTTACTTTTCCTCAAAGCAAAACAAGTCTGAGAATTTTCTTTCTTGAATAAACTGAACAAAAACCAAAACAAATTACCAAGGATGTAGTGCTATGAAGTTTATTGTATAGTGTGTGAATGTTGTGTTTTTTGATCGCTGCTGTGCTCAAGACAAGATAGATAGCTGTGCTGTTAGGAGGATTTAAGTAAAGAAGTGAGGTTGACCGACAGCTCATTTAAGGAATGGGAGAATTAGTGTTCAAAAGAACCCATCTTCCAGAGCTGGTATGTAAGAGAGTCCCAGTGAACACATGATTTCTAGCAAAAGTTTGCCACTTCCAGATTTTTACCATTACTTTCGGTGTAAATAGCAAAAAGACTTTTATTTTAATTAAAAAAAAAAAAAATCTCAGGCCCACAATAAACCATATTAATTGGTTCCTAAGACTAAGTGCTTATTCAGAGACAAGAGTTCAAATCAAAGGCTCAGATCTATGTAAACCCAAAATGATGGTCTGTCCAAAACCAATAAATTCTTCTCCTGACAGATGCACAGGTTTCACTACTTGTATCCTGTTCAACTTGCCACCAACCCCATCTGTTCTATCTTTTCTCTGAAAAAGAACACCACTTCACAGCAGAGAAAGCACTGTGCAATTAGGACCACTTGTTTGGGTTTTAACTAGTTTTTACCCATCCTAGACTAAGGAAGCCATTTTGTGAGATGATGAGTCTGAACTTCTTTCTTTTATACTAAGACTGTATTATGCCTAAGACACAGAAGCTAAAGTGTTACCTGAGCATCAGTAAGGGGTTTACAACACAGTAGAAATAAATGAGAATAGTTCCTGACATACATAACAAACCTAAGAATCTTAATTACCTGTTGTATACAACCTGGCCTGCTTCTTGATAGCTTAAGGCATAGATAAAATTTGCTGTTTGTTTAAAAAAAAATATATTTTCTTTACAAGATGTTTATTAGTCTCCTTTAGATTTTCCAGGGCTGCTAAGTATGTTCTTAATGTTCCTACAGAAGCATTAGTAGTTTTCTTACTATTATATCTGGGAGCTATTTCCTGGACAATGATTTTATTTTCTTGACTGTGAACAGAAAATGGGAGCTCCTGCAGTGCTGCACCTACAGTCTTAGAGATAACACATGGGGCCATGCAATTGAGGGATCCCACAGATGTTATGAGCCAATATTTGATCAGCATGGTGAGCAACAGCACTAGGGTGTCTGGAAGTGTAACTGTCATCAAACCCCTGGCAGGGAAAGCAGAGATTTAGGGAAGGATTAGAAGAAAGGTGATGTTGTGACTTTGGCTCTTCACTAGGACACGTTGGCCATATGGAAGCAAAGCACAAGGTTACTTCCTTATTAGAAAAACCTACCAGCTAAGTAATTAAAAAGCACACTACCCTCCATGAGGACCCAGGTCTACTGTATCTTGAAAGATCAGACTTTCTTTTCAAACAACATATTGTGGAGATTCTACCAATTTGAGTATCCTCTGCTTCTACAGATACTAGCTTTGAGCCCTTTAATATTTAAGAGCAATGAGGAAATTATTTTACTTTCACCATAACTAGCCACTCCAGACTTTGAGACATCCTAGGCTTCCCCCAGGCTTGAAGTTGTTTGTTCTAAGAATGTGCTCTCTCAAAGCAATGCCCCTATTTTAAATTCAGTAGGCTGCTTTCCTCACAGATCTTAATGTTTTGACAGTTGAGCCAAACAGATTAGATGTGGGTGGTACTATTGGCTGTGTGAATCATACAAGGAGGTTTAGAAGCACATTGTTTTCTGCTTAATGACCTTACTCACTTTCTAACTTTACGATCTCAGAGGCTTTCTTGCAGCAAAGACACTTGTATGACTTTGTGTCTGTCAATAGCTATAGACAAACTTCATGAGAAAGGGGCTGCTTATGATTTCTTTCTGTTCATACACTTTCACAGCCATTTTCTGCAATGTTTAACTTACAGCATGATTTATAGGTTCAGTGCAGAGTAGTCTTCAGAGAGAGACCTTGGAATCATTGCTGTGGCTAGTGTCGTAAAGATAACTAAATATACAACCAGAACTAGGGAGTGAGTATTTGCTGTTTGTTGGATCTCAGCACAGCCTTTGATACCACTGGGTATAGATAGCATAATTCCTCTCAAATTGACAAGGGATTGTGAAGGTAACGCAAAGACTTATTTAATTTGGCTATATCATGAATACTTACTTCACTACTTGTTCCTCGTAGCCTGATGTTCCTCTGAGTGCTTTTGATTAGAACTGATTGCTCCTTAATCACCTTGCTTTAAAATACATTTTTTTCAGTTCAGCCGTTGCTATCTGTGTAGCATAGACCTGAAGCATCATTTGGCCAGTTTTGCAGATCCTGCCAGACACACAACACTGAAGCATGTAGGGATATAAGCCAGTCTAGCAAGGACAGATATAGGCCAAGATGTCACTGTAGAGGGTAGGAGAGCTCTAATCAGTTCTGCCTCTCTTCCACTATGTACTCTGAGAATTAGAAGAAACAGAGGAATTAAAAGCATTTTAACTGTTATCTGCAAATGTGTGTGTGTGTATATGTGTGTGTATATGTATACACAAACACGTTATAGCACTTACTTACACAATATTTTGAACTCTTGCCAGAATTTGGAACAGTTGGTGAAAGCTGGGGAGAATAGCTCTTTGCAGTGGCTTTTGAAACACGCTTCCTTTGTAACATGCAGATTGTACTGCATTGACCAAAGTGCACTGTGACCAAAGTGCATACCACCTTGACCTAATGATTGTAATGAAAGTGTTCAAAAACTGTTGTTCCTGAAGGTGTCATTCAGAACACTGCCAGACTTGGTGTCATTGACCATGAGTCACAAATCTGATAATGTAATTTAAGATATTGAATCATATCCTCAGCTTGTGATTCATTATGAGATTTAAATGCCACAAGTGATGTCCTGGGCTCTATTCCAATATATATGAGTTTTAGATACCTTTCCAAAATAAGGAAGTGACTAAGAGCCATAAATTCAGTCCACCTCAACCACTAATAGTGCCCATTAAGATTATGCTTAAGCTTTTCTGGCAAGGACAAGGTAATAAACACTCCAGTACATACTGCCCACCCCACTCCCACCCTCAAGCTCCTCCTTATTTCACTCTGAGGATGCCAAAATGAAATTTTCAGCATCTCCAGGTGGGTTAATTCTGTTTCACATCAAGAAAGATAAAATAACCTTACACCTTTCATTAACCAGACTCCATTTCTTAAGGGACAATGTGTGGATAGTTACATTTGTAGCAAAATGTGTGGGACAATGCAAGCTATCTGCCACACATCTACTGTGAAGGGAACACCTGAAGAAGACTTCTCCAGAGCAGACCTGACAGAGCATATTTCATATGTACATGGTCTTCATCTCCTGAGAGTAAAATACTATTTTCTGGAAAGCAACCACTCCCTGTCAGATGCAGTGGCTTTGTCAGAGCTATATTTCCAAGTTTTCTTTATTGGTGCACACCAAAACACTACCTCCTGTCAAGATAAGTAATTCGAGGTTTGGAGTTAGAAGAACCATCATTTTGAACAGATGATCTCTTGCTAAAGTTCAATAACTTTGGGGCCTGTATTGAACAATAGATAAACTAAAAATCGTGCCTTGTTTTGTCCATCACTGTCACTGAACACTATCTGCTGGGTAAACTGTATTTTTATCTACTCCCTGCAGTTCCTGTGAGTTGTGTTGTTTATTTAAACTTGTTTAATTTTTTTAGACTTTCAGAGGACTGTAAGCCCTCAGGACATAGATTCCCACATTGCTGCTTCCTCTTTTAACTCTTCCAGTTAAATGATCCCCAATTACTCAGCCTTCTATATAGATGCAAAGTACAAGTGTTCCACTAATTTCAGCTAGTAATTTTGGCAAAGAACCCATCTATCAAACAGCAATTAAACAGAAGGTCCAAATGCCAAAGGTGGACATTCACATCAGAAAGGAGGTCACCTCTACATACCAGTAAGTCACAAAGAACATTCATAAGCCAGGGAGAAGATGCTACTTGAGGTACTCACGCTTCTTAGCACATAGTATTCCAAATATGACAGTTGTAGCTTTTTAATGCCCTCAGCACTATAGCATTATAACAATACAAAGAGTGGGGAGGAATGTGTTGGAACTGGGAACTGGCCTTGACCATATTCTGGTATGTACATATAAATACAAGGATTTCTTAGACTAAATCTGAGAAAAATTGTGTGGGAACTTGACTGTAAAGAAATACTCTTGATAAAATAAGACTTATTTTTTTAATTTTGTGATTACTATGTGTAATCTGTTCTATGCATCTGCTTAGGTCATTGTACTATTTTAATTGGTTATTAATACCCATTAATGAAATGCAGTAGTTGACGTAAAGAGGCAAATCTGCTGGATATGAATGTGATTAAAGACTGCACCTCAAAGCCAAAGTTCCTTTTTTACTTAATCTAAGGTATAAGTTCATTTGCTTTACAGTAGTTACTCTGAATTTACACATCGATGTGAATGGAGCAGCAAATGCTAAGCATAACTCAAGCAAATAAAAACAAACCTAACAGACATCTGAAAAACACAATATGAAGATTAACTGGGAGAACTGCTTGAATCAAAGCAAAATTTCATTTTGCCCCAACTGGCACTTTTCATGTTATCAAAGAATGTCCAACTTCTGATAATTTGAAAACAGGAAGCAAAGATACAATAACAGGAAGCAAAGATACATACTATAAAAGCTTATAGTATGTGTTAACAAGGAGAAAACAAATTCAGAGGTGTCAGCATCAAAGCAGCTTAGAAAGAAAAACTTGAATACATATGCTTTTGAAGTACTGCAGACAGAAGCATCTGACAGTTGCTGACTGAAATGCTCAGTTTGCAGTGTGTATTATTGCAGTAGTTGCTGGGCTTATAGCAGATGTGATATCTTGTGAAAAACTGGAGAGATAATAGAACTACTAGATCTGTGTAACAAGAAGTTTCAGCACAAGGGGGATGACTTAATCATTATGTCACATGCTGGACCTAAGTAGAAAGGATCATTGTACACTCTCAAAAAGTTAACATCAGTACCAAGAGGAGTCTGGGGAATATAGGAAGCATTGATAATGAGCTCACATTAGCTGAGCATAGCTCCAGAAAGTACAATGATGTCAACCAAAAATTTCATTCAAGGAGCAAAGCTTGACAGCTATAAAATAGGTGCAGGATATCAAAGTAAAAGGAAGAGAGCTGAAGGCATTTCTGTTCTGAAAACACACCAGAAGGATAGTAACATTCCACCTGATGTAACAAGATGTAACAAGAGACAGAGACATGCACCAAGGCTGAGTCCCTTTCCTGGAGCCAAGTACAGCGATGTTGGATTTAGAATCTCAGTTGGAAATCATCCCCGTGGTTCAACATGTCCAAGACTAGCAGAGCAAAGAGATTTGATAATTAACATGCACATTTCCTCTCACAATATGAACAATAACCCTATATTTGTCTTTCTAGGAGCGTTACCTGGAATTAGCTCATTGAAATGTTGACCTATAAATAACTGTCAGAAAGGGCTTTCTGATGAAGAGTCTTAAGGTGCTGAGCGACAGGTGAATGGAGGCTGCTTTAGATTGTCCTTACAGAGTGCTGACAGGTGATATATTTCAGAAGAAAAAAGAAAAAGCAACGTTGAAATACGAAGGCTCCAAAAGGCTTGAGCTAAAGTTGCACCCATTTCTTAGTTATACAACATGCAGCTTTTGAAATATAGAACTCCCATTCAAGATAAAGGCTCTATGAAGTTAAACAGAGAGTAAGCTGAGGTGCAATGGGTTGGTGGCCCATCTCCCACTGCTTTCCCATTCCCCCATGAAGTACATGGTCCAGGTCTAATGCAATACTGCTGATTCCTTTCCACTAACTGCAGCTGGCACTGAGGATGTCCTGCACAGTGTTAGGTTCCTTTCCTCTCAATTTCCTTTTTGCTTTGAGTTAATTATTATCTTTGTTCTGAGAAGAGAGTCTAGGGAAAATGTCTTGCATTGTATCACATATTTTCTTAAACTTCATCCAAAGTTATTTCAGCATATCAAGGGTGGTTCTTTTTCCTTGTAAATCATATTTTCAGTGAGTATAACAGGATTTCAGTAAACTTGCATTTGAGCTACATGTTTTTTCTGTGGGTTCCCAGAAGTATTGGGAATATAGCACAAAACCTTAAATTGCTATTTACAATATTTACAATGTGCTCTGGTGTAAAGTATGTATGTGAAAGCCTCTGGTATATGCCCAGATTTAAACAGAGGGTTAGGATCAGGCTATCAAGATAGAATTGAGCAAATGTTAACTATTAGCTCAGGTGGCGTAAAGACACAGACCATGCAGTGATACAAAATATGCAAAACTTACTTTACTGCAGAATTTCATGCACAAGTCTGAGCCATGCTGTTACAGCTTTTAAGTTAAGAGCTAGCCAGGTGGAATATCACTTGTCTCTTCTATTTTTAAACATTTTACTTGGCTTACTTTTAGATCAGCTACATAATTTCAAGGGATACATGGATTCAATTACAAATTAGGTCTTTTTTTCACCTCTAACTCGACAGAACAATTCTCAGTTTCAGCATTGACAAGCTCTTCTGCCTAACAAAATAATTCACTGCAAATTATTTCATATGATCTGAGAGAACACTGAAAGACAGTAAAAATGACCTTTAAAAAAAAAAAAACCCCAAAAAAACCAAAACAGTGTAGTGTTCTGTCTCCCAAAAGATTCCAACAGGAAGCGTTTGATAGTCTTGATTTATAAAACCATTTTGGTAACAGTTATATGTACAAGAATTGTCAAACATAGTGTTACTAGAGGTCAATTTTCATGTTCTCACTTAATACAAGTGTAAAATATAGGTGACAAATTTCATTGTAGCCTGACAGTTTTAAGTGTGCAGTAGATATAACATCAAAAGTATTTCTTAAGCTAAAAATGTCATTTTTAACATTCCTCAGCTGAATACACATCCCTCTCACTGTTTTGATCTTTTTGCAGCAGGGCATGGAAAACATACAGTAGAAAGCTGCCTCATGCTGTAACAAGCTATTTCTTTTAAAACAATTTTTTTTAAATGCTGCATTATTTGTTATTTTGTTTTGAACAGTTCAATGGTTGGAATAAGCCATGAAAGTTCTAGCAGATTCTAGGACAAAGAAAGTTTCAAGAAACTATCAGAATTCCTAGTTTTCTATCTGCATGGATATAGCTTCTCCTTCTTTTCCCTCTTCCATTATTTTCTACCTTGTTAAATGCTCGGTTCCAATTTTGTGTTCTGATCCTAGCACTGGAGAAGGATGGGATCAACTCTACCTATATTCATCTTCATCATGAAACTCCCTAAATTCTTAGAATAGAAGTGTTCTGAATAGTTGTCCTCATGTAGTCCTTCCATGACATATCTCCGTAAACTCCCCAAAAATGGTGAAAATACTGATAGTCAATAGATTCCTTCACTTTGGGCCTCTTTCAAGACAATGCCACCCTGTGAGACTAAGGGAAATGGCATAGCTAGTAGCAGTGACTTAACAGATAAGATTCATTAACATCTCTACTGTATATAAGATGCACACACATAGACATATCTGAAAGATTCCAGAATTACAGACACAATGAATTACCTGCTATATTCTGAGTGATTATGACTTGGACAATAAGAACTTTTCTTCATATATTTAATATAGGAGAGAAGAATACATTTCCGGGGACAATTAAAGAAAGAGGTATGATATTTTACCTCACAGCTAGGTGGAAATTATGCTAGTGACCAAATTCCACAATCTTTTAAAAGTTCAGAAATATAATTTTATTTTAATTTTTTAAAATCACTACCTGAATTTTAATGAGGGGAAATTCCATCAGAAATGGTTGCAGTTGGACCAGATGATTGTTGTAGGTCCCTTCCAAGTGAAATAATCTCTTCTAAAAAATTGTTTTATTGGCTGGTCAAACTTTTATAAGCTCTTGTGACTACTGATAGCAACCCTGAGAAAGGAGTTGACTTTGTACCAGTGATCATTAGGGAGACTGAAAACACAGATTTAGTAGGCATTTTTCTTATCTGTCTCGGCTGTGTGGATATTGCATTTGGATCAATTAAAATTCAGTTGCTTTGGAGACAGACTGAAATGTTGTTATCCACACAGTGGGGACAGAAAGGACCAAGGAGCTATACTTTACATGCCCTGGACAGTCAAATCCACTTTCCATCTGGCTAATGGAAATTAGAGAAAAATAAGGGAAGGTGTTTCTGTATTGAAAGAGAAAGTTAATACTGTCTCTTTCAAAGTGAAGAAGACTTTGGTCTGGCAGCAACAGAGGATTCCTGCAGCTTCAATGGAGCCACTTCTATTAGGAGGTTTAAGGATTACATCTCTCCAAGAAAGGAAGACATGGAGGCAGACACACCTGCACGTGTTTATGCTGTGAGGCACTAGTGATATGTAAAATAACTCTCTTATCGAGATCATTGTTGGAGATCAGTAAGACATGTGCCAGAATGAATGACTCCAGTTGAGAATCTAGGAGGATCTCTTAAAAAAAAACAAAAAACAAAAAACAACCTTTTTTTTTTTTAACTGCAGTCTGAAGTTGAAATCTTCCAGCTATGCTACAAATTAAAGTACATGTCAGCAAATTTCTACTGTGTTACATAAATTTTTCAGATGGCAAAAGAAATCAAATGATCCAACAGAGCAGTGAAGTCATCTCCCTAGCAAGTCACACTGCCTCAAAATTGTCCATCTTGACAGAACATTAGTGACCAGCATTAAAGAGTAAAACAGGGGCTAAGCAAAACCTTACAAGAGCAAAGAAAATCTCTCAAAGTAGTATTTTTCACTAACATCTTTACAGATGAGGAAGAATCAACAAGATTATACCATCATTTCTCCAATATGCATTTGCCAAATGAATAATTTTTCTTCAAGATTGTTTAAAAGACTGTTATTACATATCCGATTTTCACATTTAAAAGAAGTGAATAACAGAAACCTTTCTTTTGTAGCACTTAAATGAGTTATTAATACAAGAATGTTTTTCTGTTTTTCTGGAAAATTATATTCATTATCAGTGTTTCTCAAAAGAAAAGTATTTCTTTGGCCAATCATTGAGAAATTCTCCGAGTAAGGTGTGCCAAGGAGAGTTCTTTTTTGTCAGCAAACCTTCTACCACATTAGCCACTGAAGCAGCTAAAAACTGTACTGCTTCCCTTATTCATTACTATAATCTGAAGAAAGTTGTGTGCACTAGACTAAAAAGTTCAGTTCATTTTTCAGTGTGAGCCTTTTTTTTCTGGTTCCATGCAGTTGCCAAGCTGTCTGCTCTCCCAAACATTATTGGACTCTGACGATTTCTAAGGATGACAAAGTACTTCAGTACCCTCTGTGTTTATTCCTCTAGGAATACATTGCTTTAGCAGACATACATTTGTAATGTGCATGGCCTGTGCTCTCCTTAATAATTTTTTTTGATGAAATGAAGAGACGGGGCAACATTTTTACTGAGGGCTGTATAAACTGCTGCATCTTTCTGATTTCAGAGCTGGTAAAAAAAAAAAAATCTCAGATTTATTTAATCCAATCTAAAATGCATACTTTACATAAAGCTACCAGTACAGTCAGAGAAGCCCAAGAGGGCTTATTTGTTCAAGAGGTGGTAGCTAAAGGTGGAACTGATTTCAGTTGAAACTGCGTGTCTGAGCTACTCTCAGAGGAAACACAATCCCTAGCACAAAACTGATACAGAAATTTTGGTTCAGATCTGTAGGACCACCATGCCTACCACAGGAGGGGAAGAAAAGTCTCCTTAATGTGATGTTTGTCTTTCTGAACTTCTGGGGCTGAGCAGTTCATTCCTGATGTAATGTAGAGCAGCCTCAGGACAGCTCTGCCTCTCCACAGTTTCCTAGATGTTATGAGCAGCCAAGAACAATGAAGGACTAGTATCAACAGCATTAACTGGACAATAAAGTTGGATAAAGACGTGTCTTAAATGTTTGGTACTACTGAATGGTATATGCTAGCAAATAATTACTTTAAATAATGGCCACCTGCCATTAAGATATATGACTGCTGTCATGAGTGTTTAGGGTAGCTTCTTTTATCTTCTGCATGGAAATTCATTCAGCCCCATTCCATGAAGTTTTCTATCATCATACTAAAAAGTTCCCTTTATATATTTCCACGGAAAAACTGAAATGCTTAAAAAAATACAGTTTTCCTTATTTCTGTATTTTCAAATTTGGTTAGATTTTCTCTTCACGGTTCCTAACAGAGCAGAGGCTGAAATGACTCTCATCTGTTTATTCATCCAAGCAGCAGCATCATTCATTTTTTGAGCATGAATGCAGCCTACTACACTAAAGCTATATGATTGTTTTGCTCTGCATCACAGAAGAGATTCGTATCTATTCAGATTAATAATTATTTATTTATTTTGTCAAATGACTGGTAGAACTAAACTGAAAAGACTGAATACAGATCTAGAGACTGCAAAGCACTTCTTAATTGAGGTCCTCCATTTGTGTTTAAACAATGGTTTAAAAATCATTTTTTAAGGAATTTATTTCCAACAGTGCTATTGATAAAAAGATATTAACTGAAAAATTAGACCTGAGCACATTTCTGACTTTTCAGTCAACAAGATGATGTAGCCTGTCAGACTCTGTTTCCTGAAAACACTATGAAAAGATTTTAATATAAAAACAATTTCAATCTTGGAGACTGATAAATTGATAAGTTTCTTGTGTGGATTTATCACAATTCACCATCCTGGTAGCAGATTTTGGAAAAAAACAACAACAACAACAAAAAACTCCACAGAAATCCTGTAAAATCAAAAGACTTTGTGTTCGAAAGGAACTGCAGTTTTTTTACCATCTAATGCTGTTTAAAGAAGTGTGAGCTAGTACTGCAAATAATGTCTTCAGTCTGGTTATGCAAGTAAGCTATTTTAATTGTTGCTATTGGAAGGCAAGTATCAGCATACTACATCTTAAATTATCTGGAAAAATGTATTCCTTGGCTTTTTGTCCATTTAGTGAAATATTGTTTAAAATAGAGAAAACATTTCTACTTCCTTATATGTTTTCATTATGTCTTCAGGGCATTGCTATTTATTTTGCAAGTTCAGAGTAGCTGTATGTTATTCATTTCACTGTATTTTTGAAATATGGCCTAGCAACTATCAATTAAAGTGACGGATCAACTAAAGTGCATAGTAGTTTTGTCTATTGTAGGCTACACTCACTGATATTTCAGAACTGTTTGCTTTTACATCAGTTCACTACTTGGCTAATTTGCTTAATTATAGTCTTAGAGGCAGTGGACTTTTAACAAATTCTAAAATGTATAAAAGGGTTCAGATTAAAAAGTAACAGCTGAGTAAGTATTATTATAAAAATAAATAATTAAACTGACTAAAGCTAAAATGTCACATTGTGGTTTTCTCTAATTGCTAAATAGCACTGATATTCTCAATTAAAACATCTCCAGGCTTTTGGTACCTGTGCAGAGTCTTGATGGCTGCACATTGAAAACTGGATTTAGTTTTTTGGCTAGGGTGTGAACTGGTGAACTACTGAGACAATGTTAATCAAAGAAGACTGGGAAGGTCATGTAGTCTTCATTTCATGTTTTTATATGTTTTTACTTGCTACTATTGCCATGACAGATATATCCAGATTGCCATCCTGATATATTTGTTCATCCAAATCTGCATCCCAGTTACTATGTTCAGGTTTACTATCTCAGAATTAAGACTAACTGTAAATAAAGAGCTGTTCGGGAGACAGTGACTTTCTGGGGCATATCTGGTAAAGGAATCTCAGCATGATTTTGTAGTGCACTTTTGGCAGATGTGGCCACTACCTACCTTCTTTGATCTGTACTCAGAAGGCACTTAGGCCATGCACTAAGTGCAGAGAAGCAAAGTACAGTAGGTCAAGATGATTACAAGACCTGCTTTAAGAGGACATTCTCGATGATACAAAATGAAATATTCCTGTAGATGCATCTAATATCTCTGAGAAACTGGCCTAGCTATAAATTCTTCAGAAATAGGAACAGCTTTTCATTGACTCTTCAGGTTTCCACTTAAACACAGCAAACTCTCAACTCCCACTGATCCCAGCAAAAATTCATACTCAGTATCTCACAAAAGCAGCCGCTTTATGCAGGAGGAGGAAATGACGTAGTACTTTAATACCCTTCAAAGTTCATAAATGGTAACAGTGGACTGTTCTAGGGAGTCAGTATATTTGTTACACTTTTCCTTAATGCAATATTTAAATTTAAATTTAAATTCACTACAAAAAAAAAAAATCAACTGCCAGATTGTTGATTGTGCAGTATTTTGATGGATTTAGATGAGATTCAGATTCAGAGATTGAACAAGCAAAGGGTGCCCATGTAGATTAAACTGTGATTGCTGCACAGAACAGCATACCAGTATTAAAACTGTAGGAGGAAAAAAAAACTATTGTATTTTTTACCTCACTAGAAACACCAGTAACATGGGACTGGAGCGGGGAAAGAAATAAAACAGTCATACACAAAACC
Source organism: Urocolius indicus (assembly GCA_013401255.1). Classification (NCBI taxonomy): domain Eukaryota; kingdom Metazoa; phylum Chordata; class Aves; order Coliiformes; family Coliidae; genus Urocolius; species Urocolius indicus. The sequence continues at coordinate 203,606 of WBNH01002957.1, read as the reverse complement.
TCCCAAAAGTACTATTTTCATTTCATGGAGAAAATTTCACGACAATCATGCTTGTTTCATCCTGAACTTGTTTGAAGTCATAAGATCATGTCATGAAGATGAAAGACAGCAATAAAAGCAGTTTTCACTAAGACCCAGTAGTGGGATTAAATACAAGACCCTCTACCCAGAGGCAGGGGATGACTTGTGCCATTGTCCTTACCTGCTCTTTCTGGTCTTCAGTCAAGTATGGCCAACCTGTCCGGAGCTATTGCATGAAATTAAGGTGAGATCAACTCAGACTGTGGAATTTTGCAGGTTATGGCATAGTATTAGCAGTCTAAATACATAATAACTCTTTTTGCTTGCTGGCCTGGAAACAATAAATCACTATTCAGCTCCACATTTGTTCATCAACACCACACAAGGCCATTGCTAGCCTGGATAAACAGATCCATCAGTACTTTCCATGATGCACATATTCTGCTCCAGCTGAGGCAAACATGTATGCCTGAGCTGGAGTTCTATCAATAGTGAGGTGGTTGCACAGTAATGCAGAGGAGTCTGAAGAACAATAAAATGCTCACTATTTCATCCCCAGGACAGTGCCTCAGACTGTGATCTGTAGTAGTCTTCCTTTGCAGCAAGAGAAGGTCTTAGACTGTGTAGACTTGCAGTCCCAATTAGAGTAGGGTTTTTTTTCTCTGATTGCATCCAGATAATATGTCCAAGATGCAAACTACCACCACAATGATGAAATCTCCATAACACAGCAAGTGATATCCTAACAGTGAACAGAAAAACAAAGAAATAAAGTGTGTAACTACACAGCTTCCTTACACCAAGAGCTGGGTAAAGGAGCAAATTCATCAATTTGCAATGCATCCTGTGTTTTTCCTTAGCCAATTAGGAAGAGGCATGCTGGTACACATGCCATGCCATGCCATTAACTGGCTCCATGCAGGCACCCAAACCATTACAGGAAATTCTCACACAAAAAATTTAACTGTTAGACTAGTCACATTTTGAGTACATACTGCCTGACAATGTGAACAATGCAACAGCAATTTATTGACACAGGAAATTCTGACTCCACATCTCTTTCATTAACTTATTTTGTCATTATTTCTAGCTAGCAAAAGGGGTATCAAATGAAATGACTTCTGAGCCAAAGATTTGCACTTAAGTATTTTTTTGGGTTTTTTTTAAGTCTGGAAACCCCCAGTGAATAACAACTATTTGTCTGTCTAGGTTCTTTTGAAGAAGATCACTTTTCTGCATGTGCCAAAGCGGCTAACACAGTGAAGATCTAAAGAACCCTGAAAGAACAGAATGTCTCGTTCATTTACATACAGTAAACACATGTTTCATCCAAACACAATTGTGAAATAGTTTTGAAATCCTCCTTTCATTGCAGTTTGGAAGCTGTTGGCTAACAAGAATCCCAGCAGATTGTATTGTCTCTTGTTTACATGAAAGGATCAAATTACAAAAAAAAACCCAAAATGTTTTGGAAAGATCATTTGTCTTTTGTTTCCTGAGCATTTTCTTTCCATTGAACCACTGTTTCTAAGCATCAGACACCTTCAGGAGCCATCCAGTATAAACTTACACTTTAAAGGAAGACATGCATAAAATCTGGCACACATAATGATAGTCTGTATCACCACAGTCTAGATAAAATTTAGAAGCTGGAAACACAACTGTCTAGCAGTCATAACTCTGTCTGCATTTATCTGGCACCAGCTTCCCTTGCTCTTTCTTTTGATTCATTCTGTATTTTCTTCTCCAAATATTTTCTTAGATTGTGTACCTATAGTACTAACGCCTGACATGATGAGTAATTCTAATTCTGGCCACTTATGGGAGTAGGTGTTGAGGCTGCGTAAGACTTCACAGAATCAAGTCCAAAAGACAAAACTTGCACAGATTGTGAAATCATCACAGCAACAGCAAATTTGGCTTATATGAAAAGCTGTCTTGGTGAAAAAGTCTGTGTACATCGGGGAGTAATGCTCAAAGTTTTCCAGGGACAGGCGATATGAAGGAGCCTCGACAATAAGGCTGAAAATTGACTCTATTCACAAGGAGTGAATTCTGCAACTGACCCAACATCAGTTCAAGCGACTCTCACAATCTGTAATGTTACCTTTTCACATTTAACTGCTTTGGTAAGAGTCTGTGTGATAACCCATGGACAAAGATAAACTCACCATGGGAAATGACCACATGCAGCACCTGGTCAGACAGAGACCAACTGTCATGCATCCTTCTAAGTGTATTACAGTAAAAAACTGGAAAGGAGGGAAGAAATAATTACAAACAGCAGGGAATACAGCCAGGCACAGCCTTTTACATCTTCATAAGTAATGCTTTGTAATTTCTGTAATGGTTTTCACTGATGAGCTTTAAGAGATCTGTGAATTAATTACTTGACTCCCATAATGTGCTTGTGGTACAGCAGTAATAAATTGATCTACAAATGAGTAAACTGAAAGTCAGGGAAAGCCCTGTCCTGGCCAAACGTGCACAGCTCACTGGGGAAGAATGAGGGGAACCTGCAGGTGCAGTGGCACTTCCCAATTTACAACATCCACTCCAAGGATGCACACAATACAGTGCCAGCAGGAAAAATACAAGAAGACAAGTGCTTCCCTCTTTCCTTCCACACCTCTCCTGCTTATCTGTTCCCCTCAGGTCAAGCTTTTGGTTTTGTTTAGTTGTAAACAAGAATAGGTCAGAGATACTACCCTCAAATTTAGTAAAAGTGTCACCAAAACTTAGAGTATCAATGGTCTCTTAAGTACATAAATGGTATAGCAGAAAAACTAAGCCAGTCTAGCACAATAGTCATACCAGCCAGCAATTATAAAAAAAAATTTAATAGTAGAACATTGGTAACATGGAAAAATAAATAATTTTGTGATTTGCCTTTAACAAGAGAATATGTCTTACAAAATAGGCACCAAATGTCATTTGTTTCTGCTTAAACAGTATTTGTGTTCTTCCTTTTTCTGAATAAAATGTCTATTAAGTATTTAGGGAATGGCATGAGTCAGAGGAAGCTTGCACAGGATTCATAGTATGCAGTAAAGTACTATTGTTTTATAACAGTCAGCTTGGGAAGGCTATCAGCCCTTTAAGAATGACTTGCAAAACCACAAAAAGAAAAAAGATTTTGACCATGACTAGCCCTTTCGATCTACTCATAGTAATTGCAAGACTGGGACTTTTTTATTCTGTGAGTAATTGAGCACCACAGAAATGTTGATGAAAGCAGTACTGTAGTGCTGCTTAATTATGGTGTATGCATAGTCATTGATGGATCAGCTCTGAAAATTATTCTGATCATTAAAGGCAAGTGGAAACCAAGCACAAGAAAAAGAAATAGATAGAAATTTTCAACACTTAATCTGGATGTGCAGGTCCTCACAGAAAAAGAGCAATTTAAACATCTGTTACTGTCAGCTACAATTTCCATCTTGAGAAATCAGTGTCATAAATTTGTTCAGGAATGGAGTCTGTGTTGTGACTCAGTAGTTGGTTCAAGCTGTACTTAATTAGAGTAAATCAGTGCTGCAAATGTCACAGTTCTAATTCAGATAGAAATAATGGAGTTCAAATGTAATTTGATTTACAGCTGACGATCACCTTGAGAGGTGCTTTCTAGAAGAGGTCATTCCAGTAATTCCTTAAGGCAGTACTAATCTAAGGGATTTCTTATTGGCAAGAGGTAGAAAGGTCAAATCAAAGAAGGGTTTTGTCATAGAAAGATTCTCAATTTCACTCAGAGAAAATGGTATGACTCATTGCCTCACAGATGAGGTGTACGTGACTGGCCCTATTGCTAATAAAAACCCAGTTTAAAGACAATGGCTGCAATTGACTTCTTCTCATAGCCAAGAAGCCATATGTCCAGAGGGATAGCTGTTTTACAAAGATGAACTTGTGGGCTGTTGGAGCTCCTGTTTAGATACTTTCCATTTATTCTTTTGCTACATCTATATTAAACATTCCCAAAATTTCAACTCTGGTTGAAATGACCTTTCACAGATGATCTCTAGGCAAAAACCCCGTATACCTGCTTTGCTGGATCATGAACTCAGCATTGCAGCAACTCAGCATCAATTCGTTTCTTCTTTGCTTAAAGTCAAACTATTTTTTTCCAACCTAGCAGGACAGGATGGTTTTTACTAACACCATTAATATTGTGCAAATCTAGGCAGTCTCTCTTCCCTATTGGGGCTGTTTCTGATGTACATTTAGCTGATTTCTATCACTAGTGTAGCTTAGCTGTGCAGATAATTATAGCACATGAGCAAATAGATTTATTTTTAAAAGATAAAACTGTATTGAAAGCCACAATATAAAAACAAACCATCAACTTACCTTCTCGGTGGCACTCTGGAAGACCTTAGTCCTGAAGGGTATCTGATACATTTTGCATGTCAAAGCCAAGTCACTTAGTAGGTACTGAAAGAAAAGCAGCACAATATCACTTCTGACTGCTCATGGTCATCCCATAAAAATCTCTGCTCATGCCTCAATTTTAACATGTTCATTTTCTTATAGGTTAAAAAACCAAAACAAAGCATTAAACAGAGGCACTTGCACTATTCCAGCTGGGAACCAGCATCCCTGTGGGTGCTGAGCACTCACACCCAAGCCTGCACCTTCCCTACTAAGCTCAGTGACAAGCTTATCCAACTCTGTTATACTGAAAAATGCTCAGTTCCTTCACTTTCTTTTTTAAACTTGTTTTGCTTCATTTAATAGCCAACCACTTTGTGAAGTCCCTGTGGGGACCTAACTTAGGGTGGCTGTACTTCACATCTCCAAGAGGGGCACAGAGTTGTGACAAGGCAAAGGAGAGACTAACCAGAGCAGATGTGCATGATTGCTCTGTATTTCTGCCCTGGATTGTGGGAGGCAGTCAGGGAGCAGAGGGAGAGAGTCAGGCTTTGGCCCAGTCTAATACCTTGCCTGTGTTTGTTTAAGAGTCAACCAAAGCTCTCACACAGGAACTGAGAGCATGGAGTGTTGTTTTTCTTGATGTGTGCTGCTTCTTGTGTTTCTTGGATTCAATACCTGTGCATAATGTCTTAAGTGATTTGTTATAGTACCTTCTGAATCCTCAAGTTTATTATAGTTTTACTTGTTTTTCCTCTTGCTCATATGGCCTTTTCCCTTTGACTTTTTGTTTTTCAGTGTTTCTGTGACGGCATTTCAGGCATTGCCCAGAAATCACTGTCTCACTTGGGCGTTACGTAACAGTTGCACCAGAGATTGCTGATATTTCCTACTGTTTACAAAGCAAATGTGGTTTCCTCTTCATGTTTTCCAGTATACAATTGTCAGTTTACAAATGAGCACTGTCTGAGTCATTTTTGCCAAGCAGTCATCTCTCCACTCGCTGTATCATAGTCCCAAGTGACAGGGTGCACAGGGCAAGAACCATAACAGCAGAAAGGGCAGATAATTTGCTGCTGTAGAAGAGGAAAGTCATTTTGACTTGATGTAAAAGGTTATGAGATTATTGTGATGCTAATAATAAGTCTTTTAATTTGGCAATGTTGATACAGGATTTTTTTTTTAACTGCTTGTTTTTCTTTCAATTTCCAACACTCATTACTAGGAGCCACAGTAAAATAACACTGACTTCCCTAAAGCTACACTGAATTATACATGCTCCATATCTGCAGACATGTATTTTGAAGTTGTGCTAGCACTTACTAGACTTTAAACCTGAAAAAAAGTTGCTTTGGCTTTGCCTCCTGTGTCCTAACCTCAAAGTGTGACAGAGTATATGCAGCCTAGCCATGTTAGTCAGCTGCAATACTCCACTCCTGTGACTCCTCAGTTGGTCTAGGTTGCAGAGTAGCAAGCCATAGGTAGCTTTTGTGCCAAATCCTGTCTCTTTTCACTGAATATTTACCTCGCTTAGCCTGTCCCTTGCCAGCCTTGGCACAGCCCTTCTATACGCACATGCTTTGGAAAAGGATCCAGGTGACATATAGGGGAAGAAATGTGGGCTATGCAGCATATTTAATTTTCTTTGTGTCAATATTTCCTCACATGTGCTACAAAGGCAAATGTATCTGTTTCTCACATTTCCTGACTCTCTCTCTAAAAGCTTAAAGTAATGAACAAGAATTTTCTTATGCAATGCTTTTCCAGGCTATGAAAGAAGATTAGGTCCAAAAAGCCAGTGTGTTAATCTGCTTTCAGACAGCTCTTCACTCTTCCGCATTTCTAATAGGCACAGTAATGATGCAGTACCAAAACCACTACCCTGTCCTTTTAGTGATGGATGTTAAAGGTCATAAATAATCACTGAATCCACACTAAGAGAAGGTTACTTCTCTGCAGTACCAATAGTGTGTCACATCATGATCCATCACTTTGTCTCATAGAAATTAATTGGTCTTTTCTCTTTTGCTTCCTTCACATTAGCAGCCATTTGCATTTCCCTGCAGTGAGTTTTAAAATCAGGTTCCATGACAGATTCTTTAAATAAATGGTTCAAATGGAGGAAGAAGAGTGCCACATAGAGGACTTCACTATTGCTATGATGCTGTCTTGGTTGCAGCGAACTGAAAATGTCTTCATTCTAAAGGCTCAGCTTTGAAAGAGCAATTTCACCTTCTGAGCTGCTAATGAAATAAGTACATTCATGCCAAATTGAGACTGGTACTGCACTCTAAAAAGTGGCATCAAACAGCTGTTTGACATTATGGCTTCCACTTACAAGAAGGCTTCCTCATAAAGCTTTGCATAACCACATAAGGCTTTGAGTCACATCAGTGTTTTAACCAGGTAACGCTCTTCAGGCTTTCTCACATATGCTTCACACTTTTCTCTTTTGTGCTTAAGCAGAACTGTTAAACAGGACATTTTCTCTTTGCAAAAGACTTTTAAAATTTTTCACAATGTATTTTCCTCATCTCTTATCTCATTTTACACTGTCCATTTTATGCTGTTTCAAATTATTTCCCCTCACACATGCTTAGAACATCCTGTGAACTTTCAGTTTCCATGTCCATCAGTGACACACGTGGCTGAAACGCATCCATTTGACATACTGCCCTGAACACTTCGATAAAATCAGCCATACCCTGCTGCACACAATTACTGGAAGATGATTAAATTGCATTGCCTAATCTTTTTCTCACAATCCATATTGCAAAGTTCTTTGAGGCGTAGCCTTCCCTCCAGCTTCACCACCTTTCTAGCAATCCACTTTGCCGTTATTCTCAGACTGCAGTGACAGCAAAGTCTGAGTGCTGCATTAGGTAATAAATCAGGTAATGAAAATTGTGCCTGTCTTGATCACTGCTGTCTCAGTGTTAGCAATATGCCCACACTTTTATGTCTTCATCTAACACTAGTTTGCTTGTACTGAGATGTGGTCAGAGTGTTTGTACATGGTCCATCAGGTCTTCAATTGACATGATGCCAGCCCTTCTCTGTTCTCAGACTTTAACTTTGGCATTTGTAGACGTAAGACAAGAGAAAGGCTCAAACAAGGTAACTGGCTGTGTCACAAGCAGCTGCTTATACAGTATGGGAGGAGGCAACAGGAATTGCTTTCATGTCTCATGAACAGTATTCAAGCCATTTACAAGATGGGAGTGGTGAGACAGTATTAGACACTGCTTCCTGAGAAGCCTTGATACACTTGGATTATATGGCGGCTTGGATTCTATGATAGCAGTGTGGACAATCACTGTAGTTCATCATTTATAACTGAATTTATGATCTCATAGCAAATGGCCTTCAATTTAGTCTTCACCTTAACATTTACGGACTCATTCACTGATGGTTGCCAGTGTTTCCTAGCTCCTTGCCAGCTTTGAAGTAGTAGTTCAGTCTAATGAAGCAGGCATTTTTGGCAGAGGAAATAAAAAAGCAAGCTACTCTTTTTGCATTCAGTTATTCATTCCTTTACTTGCTTTCTTTAGGTACAATGGCAGTCTGCAAGAGTGAGGAGTGCCAAGTTTTGGCAGAGAAGGCAGCAGTTATAATCCATGGCTTCCTTAGGAAAATCCACATTGAGAGTTAGAAATCAAAGCTGTCTATTGAGCCTAGCAGGCAGAGCTTGCCTCCACTTTGTTCACTGTATTGAGCCCATGTGGAGTAGTCTTTTATATTAAAAAAAAACCAAAAAAGCATAAAATGTTAAGCTTTTTTTGAGTTCTGTAAGTTTACAGTGAAGTATCTTTCTTTTATAAACAAACAAAAAACTGCTTAAAATTTGTTGGATTTGCTTCATAGTAAAGTGGTTTTCATCTAAGATGTCTTTGTGTGTTGACAAACTTGTCTGAAGGTTATTTCATTGTATTCTCCTTGAGCAAATGCTATTCACAATACAGTGGATGTCATGACCCAGCAATCCCATTTAATGAAATTCAAAGTCTCCTGACTTGCTAGCAAAAGGAGGTCTCATTCAAGCAATTATCAGATCTTAGCATTCAGCTTGTGACTAACATGAAATCAGAAATCACTCTTAATTTCCTCTTTCTTGAGTGAACATTAAATTGATTACTAGATCTAGATATCTTCAAAGCCTTGACGATCTGTACATACATTATAATAAAACAATTTCTGATGGGCACATTTAATCTACCTCATAAGGCATCCTGCTAATCTCTTTTTCCCTTGAACTATCTAAAGTTGATGATGTTGCACATTTGCCTCTCCAAACAAACTCTTAGCAAAACCCAGTATGCTTTATTTACCTAGCCATAACAAGCTGTTGCTTACAACACACAGTTTGATATCAGTAACATGAAAATAATGTGAAAAATGGAGCCTCTAGATTCATAAGTGAAATTTAATCTCGGTCTTGCAACACGTATCTTTGTGACTTTTTACCTTGCAAACTCCTTGAGGGAGTTTCCAGATATGGGGACAGTCATATGTCTAACAACATGGTCCACAAAAAAGCAGTACCCTACACCAACTTCTGTGTGGAATAACAAAGGAAGCATCTACATTCAGGCTAAACACAACCTTCCATGCAGAATACACAGCTACAAAATCACTCCTAAATATGGGAGCATGAGTCAGACTAATTCTCCCATCAGAAAAGATGGTGAAACTTTCATTCTTTCCATTTTTCAGCTTGCTGATCAGACTCTTTAAATGGGATCTATAGAAAATCCCATTCTAGGTACTTCTGATAGAGAGTTTGCCATGGGCATTTGGACTGTTTTTTCATATTTCCCAGGGCAATGGCTTCCGCTTGTGCATTTTTCAAAGAGCTTGGGTGGTGAAGCTGCTTACTATGGCAATCTGACTATACTGAGAAAAAGTGAGGAGCTTCCACAGAAGAATGGCTACCACAAGACTATCTATAAGGAGGCAGTCTCCTCTTGAAGCTGCTCCACTTTCCCAATATTAAATATTCATGGAACTGTGGAGAAAAATACAACTGATAAATGAGCTGTTAGGCCCTCTGCAAGGTGGGAGGTGGGACAAATTACCTGATCAGCAGGATACTCTCTGGACTTGAGTAATCATACACCCAATCTACAGGAAAAATTGAGATGCCTGGATATCTTGTTTTAAAAAGGGAATTTAGGCATCCCAACAAGTATTTTCTTCCTATGTGAGTTTCATACTTGCACAGTTCAGTTTTGACATGGATGAACCACCTAATGACTAAGGAAGACATCAACTCTTTATCAGCAATACCTCAATACAACAGGAAATGTTATAAGGTTGCTAATGTTGCCGTGCACGAAATGAACAAAGGTTAATGACTTTATTGTCAACGAAGTCTCCAAATATTTTTGGACAGAGAAGATTAGTAATGTCTGTACAATGATGACAGCAAAACATGGGTAATTTAATGCAGCCTGCCTTGAATGCCCTGAAAAGTCAAAAGAAAAAGTATTCTGCACTTCCTTTTCTCAAGGATCACATACAGCTGCTTTGTGTTTCCAAGCAGCTACAACATTTGTCCAAGGAAGATGCAGTAATCTGTTTAGTGTCTGCATATTTGTCTGAAGAGTGCTTAACAATCTGTTGTGATGACCAGTACTTTTAAAAAGTGCCTTGCTATGAGATAATTCCTCCTTCATATCTCACACTGCAGAGATCTCAAACATACGTCTAGTGTAATTTAAACCTAAATGTGCAGTGAGGATAACACAAAAATATTCAGCAATATCCAGAAAGATACTCACCACTGTGATAAATAAAGCTTCTGTTGGTTTCAATGCACAGAGGTCACAACTGATAACTTTTGAAAATTTCCTTCTCCAAAGCTTATTAATACCTGCAATTACCATCTCACTGTTCTTCACTAGCTTATGGTAACTTCCAACAGCCTTATATTCACACGCATGGAGAATTTTGGGTGCAAAATTCATGTCTGCCTGCTGTCCCTGAGCTGAATTTCTCTGAGCAGACATCAACTGGTATTTGCAGCCACAGTGAAGTTTATCATTGGTGAGTCCTTGCCAAAGTCGAAAAATGACCCACTGCTCCTGGTACCAGTGAAGTCAGACAGCCACTCCATTACCCTTTCCCATTGAGTCAGTGTCCAAGTGTCTCAGCAGGCAGCCTGGTTATTCACGTCCATCTCCACCACTGTCTCAGAGCTTTTTGATCAAGCTTTCCCTCCAGGACCTTGTATCCACCTGTCTCCATATGTTCTCTGCCAGGCTGATGGGCTCTGAAATAAACCCTTCTCTTTTCACCTCTTCTTTGGTGCGACAAGGCATGGCACCCATTTCTCTATCTCCATCAACAGGATTGCAGGATCTGTGAGGTCTTTAGTGCTGGAACCAGAGATCCTGTCATATAAAGTCATGGACAGTCCCCCTTGTGCAAGCACAGAGGGAAAGTCAAGTGGCAGAATGACCAGAGGGCTGAAAAGTGGGTGATTCTTCTAATTGCAACGTGGGGCAGTTCAGTGCTTCAGGGCTTCAACTTCAGTACCATTTGTGGCATCTGGCTCTGCAAAATACTTGGTTATCAATGGGCCTTACAGGGATAAAACAGGAAGAATTAATACAAACACAGTTCCTTAGATTCCTGGAATTAGTTGGATTTTCTCTTGAATGCTCTCTTGAATACTCTCTAAAAGCAGATTTTGGGGTAAGAACGGTAAAAAAACCCCAAAAAACTAATCAGCAAAGAAAAACAGTATTTTAAAGGTTAAATAAATCTAAATGTGAGTGAATTAAATATTTAAATGAAGACTTCAAACAAATTACTGTCCTTTGCTCTTTGAGTTATGTAAATGCCAGCTATATTTTAACAAACTTTTCAATGTTGTGGTAGTGCACAAATGCAGCATATGTTGAAGCTAATAAAATAATTGCTCATGTACTTATGTAAACCACTCTAAGGCAGCTAAAGCTAAAGTAATTTATGAAGATATTAAAGGTAGACACAACAACACTCAAAACAAACCAAGAAACTAAGTTATTTCCAGATATTAAGTATTAGTAATGCTTTGCTGCAAGTTCCAAACCTCTTAGCAAGTCTGCAACTCTGTTACACAGATTTATTGTCACCCTCCTTTCCTCAGCATCACCACAAAATCAATAGACACTTGCCTGATACAATCATATAACTTCCTGGGGAAGAAAGTCTGTATATTATTGAATCTAGCAGAATGGAGTGGGCATTATTTCTTCTGCTCCTTATTTAGCAAAGGTAGTTTTGTCCACAGGCCTGGTACAATTAATTTGTATTGACAAGATTACTGCAGTATGACTATATATTTCAATAGTTTTCAAGATTTTATAAATCATTGCCTCCAAAAGCAAGCAAACAAACAAAAAAATCCCAGGCCCGAGGAACCCCCACAAATGTGGGTGATGATTGCTTTGCTGTCTTCTGCAGCATACAGCAGAAAGTAACCTCACACAGTTTTGCCTTTGGTTTGGGTTGTGATGGATATTAATGCCATTGTGTGATGAAGACAAAGGAAAAAAAATGAAAATAACAGTGAGTATTAGCACGTCTTTGGATACATAATCTCAGCCTTAAATCTGAGTCACAGTAATTAAATAAACAGGATTTCAATATAGGATTTACTGTGGAGTCACATATCTGCCCAGACTCTAAAGAAAATTAGTGAATTTATTCTAATGAATTCACACAGGATCTCTGTGCTGCAAAGCAGCTTGTTAGTTTTGTTATTCAGCAAAGTATTCTGACATAATTAAAGCCTCCTTTAGATCTCTCTCCTTACCAAGCTTCATGAGCTCACCAGCTGTTTCAAATCTGCAGCCAGCAATACCAGTTGTACAGTGGGAGCAAGACTGTTAACTATCTCACTAGTACTCATGGCCTTCATCCTTCCAGAGCCCCCTGGAGACAAGCACTGCTGATATAATTTCCAATAGATTGACATAGAGTTGTTGGTGGTTGCAGACAAAGAGATACACCAAACTCAGGTATGTGAGCCAAAGGAGGTCAGACAAAAGCAACCCTCCCCTTTCAGCTTAGTCCTAAAATGTGGCACCTAACTAAAGAGATCAGTGCAGCAGCCATACACAGCACTTCATACCACAGCCCTTGGATGTCTTTTACCACCATTTAAGGGTGTATTGAGGGCTCACAGCTGGGCTGGGAGTGGGGAAAACCAGGAGTATTTGTCCAGGCCAGTAAATTCTGCTCCTTGAATTCCTCTGACCGCAGCCAGACCCACAGGCAGAGGGAGGTATCTCAACTATCTCAGCTGGAAAACAATTTTAATGTTTTTTCTTTGGAGAATAAAACTTAAAATACCATTAATTAAAGAATATGTAAATCACCACTCAGTCTTTGTTTGGGTTGATTGTTATAACAGTAGCATGTGGCTGATGGATCCCTGGAGTAAATGAACCATTTGCTGCTGCAGAAAGGTATTTCTGCCTTGCTATTCTCATCCTGCTCTTGTGACTGACCTGACAAATCTAATCAGATACTTAATTGTGGTTTTTAACAGTGAACAGGAAAGGCATTCAATGACCAGTGGAGATATTTCCAAAAGAAAACACTCACTTTCTCCTAAAAAAAAAACCAAACAAAAACAAAACAAAACAAAACAAAACACCAAAAAGGATTACCTCTCTTTGGGACGGTGTTATTAATGGCTGTAAATGTGGATTGCAGATGATTTACTCCATATCCCGGGATCTTGGGGATGAGTCATATTACTGTACCAGACAATGGCTGGACAAATAAAAAAATCTTTTTCTGTAAGGAGACATACATAGTGAAAAAAAAAGAGGTTTCAGTACACAGATAAAAACAGACACATATTCTGTGTTTATAGTATAAAAAGAGAAAACACTTTCATGCCTAGGTTTTTCATACTTGTTTATGTAGCAATTATAGAATATATAGACAGTATGTTTGCATTTTATATAGCTGTACACATACATAAAATCTGTACATTTTTTTTAAACTAAGTGCTAATGTATTGTCTGGCATGTCCTCAAGGCCTGGGTCACCTCTGGACAGAAAGAAGGCAAACTGTAGAAATCTGCTTACTTTGGATCTGGCTTCTGACACTTCTTGATGGATAACAGATAACAGTATCATTTTTAGGAGGTCTTCAGCTGAGATAAAAACCTATATGTTAACTGCCATATTTCTGTGCTATATCAGAGAATGCAAGAGACAGGGTTTTTGCTGAAAAAAATGACCGCCTTGGCATATGCTGATAGCAAGGAATATTAAGTATTTTCTTCCAGCTCACTGAGCCTTCGCAGATTTAAAGCAGACCAGTATAACTGTTCACAGCAAAGTAATACACAGTACAGGATCTTGCTGGCAGAAGTCTAAGAGACAGCCAGCCTGAGGAAAAATGCTAAGCTAAATTCAACACAATATTATTGTTCATTTCTCTGCTTATTGAAACAGACTTCAGAAAAGTGAATTTAAGCTCTAATGTATGAAGAATCTCTTAGATAAGAAGTTGAATCGACTATTTCTTAGCAAGTACAGCAGATGCTAAGCAACATTATCTATCCTAAAACAAGTCTGAGATATAGAAATGACGATCTATGCAGCCACCAAAAGCAAATGGGAAATTGGGTAGTAGTATGAAACTACTTGAATGACTTTTTCTCAGTCTGAAAAGTGCCATGTCATGAAAAGTAATATCGATTTGTGGACAACTGCCAGCCATACCTTGCACATAATAAAGGAAAGCAATGCAGAATTATACTCCATCACTCACCATACTGCTTTTACTCCTTTTGTTCAAATAGAAGCCCATCATAATATTACAGAACACTTTTTAAATGTTCTGTAATTAGTTTCCAGAACTAAATTCGCTAACAGTGGATGAATCACAGACTTCTTTTCTGCACACTGTCAGCTGATCAGTTCTCAGAGATGCTTGAACCTGGAAAAATCAAAAATTAATGCAGTGTTAGAGTCTTGCCAGCCCTGTACAACTTCCTCATAGTCAAGTCCTGGCTTTCATTGCTTCTTCTTGATGTCCCCAAAGACATCCATCCCCCTTGGCATGGTACATGTCTTGCTTTTTCAGGAGTAATATGGAAGTATAGCAGTATGCCTGAGCTCAGCTTCCAGCTCCCTTTAACTCAAGAGCATGACAGACTGTGCATGTTAGAGTATTTCTCTGTCTTCCCAAAACAGTGCTGCTTTTGAACTTGCTAACACTGAGCAGTTACTAGTTTAGCATATAGGACAGCAGCAGCTGCTGGGCACATGCCAGTCCTTCTGTTAAATGTCAAAAGCACCACCACCTGAAGCCACTAAGAACACAGCAGAACTAAGGACAATACCACAAACTCATCCATACATTTATATTATGTGCTGCCGTTGTCAGGCTGCAGAAAATCATACAACAAGCCATTCAAAGCAGGGCTGACAGGAAAGCAACTTCAAATAAAATGCAGTAGGAGCAGAGGCAAATGCAAACTTTCAAGTGAGTGTCCCCCTTTGGGATTTGTTGCCAAACAAATTTTCTATTCTACTTCTCAGATAACTTTACTGTTGCCTTGATACTGTAACAGCTGAAGTATTAATCAGCAGTTTACTTGTTAGTGTCCCGATTTGGGCAAACAGTAGAAACACTGGCTGTTTTATTTCTGACAAAGGTTGTAAAGAAAGAGCTCTGGGCTGGGGTTCAGTTTCTAAAGAGCAGTGAAGGTTGCGTTTTGAGGTACAACTGCTTCCATCACAGATTTGATACAGAGTCCCTAGCATACAAAGCTGTATCCATCATTATGGAAATTGAGTCAAAGGATGGGTATAGGGCTTTGGCAACATACCTGACTAAGTTAAAGACCTCCTATCTCCATTACTGTCCAGTGGTTGCAGACCTTTGCATTTGCCATTTACCTTGATGTACCTTGGGGTAATAAATACTGAGTTATCACATGAGTTTCTGTAAGATTTGCAGAAAGTAGTTTCTCTCTTTGCCTTTTTTTTCATACTATCTCTAGTAAGGAAGCCATAAAAACACAATTGTTTTGTCTCGTCTTGCAAAATGAAGCAAGAGGAAGAGATCACACTAGCGCACATTTCCTGCTACCTTGCACCAGTGCTGTGAGTTGTCATCTTCAACACAACTGCACATCACTGTTCTTCAGTATGAAGAGCTCCAGCCTTTGTGTGCAAAGCCGGCTCTTCATATAAGGTAGAGACTGAAGGAGTTTTTTGTCATCTCCTGTTCCTGCAGGCAGGTGAGAAGCCAGCGCTGACAGCAGAGGGTTAGCACCAGCTTCTATGCAGAGTCCTCTGTGCTTCCTAAATGTCACCACAAGACCTTTCTCCCAGCAGCCACTACCAGACAAGAGTAAACATCTGTTTGCAGTAGCAGAGGCTCCTTCATATGGCAAGAACTTGTCATAATAAAGCACCTGAAGTGCTAACACCTGAGAACAGCCAACTGCACCTGACCTAGCTCCCCCAGTATGCACCAGCTTTTATTGGCAGAAGCACAGTGAGGCTGCCCATGGCACACCAGAGCCTCTGTGAGCTGCTGGCACGTCTAAAATCCATCTAAGACAGCCCTGACTCTGGGGAACAAATGCTGCCTGTGGGTGTGTGCTGCAGAATTTCCTCCTTTCCATGGTAGGAAACATCAGAGACAACAGGAGTTTCCACTGGGATAAACGCTAGGAGCAACATACTCAAAGATAGCTCATGAAAGCCAAGCCCAAGCATCTCAATGGCAACTATTTTCCTGGAGCACTGGTAGTGGCTGCTGTACCAGCACAGCTGCACTCTCAGAAATCAGGCATTTCAGATTTAGGTGCTAAATAACGATCTTAAAACCTCGAGCATTGCTGGGGAAGGGAAAGGAGCCAAGAGATTTATGAAGGCATTTATGTAGTCGAAGTTAAAGATGGGAAAAAGAGACTCATTTGAGACAAGCAATTCTTGGAAAAATCCAGACTTAGCTATCTTACTTCCACTGAGTCTGTAGATGTCATTCTGACTACTTTTTTTTTTGGTTATTTAGAAATAAAATCACATCTTCTGTAAAAATTTACACGATCTATGTTCCTAATTTGTATGGTATATCTGTGTTATGTTATAAAAAATGGATTATACATTCAAAACTCCCCAGAGTAGCTGCAGTTTAATGAAGGCACAATGGATATGCTGCTGCAAATGCCATCTGCTTTCCACAATAAAAGATGCGGCAAGATTTTAAAAAAATAATTTTTCTAAGCTCATGCCTCTTTTGAAATGATTATTAAAAGGCAACTTCAACACTGTGTTAAGAAAGTGGATGAGTACCAAAAATATTTTTCTACACTTATAAATGCTTGTTAATAAAGGACAATTTTAAAATCTGAATATATGACAGCCTAAATAATAATTTCTCATAGAAAAATTGTTTCAAACTTAGAGACTGGCACTGGAGCAAGGTGGGTTTTGTATCTGGATATCATGATGGTACCAAAGAAACGCTATGGAAAGTGAGTGACTCATACGTTAAATAGGTCATTCATTGAATGGGTTTAAAAATTCAAATAGAGTTGAAGAAGATATAAGGAAAAAAAGTGGGCAACAAAGGGTAAAAGTACCATAGGATAAGTAAGGGTAGCAATCCAAAAGGAGCAGACTGTCAATATGCCATTTATCATTGACAACAGTAGCAGTGTCAGAGTACTAAACTCTTAACCTGGGATGCAATGATCCATATTCATCTCACAGAAAGAGCAGAGAATCACTAAAAGTGTGCAAACAAACAGTCTTTGAAAAGATCTCCCAGGACTGTTTCCATCCCAGTCTGGTGTGTGAATTGATGCTGGTTGTCCCCAGCTGCAGACCCAGGGTACAAGGACCCAGCTGCTAGTCCCACCAATATGTTCACATCATTTCCAGTGTGCGAGCAAAACCCTTCACTGGACTGCTAACTCAGGATAGAGAAGGAAAATGCGTCCTTGTGCTTCCCATCCCCCAGCATTTTTCATCCTGCTCTAGGATGACATAAATTCCGGACGTAAATGTCAAACTAATTAAGAGAAAACAAGACCTGATTTGAATCCCTAAACTGAGACTGCAGCCTTATTAAATTTCTTCTGTTTTCAGTAACATGTTTCTTTTGGTTTTGGGGTATTGATTGATTCGGGTTTTTTTTGTTCCTCTATCTGGTTTGAGCTGTCTGCAGGAGGAGAAACAATCCCACTCTGAGGAGATTTCAAACTCTTACCGCTAATGGGCCAGTATTCAAGTCTGTCTGCTTATGTGAAAAGGCACCTGATCTTGTTAAAAAGACTAATATGTGCTACAGATGAAATCCTAACTAAGCCTCTTAAGTCTTGGGATGTTTATCAGCTGTGGAGTTAAATGTATTGTATAATGTCTGAGGTGTGCTGCCAATGATGGACTTAGACTGTAATCTCTGCAGGAGAGGAGGCTGAGTGTTCTTCTGTATGCAAATTGCTGACAATGTTAATGGCCATTAGCAAAGAGCAAACAATCC
Source organism: Urocolius indicus (assembly GCA_013401255.1). Lineage (NCBI taxonomy): Eukaryota > Metazoa > Chordata > Aves > Coliiformes > Coliidae > Urocolius > Urocolius indicus. The sequence continues at coordinate 185,707 of WBNH01002957.1, read as the reverse complement.
TTCTAATAATGTCTGCACCAGTTTCTTTTCTTTCCTACTATCTGTTCTTAGGAAAGAATTGTAACTGAATGTAATACTTTCTCTTTTTTCTACTTTCACATTTATCTAGAAATATTCATCTTGCAGGCTTTAATCCAATTAAAAGCAACTTTCCTTCTCTGCAGAGGCATCCAAAGAGTAAGATATTCTACATAGGGATGCATGTCCATTATAACACCTGCATATTTACATCTCTTTTACTTAAAAAAAAAATAAAGTTAGTTTATTCCATTTGAATAGGAATTTTCGGCAGCAGATATAAAATTTACACATAGAGGTGAACTCCAGAAACATCGGCCTGTGGTCAGCAACAGTCCTGTCTCACAACATTCAACCTGCTCACTATGTGTGAATGCTTTAGTCATCTGTCACAAACACTACTAAGCTTCTGTCACTGATCAGTTGCAATATAAAGGCTCACTGTCTCTCTCCATGGCCCACCAAATTGAAGGTACCTCACTGATACTACTGGGCAAAAAATCCCTGAATGAATCCTGCTGACTTACAGGAGGTTGCTTTCTGGAATGGGTTTAAAATCACTGTGGAACTGGAGACTATTTGCATTGAGATTATGCAGCTAAATGAGTAAACCTGTCTGCTCTCATTAAGTTGGTAATGTTTACAATAAATAATATGTTATGACAGAAAAAAAGAAGTCAGAGATTTGTTATATCTTAGTATATTTTCTATGCAATGTTCACAAAAGATTGACCATTTCACATAGTGAATAATGATTCGCTGAGAAACGGATTGGGAAGGTTGAGCTTTGTGATAACAGGCTGAGTGATTTGATCTCATTGTGTGCATTTCAGCAGTGAAGGATATATTGAATTCTTAGTTGACTGTTTTGGTACCAGTAGCAACGCAGAATTTATTGTCTGCTGTCGTTCATTAAGCCATATGTGTTTAAATGAAGATAATTAGCAGTGTAAATTACCAAGTAATAAAAATAAAATAGTTTTGAGGTAGCTGTACAGTATGTCAGTGTTACCGAGAAGGCTGTTAGGAAAACAGAGAAGAGTTAATGAAACATCACTTGCTACTTTGTCAAGAGCTGAAGCACAGAGAGCAGAGGACTTGTTAGAGGAAATTGTGGTAGCAGTGAATAGGTCACAGCTTGAAGAGCACTGGAAAACAGGACCCGACACCACTTGCACTCTGTGCCGTGATGTGTATCATTTCTTACACTGGTGTCCATTACGTTTTAGCAAAATACTCCCTGTGGTCCACGAAGCCCTGTTTAGCTTCACTGCTGGACAGCAAATTGGGTAAGCACATGGGGAAGAGTTGCTTTTACCTCTGCAGTGGGCTTATCTTTCTGTGGCAGAGTATATGGAAAGCCTTCAAGCTTTTCAGTACCATTTCTTTGATAATATTTGCACTGGCTATTTTGTAAAATAAAGTCCATGAAATCACGTTTCTGGGAATGTGTGGTCAGTGAAATAGTGAATAACGACAGAAATTCTGTATGTAACAACCTCAGACTTCTCCAGCCTGGCAAATAACGATGTTTTGTTCAAAGCAGACTTGCTCATTTGGCAGGTGGCAGGAAACTTCAGGAAAAGATAGACAACTGTGCACTGATCACACCACTATCTGAGACTCAGGGAAAACAATAATGCCACCAGACCTCTGAAGGTGTTCAGATGATATCATCACAGGTCCCACGATGGGCTCAAATAATCCCACACAGCCTCTTTAAGCACTTAAAAATATTTCAACAGTCTGTCCTCTTCTTTTCTTAGAGGAAAACTCTCCATCAACTAATTTTGGGTATGCACTCATGAAATGTGAACTACATCCTTTCAGAGAGTTGTCACAACTTTGCTTTTATAATGACAAAATCATTTATAGGAACCTAATGTGATGCAGCATCAGCAAGAGAAAAGACGATCTCTGCAGACTGGGAAAGAGCCTTCATGAGCTTGGCTTCAACCGCCCCAGTGTCATCCTTGCCTCCCAGCAACAGCCAAAACCCTAGTGAGAACGTGCTGCACAGTGGCAAGGGACAGTCCAATCTCAGAAGGCATTTCAGAAGATATTACTTGTGTAATATTTAAACTGCATCAGGTCTGTTTGCATCAAGACAGTATTGTTTATGTGTACCCACACCTTGCTACAAAAACAGAACAATAAAATGCACTCAGGAAGAATAAAGACCTTTACACTGCTCGATTTGATCCACTGGTTTTAGTTATTACCATTGGTTTCAGCACTATCAGCTTTAAATTATCAAATTTCCTGGATACTGTATAGATAGTTCATTTAATCATTAAACCATCACAGAGGAAAGAAACACAGGCTGTGCTGCATTTCTCAGAGCAGAATGTCATTACTTTAAGATGCAAAATGCATAATTGTTACTGTTTTGTTTACAGCATTGTCAAGGATTCTATTTTATCTTTAAAAAATAAAATTAAATTTTAAAAAGATAGGAGTGTTCATATATTACCCTGTCAAATCAGAAAATGAGCAGCAGGAAACAAAGCGAAGAGTTGATTTTATGCACAACAACAAGGGAAAAGCAAGAGTTCCGATGACCAGCGGAATGTTATGAATGCAGGTCATTCTGGGGCAGGTACCCAACAAACCAGGCACAAAGGTGAAAAGAGTATTGAAGAGAATTAAGGTAGTCTTTTATTTCTGCCTTACTTAGTACATACCTTTCCTGTTGCTTTTCAGTCTTTTTCCTTTAGATATTTATTTTCACTTGTCTTTCCGTGGCTCAATGGACTGCTGAGATTGTGAAAAGTGAATAAAATTCCTTGACCACCTTGAGGAATTCACATTGCTTCAGTAATTTCTTCTGTATAAGGTCTGGAGACTTCCAGCTTAAGGTAAAGCACATTTCTTGCTTTACTAGTGCAAAGCTTTACTGTGCTTAGAACAAGGAACACTTTTGTCATACAAGACCAAAGCCACTCATTCAAAAGCAATTTGGAAAGAATTATATTAAACTACAAATCAAACAACGTGTTGCCTTCCTATGTTTAATGAGAGCGTCAGTTTTCTTACCTTGCCAAGTGTGGGATGCTTTCAAAATTGGATGTCATTCCTGAAGCCCAGAGACTTTCAGGCTGGGTTAGAGCAGCAAATCCATATATATTTCCCTTTACTATTTAGAAGTAGTCAACTGAGGGCACTGTCCCTCCTTTCTGTTTGATGTGCTCAGTACCACATAGCTCATAGATGTTGTCTTACATGGCAATACAAAACCATGGGTTATGCTTGGAAAGACATTAATGTAAAAAGAGGAATTATTGAAAACCGTGGGAGTACAGTAGTTTTATCTCTCTGTTCTCACACCCTGTGTCTCCTGGGCTGTCCTGGCTCTGCAGCAATAGTTGAGGAAGAGCAGCCTACAGCAGCTGCAAAGCTTCAGAAGGCACAGGAGTTGCCAGTACTCTTTCCTCTTTCTGTTTTATGGCAGAACGCATAGTTGTGCAGTGAGGAAGTGGGACATTCAATCCAGCTACTTTTGCAGAAGGACGAAGACAGTTTGTCTGAGGACAAACACTTTAGCATTGAAACATTAGCCACAACCACATAACCACTTCTCAGTCATGTGTCTTGGAAATATTATTTTGATACTAATGTTATAAAAGAAAAGCCAATGGTCTTGCTGTCACAGAACCAATATTTTTCTAAAGTCCACACAGTATCAAGGAGCATGGACTCTAACACACAGGGAGGCTCTCCAGTACTTCTAGACAGGACTGGAGGGATCTCAGGCTCTGCTGAGTTATACATAACACAGTTGTTGCCATTAAATTCATCTGTGCTATGGAAGGGCCTCAAAACCCCACATGAGATCAAGTGCTAGCACACCAGATGTAATGCAAACCATGGGGTAATTGCTGCCCTAAAATGTGGTCAGATTAGGTAGCTGCAGGCAACACAAGTATCACTCTCTTGATTCCTGACTTGTTGATCAAGGACAGGGAGACAGTAAAGGCAAATACTTCTTTCCTATGTGGAAAATCAAAGCAGAATGAGCTACTGAGGCTTATATAGGAGAAATCTGAGCTCCAAATCAGAACTCCATCTCTGAAATCTTCATCCTGAGACTGAAGTAGCCAACCTCAAGGTCTGACTTTCACAAACAAACATGAAGGGACAGAAACCACAGCTTATTGTGCAGAGTCTGCCAATGGTTTTGATACACTATTTCATTTCTTCTCAAAAGCTAAATCTGCTATCAGGAAGAAATCAGCTATTGAAGAGAGAGAAAGCATGATGTGACCTCCATCATCTTCTGGAACCTGAAGAACACTTTATTCTTTTTTTTAATTGTATTTTATTTTCTTTTTTAAATGATCCTGTCATTGTTGCTCCCTGAAGACACATTGTTAAATGTTCATTATTTTCAATGGTCAAGACCAGATCCGTAGATCAGACAGAAGTAACTCTCTTATTTGTGCAAGATCTTCAATAAAATTACCCAAATTCCTTCTTTCTGATATAATTCAGATGACTTAGAGTGAGCTACATTTATAGCAACATAAATGAGAAGAGATTCTGGTTCAATACCTTGCTTTCCATCTGCAACAGAAGTTAACTAACAGCTTTATTCCCTGATCCTGCTGAAAGAGATGATGACAGTTGTACACAAAGGTGCCTTCACATGCAAGGACTTGTGTATGTTGTTGTTGTTAAACAACCATGCTCATGTTAACTTTAGCCTCATTAAAAATACAAGAAAAACATTCATCCTGCAATCCCAAACAGGCAATTGGTACAAAAGGATGTGTTCTAAGCATTAAAAAAACACAGAAAACACTCCAAATCAAACAGAAAAAAAATCCCACTGTAAACCCGGGGTAGGCAAATACCCAAAATTATAAACCTTAAAAAAGAAAATATGTTTTCTATGTCCTGCCTAGTATGTCTTGAATCATGAATAAAAGGATTTAACATTCTTTTTACTGTATCCACTTTTAATGGGAAAATCCAGGTGCAGATGTGGGCTTGATTCCAGTGCCAAGCTGCCTGCTCTGTTTAATGAAGAGTTTATTGCAACTTAATCCAAAGAAGCAAAGAGCCCTAAGACACCAGCACTAGGGATTTGGAATCCTAATTAATTTTCTGTTGGTCACAGTTGTCACAGAGATTCCTTCAGTTGTACTTCTGTAAATATAATTTTTTAAATAATAAATCAAATAACACATTTGCACTCAGTTACAACTGCTGGTGAAATGACCAACATTGCTATAAGAAAAAATAATATTAGCAACCAAAATTATTCAGTTATCTATTCTTTCTGCTTGCTTTGTCCTTGCTCATGAAATCGTTCTGTCATTAACTGTTGTGGTTCAGGCCCAGACAGCAACTAAGAAACACACAGCTGCTCACTCACTCCTGCCCCTGCCCTGGTGGGATGGTGAGGAGAATTGAGAGAGAAAGGTAAAAACTCATGGCCTGAGATAAGGACAGTCTAATAGGATGATATAAAAAAAAATAGAAGAAGAAGAAGAAATAATACTACTACTAATAAAAGAATACACAAAGCAAGTGATACAGAATGCAACTGCTTACCAATGCCCAGCCTACTCCAGAGCCACAATCTTTCCTCAACCCCCCACCAGCCTCCCCAGTTAATACACTGAGCATGATGTCTTATAGTATTGTATATGCCCTTGGCTAGCTCCCTCACTGTATCACATCCCAGCTTCTTGTGAAACTTAACAAGTTAACTCAGGAAGTTCTGACCCATGGCCCTAATATCACTTTTATAATATGCTGACACTATATCAAGTTATCTTATTTCCTCCTGATTCAAGAGCCAAATGTTATTTGCTGGAAGCCAGTTCAATTTGTCTGAACTTAAAACATTCTTCTGCAGCAAGGTGTATTTCCTTCTAAAAGGAAATAAACATTTGACTATTTGAACAAACTGAACCCTGTTGAAACCTTTTGAGGCTTAAATATATAGGTTGGTTTTTTTTCTCTTCCCCTCAAATTACAGATCTTAATAAATGACAGAAGTAGACCATGTTATACAAGGGATTGCTATTAAGCACACTGGGAAGAATACTAAATATCCAGTATCTGTCCACTGAAAACAATTTCATTGCATTGATTGGTCTCTCCTGCATCATCTTCAAGATACCTGAAACCAAATGAGTTCCAATGAGGGCAGAAGCACTGATAAAGCATATCTGTTTCTGTTCAGTGAAAAATGATTCCACAATATTCCACACTAGGTGCAAGGTGAAGACAAAAGGTTTACCTTCAGACCTGGAGGAAACAACTGAGGCGGTGGCAGTGCCACTGCCCATGACTGCAGCCATTCTCCATTGCAAGGGTTTGGATCTTCATCTGAAAATTTTCAGCTTTCAGAGAAAGCTACTGCAAAGATCAAGAAACTGCCAATACTGCCTCCTGTCCTAAAAAAAAATGCCAATAAAAGTAAGACTATTACAATATGTTTTTAAACGACGCTTTTTAAAACTCTTTTCCACATGAAGACAGAACCATTATTGAAGTCCAATGCTGCTGCCATACAAATTGGTTTGCACTACTGCAACAAAGGAGACTATCAGAGATTTCTGTTTGGCTATCCTCTCTATTTATGTACTGTAAATTACATAGTCAAAAAAAAAAATCATAAAGCCTATTGCATAATTAATATCAGGAATGATGCTGGGTTAGTTTTTCTCTTTCAATAATGCATATGATGACCAGCTTTTGGAGAGCTACAGATCTGGTCACATATAGAAAAAATAATTCTTTTTTTTAATTATTTAAAAAACGGTGTCATCTTTGAATAGATAGCACACCTGCAGATTATCTCCTTGGAGACTTGAGTTCTTTCAGCCTAGAGTCTATACTAACCTGGAAATCTTCAGGGTCGATCTGTAAGGGGAAACACGGAGTCACCATGTGTAGGCAAGGAGTAATGATGAGGCAGTGCACAAGGCTGGACATCCTCCTCTTCCACCACACCCAAGAGTACTGAAAACATCTGGTGCCAGAGCTGAAGGGTCAAACTCTGAAACTTTCCTCCTCCTTTTGTCCACTGATGGAGCTGCAGTACTTGTACTACCACATAGTGTTGATTGCACAAAAAGCAAAGAAAGCAGCAAAATTCAGGATATACAAAGGGTTTGCCCATTGAGACCTGGTGAAGGGAATCACCTCCTGGTGAATCACATCCTGGTCCATCACACCAGGATGCTGTTGGAGGAGTCTTTAGGGTACGTTACCACAGTATTTAATATGCCATAAAAACATCTGAGTCTGTATTTTGCTGTAAAGCCCCAAAACTCACCAAGGAGCATCATGCAAAACAAGCTAACCACATTATTTCACAACAGCTGAGTTTTAACCAAGCTACATGTAAGTGCTGAGCTGTTTTTTAATTAAAACCTAGAAACAGTTGTGGGGCAGCCTCTGAGTGAGGTGTCACCTGAGTCCAGCATTTACTCAGCATCTGGAAAGACTGCACAAACCACATAGAAAAATGCCTTTGAGTGTTCTTTTTCTTTCCAGAGAATGGTACCTCTACAGAACATAAACATCAATTCTCTCTCCTGTCGAAGGGAAAAATTATTTCTTGTCCAGAATGGTGACAGAAATAAATGTTTTCTGATTACTGAGAGGATTATATGCAAGAAGAAAATAATTCCAAATTTTACTTAAGAGGCAAAACCCATTAAGTCCTATCTTCTCCTCACTTACGTCTACTTTGCTAGTTCTTTCAATATTAGCAGGTCATTGCCTCTTAGTTGCAAGGAAAGTCTCATTTTGTGATGATTACAAATGGAAAGATTGAATAATAAGAGAAAGTCCTGTGACTGCGGAAAATTCCTGACATTTCTTCTTGCTGCTGCTTTCACCATCATCATCTGGGCTATTTGATCTTGCAGTAGTGCTTGCAGTGCCAGTCTGTGCTACAGGGGCCAGCTCTGATGCTTTCAGCTCCAGTTGTAATTGGAAAGAGAACAGCAGTTTAAGACAAACCCATCAGAATCAAGAGCTAAAGGCATCAAGAGGCAAACCCTTGCAGTGACAGAGTTATCACAGTTTGGCTATTTCCAGGTTGCAATTTCCTGCAGACGTACAGGAAGACTGGGAAAAACAACTTATATGTGTTGCAGTTAAACCCATTGTCCTGATCCTATGCCTTTCAAGAGCTAAATCTCAGAGTATCTGTATCTGAAACTAGGGATGCATTTTCCTTGTAATTTCACAAGAACTCCATAGCAGCAATTAGCTATTGAGACCATCTGTCTCTTCTTAGTCTCACCTAAATATTAAGCAGCTTTGATGTCAGTCTACATTTATCACCTTGCTATTTGCACTTTCAGTTCAGTGACAGCATCCCCCTAGATGTCAATGGAAACTGGAATAGGTTCTGGAAAGGTTTCTGAATCTCTGTTAAGCTACTTTTCTTTTCTACAGAGTTTTCAAATAATCACTGTTTTAATCATACCGTCTTTCAACAAGAGTTCTTGTTAGCAACCTAGTGCAGTAAAACATATCACTTGATGAAAATTACTAGAAATAAAAAAGTACTAGAAATTTAGCTTCCTCAACATGTGGGTAAGGACGAGTAAAACATCTTCCATTTCAATGGCATTTTTCTGGGAAACCAGTGTTTATATGTTTCGGAACAGAGAGACATAAAAAAATTGAAATGCTGACCTTTCTCAGCAGAACACGGAAGTCTAACCCACCACAGAAATCTTTCTCTATATTTTCACCATAGTGAAAAAGTGACTCCTCACTTTGCATTGTAACGCACTTGCTACGCAAAAGTCAAAACAGTAGCTTAAGGTTAATGGTTGGACTTCATGACCTTAAAGCTCTTTTCCAATTGTAATGATTCTGTTATTATGTGATAGCTTCTTATAATGTAAGGCCTTTGCTTTGAGTTAATGGAAATAGGTTGTCATAAAAGAACTTAACTGTATTCTCCTGGTCTAACCTACCTCAGACACTACCGAAAGACAGTAATGGGTGTGAGTGTGAATTGAGTACGGCTGCCTGGGGCCAGACTTGGTTCCTATGGTTTGGCAGGACAGAAGGTAGCGCATTCTTGCAGATTTTTTTTGTAACATTTTGCCTGCACCTCATAAACTTACTTTAGTTCAGTCACATTTTCCCACTGGTAGTCTAGTCATCCCTCAACCACAAACTTTACCACCCAGACTTATGTGAAGCTTTGCTACAGAAAGCCAAAGGGGAAAAAAAAAGATAACACAGAAAAGAGTTTTTCCATTGATACAGTTATCCCATGCTAGTGCTTCTTACCAAGAGCCACTTAAAAAAATGCGATAGAAATGGTTTCATCGGTGTACTACTGCTCCCTCAGCCATGCTCTGACCATGGGCAAGTAATTTATCTGGTCTGTACGTCAGTTTTTCCTTCTACAGAAACAGGGAATTGATTTTTACCATATAGGGGCACACTGTGAAGCTGTGGGGTTTTAAGGCTAACAGGAGCAGACCAAATAAAGGCAGAAGATACAAGTTCCTTGAGACAGATGCAGCTCTTAGGTGCATTTCCAAGAGTTTGCCCCTACTGTGCATTTTACAAACAAGACCAGAAGGATTTAATTAAAAAAAAAAAGCGGGGGGCGAGGTGGAGTGGTAAGAAAAAGAATGAACCAACAAAAAGTAAGTCCTAGTAAAAATTAAACGTGAGATTAGTTACCTCTCAAAGTCATAAATTTAAAACTTCTGAACTCTGAGAGCTTTCAGATTGCAATGCTACACAAACACTCAAACAGAACAGAAATTTAAAAAGCATTTATAGCCAACTACTCTCTTACCAACTACTACTTGGCAGGCTGGGCTCAGGTCTCAGACAACAGTTGCAGTGAGCACCGTGATTTTCTAACAGCAAATTCTGCCCAAGAACCTCCCAGTCCAAGAGAAGGCCTCCATAATATCACACCCATGCTGCAGCCATGCCACTATCCCAGCATAGCAGCAGTCCCTGCCCCATGCACAGCATCACTGAAGCTCCTGCATCTCATAGGAATAATGACTGATAACTGGCAGCACATAAAGAACAGACTGCACCACCATGCCAGGCTGGCCTGCTCGTTGGTGGACAATGAACTCCCAACAGCAAAAGAGGGACAAGAAATACAAACTGGATTTTATCCAGAGACACATTCCTCCCAGGTAGATGCTGATTTGGGCTCATACCTCCACCAGGAGCATGTGCATACACTCACTGCCCCACTCTGCAGCAATGGAAACCAAAAGTCTCTGTGACATCTATCAAATCTCTGCTCACCTCGCCTTAAAGCTCTTTTACTTTGTGGTGTTTTTTTAGTTTAGTTTGATTTCTTTTTCATTTTTTAATTATAAAAGTGGAAAATAGACAAATATCTTCATTTTTTTCTGTAAGTACTGAAACTAATTCTCAAAATCTGCAGTCTAAAAGGCATAGGATCCTCAAGATGCATCCTGCAGGAGTGAGGCATATTGCCTGTCAGGGTAAAACAGCAACAAAAGGTGGCTGAACACAGCCAAATTGCGTGTGGCTAGGACACCAGGCAATTAGTGAGATGACACAGCTTTCTTTCCATAGTTAATACAGCTAGGGCTCCCTGAATGGTTGACTGATAACAGGCGTTAGGACATGCAGAATCGTAAGTCCATGATGGTTTCTGTTCTTCTTGCCATCCCACTCCTCTCCTAGTGACCAAATGGTACCTCTGAAAAGTCTTACGCTAGATCATTCGTTTATGACAGTTTCTCGAGCAGCATTGCTTGATATACATTGTTTCTGTTAAATAGGACTTTTGGCTGCTTGATATGCTGGAAAATTCACATTTTTCTACTATTTTTCTACTGGTTTTGTGTTGTATTTATTCCAGATGAAAGCCAGATGTTGTATTAATAAGAGACCTGCCTTTCCTAAAGGGAAACATTCATCAGTGCAGAAGCAGACATCGTAACTTTGCTGTGAATTACTTAAATTCCTTCTATTTTTTTCTTTTGAACAGGAAATCCAAGATGTATTTGAAAGCAATAGTATTGTGACTACAGCATAAAAGGCAATTACCCTAATCCCTTTAAAAGCTGGTAATAGGGATTTAAATGTACTAAAGTCTAAAAATGTTTAAAGTTCAAGGGAGGTAAACATAAACCCAAAATATTTGGGAAAAAATGTTTGGATATTTTACATAGCAAATACTTTTCAAATACAACACAGATGATTACTATAAAACCAGCTGGATTTTGTTTTTGTGCCCAGTGGCTATTAATTTTCCCACAGATCCTTTTCTCCCAGAGCCTTAGCACAAATGAACCCAAATGACATTTTACTTTATACTGAAATAAAAACATTCTACAGAACATCTCCTCTGGTGCTGTGATGGACAGGTATACTGTGATTACTTTGATAGAGAGAGTGGGATGACTTGGGAACTTTGTGCAAAGATAACTGCCTCATGATACAGACCCAGTGGGGGCTTGGAGGCTCAGTGGGGTGTTTATGACACCCAAGTTTGGCACTTGCTGTGGAGCTATGCTGGGTGATACTCTTGGTCCGGCACTGGAGATGCAATGTTCTCAGTGAGTGCCTATTTTCCCTCTCTTCCTCTCATTTCTTTTCACAGCAGTAGAAACAATATCTATAGGCAGAACAATGCAGAAGAAAAATGCCATGCTTTTGCAATATAAAAATTCAATAGCAAATAAAAATCACTTTTTCTAGGAAAAAAAAAAAAGGACCTTGCAAGTAACAGCCACAGTATTTCCCTGTGAATGAGGGCAAGAACAGCCTCACACATTGCCCCAGCACTTGCCCCTGCTGTGATGTGTGTACTGCTCACATGCACAGTCTATATCCTTTCTAGTGCCAACTGTGGTTTAGAAATTTTACATCTTTTTGAGCAAAGACTCGAGCTTCTCACACATTCAAAGTAATGCTTTGAAATGTAATGCAGTTACCTATTTGTATACAATTTTTTATCCTTCTTATTAAATATCTCCATTATGCCATTGTCGGAATATTTTAAGAATTCATATAATCTGATGTAATATACAGAAGAATACTGACATAGCTATTTTACAAAATACGTTCCAGTTGAACGAGCTAATTAACTTTCAATAATGAGACCTAACCAATGGATTTACAAAGGAAGCTGCTGGAGCTTAATGATTTCAAAAGCTATCACATTTACAAGTTAATGTAGCATGAATTATTCATGAGCATCTTATTTATAAGTGTCATAAGTTATTTCCAGGGCCAGTGTTACCTTAAAATTAGGTTCTTCTGAAAAGTGCCTTTAGAAACAGAGCCTTGTGTGGTCCCATATGTACTGTGGTGTTTGCTATTTTCACATGAAATTGTAGAAGTTTGGAAGTAGATATTTGTTTACCAGCCCAGATTTCCTTCAGTCCATGTCTCTGTTGAGCCCTGACAATCCCCATGGCTTAGAAGCAAGCAGAAGCATATCAGAGGCACTTAGTGTAATGTTGCACATTTCTGATTTCCTCTCTTAATGGCATATAGAGCTACCAAAACTGTAGAAGCCTCCACTCTACCAGCAACAATATTATCTTTGGCTTAGCAGTAGTTCATGGCAAGTAAAATTGAAATGTGAGACACCTACAACTGTGTTTTCCTATCTCACACTGTGACAAGCCCTTGCTCTTCCACCTCCCCACGTCTGCACCAGTACATTTTTGCAGCCTTTTTTGAGTTCTGTTTATCCCTCTCCTTTAATTAGTAATTTATTAAACATTTTTAGACCAATAAGGTTTGCCAAGCAGTTCCATCAAGCTCCATTCATCAACAAGTCCATGAGTTTTCAGTCAAGTGAAGAATGAATGAGCAATGTCAATGAGGCATATAGCTAACAGGAACCAGGTGGTGCTTGACACAATATTTTCAAGCCGTGCGTCAACATGTTGCATTTCTGAGCCTGGTGTGACTTCCTGGGAGCAGTGCCAAGGGTCAGACAAATCATTATTTAGAGTTGATGACATTTTGAAGACTGTACACTCTTAAATTTCTCTCGTCCTTGTTTCTTTTGAACCAGTCTTTGTCTTCTTTTGATTTTGACTGTAAGCTCTTTGGAACAAGGATCATTACTTTCAGTGTTTGGGAAAAGGCCAGAGTCTCCACAGATCAGCCTTCATGCCTGCACTCAGCAGGAAGCAAGTGATGGCTTCACAGACATCTGAAATGTGCTTTCTTCTCCTCAAGGAGTGTTTTGTTATTCTCAAGCTGCCACCCATCATAAAGTCCCTCATTCACTCCTACAGCACGATCCAGCTTCTAAGTGCCTTTCTGCTGTTCCTCATCTGTTGCAATTCTGTCCACATTATGCTCTCAGCCACTCTGGCAGTTCCTGATATCTTTTCTTTACTACACACACAATCCTGTAAAGAAAAGCCCAAGTCCACCTTCCAACCCCTTTCCAAACCTTCCTTACCTGTCTCAGTCCCCATTGCAACCAGCACAGTCTCCCATGGCAGACAGATCTAGAACCTGAACGCATCTCCCACCTTCCCCCTCCAGGTTCAGGGCACAGCTTCATTTTGCAGATTCTCACTGCACAAAATCTGTGAGATGTAATTTTCTTATATGTTCAGCTACAAAAAGACTTCACCAGAAATATATCTCCCATCTGATGTAATGTTGCCTCATAATATCAATCTTGTTGCTCATTCTTTTTCAGAAACCTTTTGTGGACTGCTGCAAGGCATGTACTACACACCATCAAACCTAGGCATCCCCCACTGTCTTGTCACTCACCAATTCCCAACTCCAGGCAGACACATCGCAGTTTCACAGACAGAAACCTCTGTCATTTTTCCCATTCAGCCCCATTGGGTTGATTTTACATCATACAATAGATATTTTTAAACAGTGTTTAGGGCTAAAAGGCTTCCTGGGTGCTTGCATCATTACCCATTCACTATATGTGCTCTAAATATCCCAAACTATCTACAGACAAATGAGACTTTTATTTCCCGCAACCAGAGAAATTAGCTCTACTATTAAAAATAAATAAAAAGAAAAAAGAAATGGTCTTTTGCTGGAACACAATTTAAGGAACATGCAGAACAAGGAAACACACCAAGTGGACATGCTTGTGTGTACTTTCCCTAATGCATCTGTTCAAAGATGGGCTGCTGATAAGTATTATGCTTATAACAAACACTACCTGAAAAATAATTTTCCCATCATCTTTCTTCCTTTAAGTCTTCAACAGTTTTCCATTTTGTAATTATTCTGTTATCTCCTGCATCTGTAATACATTGAATCTCTCATTAGTTGCTTATCCTTCAGAAATTAGAGATGATTATCACTTTGCTGCTTTGAGTTTATAGCTTGGTATGATAATTTTCTATCTAGATGTTATCAATAAGACCAGGATGAGATAACCTGAACACCATGGCTGTAATTTGCTGAAGTATTTGTGGCTTACCTTGTTAGTTCTTTAACCATCAATTGCACATCCAGGGGTTTTGCCCAACCTTCTCATGAATTTACACTGTGTTGCAAGGGGAGAAATGATTGTTCATTCTCTAAATGAGAATGTCTAGAGCCTGCAAGGAAAGGGATGGTTGGACTTGTTGGACATTCAGGACTTGTATGTAGACCTGCATGTCCATTTCCCTTGGAATTTGTTAAGTAGTTAAATGGTACCAGTGGCAGTCAGAGCTTGTGGCTTATATCTTGTTCTAATTCTGTTGTAATTCCACTGAAAAGATTTCCTTTGTAAATACATAGTGTATATCTGAGGGAAGAAAAGGGAGCTTGTTTTTCAGTACTATTTATTTATCTATTTAATAAATGGCTATGGATAGATAGGTCTTCTTTCTAGCAACACATATCTAAGCTATAAATGAGCAGAGGACTAGTACCAAAATTATCCATTTACTGTTTTTAAGAAGACAGACAAATTTATTTTTGCAGGCAACATGAGCAAAATCCATTCATTCACCTTAAGAAGTGTTCATCCCACAGTGAAGGTCCTTGCCCTGATCCTGTATCTCATTTTGGTTTCGGAACAAACAAAGTGCATGGCATTCATCCTCGCAGCAGATCCCTGCAAGGCTCTGGCTTTGGGCTCAACCTCTCATTGAATCTGCACTGCTGCCAGAGAGAAGTCAAGCCTGAGCTAGCGTGACGGTCGCAGGGGGAGCTTTCTGGATTCAGTGTAAGCCTAGACACTAAAACAATTGAAGTCCCTTCTCAGCTGCATGTACAGAATGCCACTGTCACCAAAGCCAAATTCCCATAGTTTTACAGTCCCCAAAACAGGCTGCCACTGCACCTGAGGCAGTATTTCTACGACTCTTCACCATTATTGGCTAAATAAATTCAGAAGCAAGATGATGACAAGATGAAAATTGGAAGCAAACATAAAATTCTGCCTGTTAATATTTTTCAAGACAAATCCTATTTGCAAAAGTTCTCAGTTCCTGGACTCCTTAGTTCAGTAGCTGCTTGCTTGGTTGCATAGCAACTTTCTCTTCTGCCTCTGCTTGCCAGAATCAGAACACTACATGTTGCATAAAATAAAGTATTTCCTGGTTCAGAGTGACTAAAGGTCTGGCAGCCTGGCTGGCACATTGATCCCTGCTCTACTCTCTGACTCCAAACTCCCACCTTAATGGCAAGTGATATTCATAGCAATGAAACCACAGACCTATAATTTGCCCTTTATTTTTTCATAAGGACACAGTATGTTCTTTCCTGTCTCCTGCTCTGAAACTGAAGATGAAGCAGGCACCTGTAGAAAAAGATGATGATCCAGCATAAATTGAGGCATCTTCTTAGAAAACCTGGTTTTAGTAGCATTTTATTTAGAAAACTCAAAGCTCTCTCAGTCTTGCCAGTGAGGTATATGATGGCCATCTTTAGGGGCAGTCCATTTTTCACTGTGAAAACCCACAACCCTAAAAAGATACTTTTTGACAGAGTCTTTAGGGCAAAAATCTGCACAAGCATAAAATGACAGCCTTTGATGGAAATATGCAGATGCATCCAAGGAAAGGTCCATGGATTTATCATAGACATGGCCTCATTTAATTACTTAAAATCAAAATTTCATCACATTTTTTTTTTTGCATCTCATGATTTGCAGAGGACATCCTCACCAGAAAAGAAATCTCAGCAAACAGTAAATCCATCCCCATGGAGTAAGTCTGAGTTGCTTGGGCAACCCAGTCTGGTCCTTGCTGTGATTTTGGGCCAGGTCATCCATCACCAGCACCAGTGTTTGCTGCCAAGTCGCAAAGAAAAGCTCTGGCCTAGCAAGCAACCACAAGAGTTCACATCAGCCACAGTCAATCCTCACCACTTCGTGTGAGGTCAGCTGGCAAATACAGCTTCCTGGGCTGTGGACATGAGCAACACACAAAAGCTCGGTGGTTTAGAGAAAGCTTGACAGTGGATCAGCCAAAGTGCCTAGCACACAGCTTCTGACCATCCTGCTGCTCCCTACCAGCTGTGCCAAAATTGCCTCTTTGCTTCCTCTTTCCAAAACTCAGCAAGTCCACAGTGCTCTGAGACAAAACGAGTTGCTCAGATGTAGCCCATCAGAGAAGAATCGGTCCTATCTTATAGATCTACCCATATTCCCTGGTGCAGGTCTTATATCAGCTTTAGTAGAGTTACACTTAATCTACATCACCTTGCATTAAAAGAAATTAGGGTTATTTTCATCATCCATTCCTTTCCCTAGTGCATAAAAAGCTGCTTACCTTGCTGGAAACATATTGAAATCTCCTATTTAAAACACCTAGGAGCTTCTGAAGTTGAGTCCAGTGCTAGATTTGATCTAAAATGTTCAATGAAGAAAAGAAAGGCAAAAGCTCTGATCTTTCTTCTCAGTCTGTATACTCTGTTTGCATTAGTTTCATCCTAATTTTGTTGCTTTTTTGACATGAAAGAGGTATAAAACTCTCATAAAAACACAATCCTCAAGAATTACTGCTTATAAACATTTTCTTCACTATTTTCTTTTGTTGATGAAGGAAAAGAAAATGTACAGACAGCATTAGAAAACTGAATTGGCAGTTGTAATTACACCTACTAACTTTAAAACAACATGTAAAGAATTCTTTTAGATTTTTACTGTAGGTAGACAGGGTAAAAAAAAACTAAAACCATTAATCCACTATCTCACATAAAAGTACAAGAAAATTTACTGAGAACATTTTATCTGAATGTATTGAGATACATGGTACTCAGAAATCCATGGCAGCAGGATTTTTACACATACATACATAAATAAATATGTAGGGAAAAGCAGATCAGCATTATTCACAAGCTCTGCAGACAGGAATACATATCTGGCTAGTGACAAGATGTACTCTGACATGCCTAGCCCTTACTACTAATAATGATGAATTCATCCCCTCCATAAACACTCTGAACTCATACTGTAAAGCATTCACTGGGAAAAGAAAAGGAGGCAATGGAAATACCAAACTTCACCTGATTTTGAGTGTCTGCAGTTTACATAACTGCACAAGGATGCCCCGGATTTCCTTTCACTGCATCTCATAACAGTTCACTGGGGGCTGAGGACTCAGTATTTCTTGAAAAGAAGATCAGCTGCAGTATAGTAGCATCAATTTGACAGCCCAAAGTAGTTGGTGCATCTGAAGAGTATGTAAAGATCTTTTTTCTCCCATTAGAAAAGAAGAAAAAAGAGTAAATATATGCATGTTGTGTACTTGGTGAACAAATTGCATTAAAATAGGTGACAGTAAGGAAATGAATATTTACTGCCTAGCTAAGGAGCAGGGAGAATCGTATGTCATCCCACACTTCCCCGAGTATCTTTTCTGCCTTCATTTCTCTCCAAAACTGAGTGCGCTGGTTGGAAATTAAAGCACCAAGAAGCAGGACACAAAGTTAGCACAATGCCTTCTGAGAAGGGCATACTAGCTGAAGCTGTGAAACGGGGCTAAGACCTGCCAAATTTGGAAGAGAGAAGAGACTTTTCACTTAAACCCCACCAAAAACATCCAAACTCAAAAAAAAAAGAACGGAAGCAGTTACATGCTGAATTGGGTTTTTTATGCTCAGCAAGGACAGAGCTTTGATCCCTCTGGCACATGTCAATGTGAACATACAAAGCAGCAAAGTGAGCTACGACCTGACTGCCACACCATCATAGGTTCAAGCACCTACCTGCCATGCCTTCAACCCCTCCCTGGGGTCTCTCAGGCTCATGTTTTGAAGGAAATTACATCTCTTGGCATGTTCTTGATTTTGCATTCTTTCTTTTCCATTCAATGTTACTATGAGCCATCAACAGTCACTTTCAGGTTTTGTTTTAGAATTTTGCATATAGTTCAGGGATTGACACATTGATATTTAACTACATCCAGGTCACCTCCTGTCAGCTGGGGTGAGGGAGGGCACCAGCCTCTACTCCTCTCTGCATTAGTAAAGGGAAAAGATGCATGATGTGGGTCTGATTGCTTCTTCCCTTAGAGATATATAGGTGTGAGTGGAAACTTAAAAGAACAATTACTCTCTGTGCCTCTTCTGTTACTATTTCCCCTTGCAAGTATTGATTTCAGAAACAATTAGGTATCTAAACATTTTTAAAATACTGGCTTCAGCCGCAGGGTGTAGCAATACTCTGCTCTGAATATTTAGCAATGCATAACAAGACTGGTTCCTGATCACCCTGAGGACACTGAGACAACTAATGATTATCCCACAAACAGTTTGTTTCATTAACAGCCAATATGCTCCAAAATATTCTTTTCACCCACATTTCTTCCCAACTGTCTGACACATAGAGCGTAATTGCACACACAGAGTGGGCAGGAGGCTGTCTGCAATTGTTGTGAACTCAACATTTAGATGAAACAGTCATAAAATTCTTCAGTGTCATGGTTTAGCAAGGAGTTGCTTTTGTTTACTAACAGGGGGAGCGGGTTGCAGTGAAGACCCGGTGAAAGTTTTTTAGACTCTCCCCCGACTCCTGGGTTCAGACCCACCCCCTGGCCTGGCTGGGCCAATCTGGCGCCTCTGCGATCACTATTTAGGGACNCCTGATCACCCTGAGGACACTGAGACAACTAATGATTATCCCACAAACAGTTTGTTTCATTAACAGCCAATACGCTCCAAAATATTCTTTTCACCCACATTTCTTCCCAACTGTCTGACACATAGAGCGTAATTGCACACACAGAGTGGGCAGGAGGCTGTCTGCAATTGTTGTGAACTCAACATTTAGATGAAACAGTCATAAAATTCTTCAGTTATCCTTCCAACTTAAAAAAAAAAAAAAAAAGAAAACCGGAAAAAAAACCAAAAAAACCAAAAAACAACCAAAAACTACTCAAAACTACAAATATTTTTCCTCTCCTCACAAAGCTTCACCACCTAAAGAAGGTCTTGGTGCCCAAGTGCCAATGCGCCCATCCTTAAGGCTGCAGATGTGCTCTCCAGGCTTCCTGTACCCTCCAGCTCCCTGTTGATGCAAGAGATAGCCAAAGGGATTCAGAGGAGCACAGCCATTCTGCTCTTGCTTCCTGCCTCAGACTGTGCAAGGAAAAAAAAAGAAAAAACTGTGAAATAATCCTAAATTTTGATTCTTCAGCTGGGGTCAAAACCACCACTGAGAAATCGATATTGGTCCCATGCACTCAGCTAAGCAACTCCACTGTGAACATAACCTGTCTGAGGAAGAAAATGAGTTGTTATTCTGAGAAAAAACATGGTGTTTTCTTTCTCACCCTCCCTGCAGGTTCGTCCTGGATTAGAGCTGATGGGTTACAGCTGCTCAGCACCCACAGCTCTTTGGGCTCTGGGTAGCGAGTTGAGAGACACTCCTGCTGTCATCTCTTTCTAAACCCCATAAAACCCTCTCAGAGAGCAGTGCACAGCCACCACCCACTTTGCCTGCCAGCCATCCATCCAAACACACGTGATGGTAAAATGTGGAGTATCACCCTCCTGCTGTTGAGGCTGACTTAGTGCCATGGGGAGCTCAGAGGGTTTTCCTGCATATGCCTGGCTCTGAGCTCCAGGAGTCTGCAGGACCACTCCTCAGAAATGACACACTGTCAAGCAATATCAGTTCCCTCTTGATTTTCTTTCTTTTAATGAAGACAACAACAGAAATACAGTTAAGATTAAAGTTTCCCTCTGGCAAAAGAGTCATAAAATAGGCCTATGATAAATCCTCTGTCTGCTCAGAGCTTTATATTGGGTTTAGCAGTTTTATATTTTAAAAATTCCACTCCAAAGTACATAAACTTGGGCAACGCTTATGGAAGGTAGTTCATGGACCTTCAACAGGATTTGCTCCTGTGAAATGTTCACTGCAGCTCTTTCTACTTCGTGTTCGTAGAAATGGAGATGAAAATAGCCATAGAAAAGCAAAGATTCCTCATGCCACTGCCCCTGTCATCTCCTTGGGGGCAAGAAACAATCCCCTCCTTACCATCTTCTTTTGATTGTCTTTCCACAACAGGCATTGGGTTTAGGCCCTTGATTTCCTACTGAACAGCATTTCCACAATCCAAGACCACAAGAGAACAAGAAAGTATGGCAGGGCTTTGCCATACAAGAATCATCATTTGGAGGGACATAAATATAAAAGAAACATCTCTCACAAGTCTAAAATACATTTAAATAAAATAAAGTCTATGCAATAACAGTGCAGTGAGGTAAAGTCTCCAGATCTCACTGCCTGCTGTTGTTTAACATCCCGTCTCAAGCACCATGGACACCAGCCTCAGCCTTCCTCCAGACAGTGCCTCCTGCCAAGCAGGGGCTCTGCTTCCCCCTGGCACAGAGTAGCCCTCATTTTTCCATCCATTTCTCAGAAAAGAAAAGCAATTAGAAACTGGCTTGAAAACTGAGGAGGGATAGTGAAAGCCAGTGCTGTTCACGTAGCTAGAAACTGAGGCTGAACATAGATGCATGATGTCAGGAGAAAAGGAACCTTTTCTGTCAGGATCAGCACAGACCTTCTTAGCACTTTCTCTGCATCTGATAACTTAAAATACAAATGACAGCAGTAGTCTAAATACATCCTTGTAACACGCACCACAGAAACCTGCCAGCGCTCCTCCACCAGAAACATTTCCTGCATTTAAACTTTGAAATTTCCCAGGGGGTGTCATTTCACGGTAATAATATATCCGTTGTTCCTGTATACTGTTCGGAGGAGTGCTGTATATAGTGCTACTCTTCTGAATATTTAACAAAGAAACCCCAAACGCACCTCCCCACCACCAACAGTTTGCAAGCCTCTAGCTTTAGCAAAACATAGGAGTCAGTCCCAAAACAAAATGGTAATACCAAAGGGCTGCTTCACATAAGACTGTATTTAGAGAATGAAATGAACGTGCTCTCATTTTTAGAGCACTCAAGAATAAAAGGGAAAAATATTAGGGTCATTGAAAGCTGTGGGTGATGAGCACTTCTGAAAAACAGCTGGTTTATTGCATTTAAGGTTATTACATTAATATTCAGCCTTAAGGCCTACATTTTGTCAGCTTGTAAATAAATCATGTGTAGAAATGCTCTCCTGCTGAAGTGAGTGCTGCTGTGCATCTGAAGCAGGTCAGCGTGCTACACTAGCAGTACGGCAGGCAGCATAGCCGCTGATGGGCGATGGCCATACGCTCACGCCATAAAACCACCACGTTGTTTTCAAATAGCTCTTCATCATGCAAATAAAAAGTGTCTACCATTTGATCAGCTGCCACAATCTTCCAGGAGGTAGAAAGTTGCAACGTTGTCAAGACCAATGGCTCACCTTGTGAGAGGTAGAAGTACACATCAGTGCCTGCCAGAGCTCCTCACCAGCACCACTGCCTTCCTATGCCCATGTTTCTAAAAGCATGATTCAGCTTTTCTGGAAGTTTAAATGTTTGATAATTTTGTATTCTGCTTTTGCTTCTCTCAGCTGCTTTAGGTTTCACAGTTGTAAATCATACAATTGCATTATGAGAAGTTGATTACTATTTGATAAAATATTCATCAAAGAAAAGCAGTAAAATAGTAGAGCTTCAGAAATATTTTCCTTGAAAAGCCTTCAAAACAAAGGCAAAATAGAATTATTAATTTACCATAACAGAATTCACAAGTGAATAGAAAGTAAGCTTTTGTTCTGAAATCCTATTTATTCTGTGTCCTATAAACTCAGATTTTAAGAGGAATATTTTCACAGCCAGCTTAAAGTGAATTGTGGTTTACATTATTGAGGCATAAAAATTAAGACTTTTTTACAGGCACTTTTGCAGGCTCAGTCACAAGAACATTTATATCATCTTATTATAGAAATGGAAACAATTAGGTGAAGTTGTGCAACATCTGAACCTTTATTATGGCTCCCTGAAGACAGGGCCATGGCAGGGGAAGCCCCCATGGATCTGACCCTGTACTTGGAGCCAAGTGTAGCTTTCACTGAAGGCATAAGTGGCTTTATCTGCCCACTG
Source organism: Urocolius indicus (assembly GCA_013401255.1). NCBI lineage: Eukaryota > Metazoa > Chordata > Aves > Coliiformes > Coliidae > Urocolius > Urocolius indicus. Next base: position 163,265 of record WBNH01002957.1, on the reverse strand, counting down.
TGACGATTAATGGTGCAGCTCTGTAAGCTAGTGTGAGGTACTGGGTAAGGAATCACCACATTTTTTTCCATGGGTAGGATCTGGATCTCACTACGAGAAAGACACTGAGGTGCTGGAGTGTGCCCAAAGGAGAGCAACAAAATCGGTGAAGGGTCTGAAGCACAAGTGCACTAGCAGCAGACTCCCTAGTCCTCCACAACATCGTTTTTCCAGCACTACTGTAATCAGTTAACAGGCACAACTGTTGGGATCAATTCCCTCACACAGAGAAATCCCATCTGAACCCTGCCTACATAACTCTGCTGAACAGACTTACAGCAGCAGTGCTCGTAATTGCAACTTCTCAAATAGAAATGGTCCCTGCAACCATTCAGGAGATGGACCATACAAAGCACCTGTGATGTGCACCCACTGGGGTCCTGACTCTGTTCTCACAGGAGCAACAACCCAGAGTAGCTTCCGTCAGAAAAGATATGTCAATACTAGAAAAGAATTAGAGATCTTTCGTCAACTTAATCTCTATATATGACTCAAATACACTTTGTCTTTGCCTGCATACCACATACTTGCTTTAGCTCTTTGCATGTGGCACTGTATGACACAGCAAATTCTCTTGTTCCTCTTCAGTCACCCTGCTGGAGTGGGGAAAGAAGGGAATAAAGTGAGACTTGGCCTCTGGGTTTGTCAGCTGTAATCAATACATCACACTTTTACAATCCACCCTGTTCTGCAAAAGTCAGCTTGTACCCAGACCCTGCTCTGCAGGCAGATATTTTGTGTAAGTGGTTGTTCAGAGAAATTCAGCTGTAGGCAGCTGTGCTGGCGCTGGGCCAAGGGACATCACCAGTGCATCTGCCTCATACAGCCAGTAATAGCCTGGCCTCTGCCCTCAGCTTGGGAGGCTCTCCACACCTGGGGAGGGTAGCAAAGGGGATTGAGGAGCTGAACCGTTGATGAGTTCTCCTGCCCATCGCAGAGGATGATTGATTTCTCTAAGATCTGAGACTTGGGAAGGCAATGAACTCCACAGGAAAAATTATTCATGACAAAAATATTAGTTAGTAGCTCTTTATTACCTCTGTGAGCTTTGCAGCTCTGGGCAGGCATGCTCAAGTGGAGCCGGCCTGGGTAGGCAGGAGAGAATAGCGGGAGGGATTCAGTCCTCCCTCCAGCCACAGCTTGACACAAACCCCAGCGCGAGCAGACAACTACTGCCGACAGCAGGGACACACTCTGCAGCCTCACCGCAGCTCCTCCAGACACTCCCAGTCAGGGCTGGCCGAGAGAGTACGTGTCCAGCCACTGCTGCAATCTATTCCAGGACTGCAAAGGTACAAATTTGTTTCAGTAACTGTGATCTTGGCAGGCGGGAAAGGCAGCTCTCTACCATACTTTTTTATACATACATATTTTGGACTCCCACTGAGAGTTATTAGTTATTAAAAAGCAATCAAATGCGACTGACTTTGGAGTACATTTGTTATCCATATGATATCAATTAAGCCCCAGTCTTCTGACTGCAAGGAATTGACATTACCTCATGCACACACAGAATTAAATTCCTTCTCTCACTCTCCCTCTTTGACATTGGTAATGCCAAATATCTCCCACATTCCTGGGGAAAATGTTGCCATTACCCTGAATATGTGGATGCCTTCAATTTGTAATTAATAGAGCTATCTAGTAAATGCTTTTGTTGGCACATGCAGCAGTAGCGAAGGATTCACCTGGTCATGCAGTGCTAAATAACATGGCTATGAGTTCACTGAACAAAGAGGGGCTGGTGAACTGAGTCTCTGCCACCAAGTCCCAGGAAGACATGTGAGATGTTATGCCACTTGTTAATTATCAGGGAAAGTGAAAGGTTTGTTTACTTACAAAGAGCAGGTTTACACTAACAGCAAATCTGATTTTTCTGTGTTTTGCAAAGCCCAACACTGCAAGTACTTGTTTCTGTATTGTAGGCAGAAGCAATCACTTTACTGTCAGCAGCATTACATATGGAAACTGACCACAGAAGTGGATCTGAAGACATAAACAGGACACTGAGCATGTGAAATGCAGCTGTAATTTTTGCAAAAATGAGTAAAAATTAATATTGCTTACTACTTCCTACAGAGCTATGAAATTAGTTGAAAGTTTCCACCCTCTCATATTGCAGAGGAATTTGTTTTTCAAACATCACACTTGACATCAACCAGAAACAGCAATAGAAGGGTTAAAACTTGTACTGACAATATGATCATATTTCAACAGATTTCTAGATCTCCCAAATATGTCTCATTTAGACTTCACTATTGAGTGATGTGCTTGCTTAATAGGCATGGTCTGGAAATGTGTCTGCGATGTTGGGCATCAAGACATTTCTTTCTTATACTTGTATGGTGTCAAACTGTCCTGTATGCACCCAGCAATCCAGACCAGCATCTCTTTAGAATATTTTGTAGACGAAAGAGTTGCTTAAATGATGCTGTATTTTCTTTTCAAGAAAATTTTACCTCTTCATGGCTTGTTTTTATCAAACGTGCTCGTTTTGATACCAATGCTGCAATTTAAAATAGAGAAAACAGTTTTGTCAGCCATTGGTAGAGGATTTGTATCTACAGTGCTATACAAAATACATACACACAACTGTTCTATCAGAGTGCAAAACCACAAACACTTGCCAAATCAACTGAAATTTATATATCCCAGATTAACTGCCCTTTTTCTGATTAGCTAAAAAATACCTATTTTCAACTGCAATGGATGAGAATTTTTTTTCAGTTATGTCAAACATATGGATTTCTTCATGAGTGAGAAAACTGCCATTTAAAAAACTGTTATAAAACATTCCAGTTCAAATGCATAGATATACAATGTTATGAACTGTGTTTTTTAAGATCAGAGATGTTAAAGGCAAAGGACCATGGAACATTTTTTTACTTATGCAAAGAAGCTGTACTCTACACCTAAACCTGTGTATGTGACATGCCCTCTAATGAGATTTTCTGCAAATATGTTTTCTTTTTTTTTTTAATGCGTGCTATGCCCATGTATTTATATAAAATGAATACTTGTTGGAAACTAGCTTCTGCGCTACAGTTCAGTGATGGCATCTTCATTGCTTTGTTCTGTCTCTATGACTTGAGATGATTTACTGTAAATATAGTGCCCTGTAGGGGAACTCCTACAACATTTTTGACACATTTATTGTACCACAGACAAGACTTACCAATATGTCACATATTATTTCTATCTAGGACCAGGGCTCAAATATTGCATCTGGGATTTGTATTTTAGGTGTACCAGAGTTTGTTGTTGGTAAAAGTGTTTTGTTTCACAGTCACAAAGAAAAGACCTATTTGCAAATCCGACCTTTCTAAGGCCTATGGATGGAGGCATTTTCACCTCCCCTTCAGGTCCAGTTCAAGGGCTGAGGTAATATTTATGGCTTTGATAGGGTTTCACACAACTGAACAAAAGCCAAAGATGAGACATTCCTGGCTGAAAGGATCCATCTGTTGAACGAAACACTGAGACAGAAAAAACAGGGATCTGTAATGCTTACCTGCACCTTCTCCACAACATATTCTCAGGAGCAGCTCACACCATCCTTGGAACTGGGCACAAAGGCTTCCTGACCTTGGCTGTATTTGCTGGTGTGTCAAAAGCTGGCACACCAATGAGGAGGAGAAGTCTCTCAATTTCCCACTGTCATAGAGATTTTAAAGAAAAGCTTTCTCTTGAAGCATAGAGGTGATATTCAAACAATAATTATGTCAGGTGCTACTAATATCCAGAGGTGTCCAAGACTGGAAAGCACAGTCCCATTGCCACATGTCCCACAGCACACACCAGTGCAAACACTCCCATGATTAAAATGGAGAGTTCAGATCTCACATGGGACAAGAAGAAAGTAACACATGAAAGAAAATCTGTTTTGGGGGAGTTTGTTTATTTGATAGGAAAGGTCAGCTTCAGAGGGGGAAAAACATGATGTGAGAGGACATAGCAGTTGTAGAGGCTGCCAATACCTGTGTTTGAGCAAGAAAACTGAACAAGCTCCACAGTCCTGGATGTAGAAAACTCAACAGAGAAAACTGCAGACTCAACAAGCCAAGTAATTTTATCAATAGAAAGGAGCTTTCTGCAGACTCTGATGTCTACCTCTGCTCAACTCAGTATTACATGATCTCAATTTTAAGGTTTCCTGCCCCTGACATAAACCTATTCAAGACAGGTCTACTTTTACATTATATTTTTGGCTGGTATTCAAATATCTCCACCATCAGTCTGGTCTCTTTCCCAGACAAATCTTGACTCCCTCATTTGTTACCTGCTTTGGCTGTTACAAATAGGAGCAGGGCTTACAGAGACAGCAGGAGCCTTTGTGCAAAGCACTCTAGCATTCCTTGAGCGCTGTAATACCACGCGTTCACCAGACAGATGTGTGTAATCAATACGTCTGCTACTCACTGGCAAAATAAAGCTGAGTCAAGTTGTCCAAATAGCCTTACATTCGAAATTTCTGAACTTTGGAGTGGATGACTTTCTAAAGTCAATGTAAAAAATCATGAAGGACATGAATATTTGTCACCAAGGGGAGGTTTTTAGGAAGAATCCACAGGCAACCTCAGGAAACAGCATTGCCACAAAATGTGCTGCTCATCAGTCTCCAGGTGCCTAGAGCCATATTTCTTCTACTGATGCTTGTCAAGCATGAGAAACTGATAACTACCAGGTTTTCAAATACTCTGGATGATTTTAAATGTTTCCAGTGGTGCAAGTCTACAGCAGCCTTTCCACAGAGGATCTGCCCAGAATGGAAGCACCACTAAGAGAAATATTGAGAGTTTTATTGCATCTCAGATTGAGTGGTTGCTCTTGATTACAGACAGTACAGAGCAGAACTTGGAGAGCTATAGGAAAGAAATAAAAATCAGCCATGATATACTAACTTTTCAGTTTGGGGCAGACACCAGCACAAGGACGTATATCATCTGTAGCCTGAAGCACAAACCACATTCAAATACCTGACTGCACAAAAGGGACCACTGCTCTGCCTGGGATGGCAATTCCGGCTTATTGAAGTGACCCCCATTACATTTTACTGAGTCTTCCGACATCTACATCAGAGAAAAACATAGTATTTACTATCTTTGAAGCACACACATAAGAATTTTTGGCTGCTTACCTACATAAATGTAAAATTGCACAATTTGCCCTGGATTTTCTACTGGCATTATCTTACCCATAGCCAGCACCTCTGAGCTGCTTCCAGACAAGAACTCCTGATTCTCTGCAGTGAGCTGATGGTGAAGCACAGCATGCTAGGCCTTGAAGCTGTGGTTAACCCATAAACAATGCAGTAAATCGCTACGCCTATCTCAACATTTCTGAAGGCATTAATCTGCAGCCCAGCATTAGTTATTACCTTATCTCTGCTAACATCCAAAATCCAGTGCTTTGAAGACCATTTACTGACATCCTTTCAGTAGGTCCCATGAGTTATCAACCCAGGCACCGAAGACCAGAGATGAGCCTAACCTAATCAAACATTTCTTCTGACCTCTTTAGTGAATGTCCTTTGACACTGGCACTATCACCAGCCCATCTGAAGATGTTTTGAGAAAGAAGAGATGATGGAGAGCTGCAAGGAGCCTTTAAACCTGTCCCTCTGCAGCACCACGGATTCATCTGACCACAACTTCAGCCAGTGTTCACCTCACCATCATCTCTTCTTTGTCACTAATAGCATCCAAACTGCCTTCAGTGCAGCCATGGCAGGAAGGATTGCAGACTGCTGATGTTCCCAATGACAGCAGCATTGGTGGGACAAGGCAGAAGCCAGCTCAGTACTTTTTTGCCTTTGCCATTGCAAATGCTGCTTGAATATGCCCAGACAGCAGGTCCACCTCTCAGGGAAGCATCAAGTGAGATGAGGGTGGGAAGGTGAAAGAGGAGAGGGAAAGTAATATCTATTTCTGGACATTTAAAAAAAAAAAATCATCACCAATGTTGACAAGGAAAACCCTTGATTTGAGGTTTTCAAGACAGCAACTAGACTTTTAAACTTGGCATGAATCCTCCTCTTTGCCCCACTGGATCTAATCCAATGCCAGCTGAAATCAGTTGTCAGGGGCTTGCACTTGGGATTTCATGCAAGTTGATACTTTACATAAAAACTCATAGTGCAGAATTACCCAATGGATCAATTTGTAACAAGTACTTTCCTATAAAATGTTGAGCAAATAAGCCCTTATATTTTTAGGAGCATTTTAAGAATTTACTATAAAATTTCATATGTTAAACTTAATTACCCAAATTAAATTCTCAATTATTGTACCTGTACATGCTGGTTTGGTTGGTTTTTTTTGCTTCACTAATGTCAGATGGTACAGCTATTCATTTTTATTTTGAAAGTTTGATTGCATTTATTCACTTATTTCATGTTGGTGGTGAACTAATGATAGAACCAGCTTAAGCTTTAGTGTTACTGAGAGGGGCTAGGTAGGCTGTGTCCTGCCAGTCATGGCTGGCAACAGGCGCTGGGATTATTTCTGAAGAAAGGCTGCAGAGATCAAACAAATGAGACTGAAAAGTACTGTCTGCTAGGACCTAATAATAAATCAAAAGCACATTTCCATTTTCAATCCAAATCTTTCTTGAAACCAGGTTTTTCGAGATGAAAATATTACATCACCTTGGGGGGAAAAGGATACAATAAGAAATGTTAAGGCAAATAAACCTTACAGTTTGCCAACCATATGACTGTTGATGATTAATTTTATTTATGCTTTTATGGAACATCTTTTACATTTTTTATGTCAGGCATAATAACCCCCTTCCCCATACACCCTGAGCCTCCACTGTATTAAACTACTGAAACAGGAGGCTACATTCTTAATTATTTTGATTTGAAAACTGAGTTCTCTGTTTCTCCAAACGTTGTAACACGAACACAGTTTCTGGCAAGCTTAATGATGAGCTCTGCTATTCATACAAATACACACATAATTCACTGCAAAGATATGCCCCTTTCAGAGACCACTTCATTTATTCTTTGTAGTAGCAAGGAACTGAAAAATCCAGGCATGAAATCATGTTTTCCAGCTATGCTGCTTTTTGTTATATTTATGGTCTCTTTGGTAAAATCAAAGGAATGCACTTCTGTGTAATGGGGCATAGTTAGAATGGCACGGTAACCACCATGCCATAAAGTTTAGATTTGGACTGCCTGATTACAAAAGCATGTCCTCACTCCAGCCTTTGCACAATGCAGCTGTTTAAATCACTGGGAGTTTAAAATTGGAGTCACTTGAGAACTAAAATTGTATGTGATGGCAAAATAGTAGAAGATACTAAGTCTGGGCTGCCAATTTCAGAGCAATTTCTAGAAGTCTGAGAGCTTACTAACAAAATTATGGGATGTAGAACACAGTACTCACTAAATTCATTTTCTTTTTCTTGCATCATGAGATTTTCTATCTTAGCACTTCACTGTGGGACTCTTTGAACTTAGAAACAGGAACCAACAAACAGGAATGGGATAACAAGATTTTGAGAGATGTGAGCACAGGAGTACATGTCAGAAAGACCTGGCGAGGTGACATGTCACCACTCACTACAAGTTCTGACAGATATATTGTTGTAATAAACTGTAGGGGCTTTTTTTCTTGTATTTTTCATCCTCTTCTGCAGAAGCACCCAAACCACGTAAGCTGTCAAGGATGATCAAGATGACAGATATTGTGTCTCAATAAAACTCAATAAAAGCATGTTTAATAAAGTGCTTTTGCTGCTTCTTCAAACTACAACTTCTAAGTAGCTACTAAATCTTTCTCTCAAGGTAATTCCCAGATTTCCAAAAGACAGCTGAGTCTCCTCCATCCAAATACACTAAATACACTAAAAACACACTCAATGTACTGAGCTTTATCAGAAATATATATGAGAAATGTTGTGACTGTCATCACTGAGCTAATGTCTAATCATTGGTTCCTCAGGGCCACGTCTCTGAGACCAGGTCTCCTGTAAAAGCGTCACTTAATTCCCATTCTAGGAAGTTTGTGCAGGGCAAGAGCTAGTGCAGAATCTGTCCTCCATTGCTCCTCAAAGCAACTCACAGTTTTCACAAGAGGCAGTTTAAGGATTACCAGACACTATTATGAGTCTGCTTCTTCTGTTTTTTTCTACACCATTTAACCCTCATCCCTGCTGCCAACAAAATCTCAGTAAATTCAATAGCTTCCAAAAGCCTGTGATAATCATGTGACAACTGCAACAGCACAAGAACAAGGAATAGGGATTGCAGAGCAAGATCTCCCTCCTTTAAAAAACTTTCTAAATAGGAAATGAGTGGAAAGTCAGTGCAGAATCAAGGCATCACAGGGAAATATGGGTGCAACTCTTTTTCCTTTTGAGCCATTAAATGGCTGTAATTTTTTCCACATTAGCAGCTATTGTCATATTTTTATTAAATCTTAGTGTATACCAGTTCAGACCATTTTGATTTCCACCTGTGTGAAAGTTTCATACCTCTTGCATAGTCTGACATCACTTAATCTACAAGATTAGAGTTAATTCTCTGTTTTACCTAATTAACTCCTTTGGATTGCTCACACTTCTCTCTCTGGCTAAGACACATGCAGCTGCTCATCTAAAGCACACAAATTATCTCATAGCCTAGTTATGCTGCTGACATGAGGTCATGAAATATGTGCCAACAAAACAGAATCCCCAGCGCTCCAGCAGACAACAACGAACCTCATATTTCACTATAACTTGGCAATTAAATCGGAAGAAATACCTCAGGAGAGGAGACGTTCTCCAGGATTTCAAGCAGAACAAACCGCCGCTGATGAATTAGCCGAGACCCACTGCAGCGTGCAGGCAAAATGCAAACCACACTGAAACTCTTTGTTTTTAACATTTTTCATGGCATAAATTAGGATTTCTGTAAGTAAGGCACGGGGAATGCAACTATCTGCTGCACAAGACCATGCTACCTTTGGGAAGCTCAGTATTGCTTCATCCTGCAAAGGGGTGAAGTGCTGCCAGCTTGCTGGGCACTCCAGCCCATGCCTTGCCCGAGCTGTGAGAGCACCCCACGGCCCTGTGCTGTCCTGGCCCTATGTGCCTGCCCATGAGCCCACCAGTGGCTGCTGGCCCAGACACATGCACCAGCTGGGACCACCAGTCAGTCCTGAACCCCGACATCATCCTGACATCAAAACTTCAGTGACCTGAGGCAGTACAGACATGGTACCCCTACTGCACTTGCATACCAGCTGAGACCTATATAATGAGTCAATTAGTAAACACTGGGCAATTAGTGTTGGTCAGCCTTCTGCAAACTGCAGGAAGGAGACTGTGGCCTTCCTGCCCCTGCTCAGCACAGATCAATACATAACCATATAAATACTTCCACCACATTGGCAGGAAAAGATATATTTATCTGACAGGTCACACAAATTTCATCAGAGCATGCTGCCTGGAGAAGACACTGTGATGGCCCAGGGTACAGAGTGGCGTTTATTGGAAGCGACAGTGACCTCCCTCTGGGGACGCCAAGGTCACGCAGAGGCACCGCACAGGAGCGGGTGCTGTGCCTCTCATAGCAGACCTGGCTCCAGCTCATCCCAGGCCATTCCTTTACTGTTGAATGGCAAAGACTATTAGAAACAGAGAAGGGAGATGCAAACACTTTTTGTGTCCAGAGCTGACATGAAGAAAAAGCCAAAGAAATCCACCTGGGAACCCCAAAGAGAATCAAGTCTCAAACAATTTAGGAGAGTCTCAGTAGATGTGAAGTACGATCTATTAGTCAAGCAAAGTTTCAGATTTCACCTGCTTCTGCATTGGATAGATCAGACATCTTCTACAGATATAAAAATATCCCACAGTTGACAATATCATCATTTAAGCTTGTTTTTCCTTTCTACAGAAGTTTCCTTTGACGTTCCTCTGCATATTTCATTATTTTTTGAGATCTGGAAAAGCTGTTGTTACTTGAAACCACCAGATTTGGAATTCATTAAAGATGAGACCAAGCCAGGGAACACCAGCATGGTATTAAGCACTCAGGCACAAAAAATTAACTCAACTGTGCAACAAAACCTTGATTCATTATATCCTCAGTAATGACGTCTAAAATTATTTCCCCTGTCTCTGAGAGGTAGCTAATTTGAGATAGCAATAACTTACTTTTTCACATGCACATGACCCATATCAACTTTGAAAAATTACTTGCTTTCCAAGAATGAAATGCACTTCTGACTGCTGTTCTCAGAAAAATCTATACTGCCCACATAAAAAACATCCCAGCCACATTATGCATTATTCATAGGATTATAATGTTTCCTCTCTTTCCAAGAGCAATAAAATTTCCAGGAAAATAACAGAGAACATAGCACACAATGCAAATCAAAACATAGTAGATAAAAGTTATCTGGTACCGTCTTCCACTTTTATAGTGAAAGTTGGGAAAGAAGAGAAATGCTCCACTCTGTAAAGTAATAGCCCCCTCAGGAAAGGATATGTGGATTCGGCACCACACGAGGTGCACATTAATTAAATGCACTCCTTTGCCATCAGAGCTGGGCTACTTTTAAGGGCATGTTTTCAATAGTTGTTTTCACCTTGGCATTTTAAGTGCACAAACAATTCACTGTGTTAATATATGAGCAGTTTTCTCCTGAAGAGAAAACATGAACAGCCTTTGCAAATACATCTTCCACCACAGCCATTAAAAAAACCAAAACAAACCCTCCCTAGACACTCCCTCCATCTTTCTAGCAATAACTGGAAATCATGCCTGCTGCTTACACAACCTATTGCTAAAGTGTTCCTGTGCCAGCCTCAGGCTTCATCTCCTTAGGCTGTTAGCACAGCACTTAAAATTATCTTCAACGCACTACCAGGACCTGCTTGGTAGACAGAGACTGTTACTCCAAGTATTTTTAACATGTCCTAAGTTGTACATTAGAAACTTACATTCTCATTGCTGTTTTACCTGAAAAGGGCTTGCAGCAACCCACATTTCTTTCTGAGATACACAATTTGAAGTGCGGTAAACAATGTATGTAACTATATGAAATCAACTAACTGATGGGAAAAAAGAAGAGAGAGAAATGGTGCCACCCACGGAACCCAGCAAGCATCGTGCTGAGGGCATGTACCCCCAGAATGCATGTCCAACCCACACAAACCCAACAACTTCTAGGCACTGGCCACACCACAGCATCTCTAACTCCACAGACACTGTGGAAGCTGAGCACATCACATTTATTCATTCCAGTGATGACTTCTCATTACTCAACTGCACTGGGGATCTCTGTTGAACTGATGACAGAAAGTTCTCCAACTGCTTATCCTCATTCCTCAGTCTTCACTTAACTCTTCAGTTTGGGGAAGCCCTTCTAAAAGCAATGAACTACACAGGTTTTCGCATATCCAGTCCATGCTCGGACAGCAAAAATCTCATCCTGCCTGTCTCCACTATCACACAGACACACTTCCCTGCTGGGACGTTGCCATGCCCTTCCATGCTCCCCCTCCACCTCCCAGCTCTAACATCCTGCAGCTTTAATCCCATTTGCAGCACATGGTCAACACATGCATCATGTCTCTGCTTCCAACATATTTCACAAGCCTTTTCAGGGAATACACTGCAGAAGACAGGATAACATACAATTATTTATTGAAAATAGTTGTATCTACTTTAACAGCCCTGACCAAAATTACTCACAATCCCAGCTGAAGAAATTGGCATGGCAGTTACAATGAATTATTGACATACAAAAGAGGTCTTCCCAAACTTCAATCTTAGCCTATGTGACAGCTATAAAAATTGAAACCAACAGCCTGATTACAGCCTCCTGCAGATATGCAGTACTTTCCTCTGTCACAGGACAGTCTCCTGCAAACATGGTGCCTTGGGTAATTGGGACAGCAGCTACATCCCTGGTTTTCCCCCAGCCTGGCCCCACTGCACTGTAGAAGTCACATGGTGGAGATAAAAGAGCTTTGAGGCAATAGGTAAAACCAGACAATGATGATCAATCGTACAATGAAAGGAAAGAAGCATTTTAATGGGCTTTAACAAAAAAGGAACTTTTAAAAAACACCCCAGATCTGTTAAAAATTACATTAGAATAAAAGGTGCCATGAATGTCCCTATTTCCACAACAGGACATTTTCCCTTACTGTGCTCATCTTGGCAGACAGAACACTCTAGCCTACAGGACAGCAACCATACACTCAAGAGATCACTTTCCAATTATACACAAATTAATAACTCACTGCCACAGGGAAAAATGAGCCAAATCATGTATCATTCTTACAGTAGCTAATTGGGCATGGAGCAGGCCAGCTCTGGTGGTAAACGGTAAATAATATGCATAGTATATCAAACTTTGCATGTAGATAGACAAGTTATTTTGCTTCCCACTAAGGAAAAAAGATTTTTTAAGAATTAAACCATTTATCTCAATACTAACATGCAAGACTGCCTTCTACACATACACCCACCATTACATATGCCCATCATGCAGAAAATACTAACAAGCTAATTTCAAGATGTGTGTGTACATATACATGCACACATATGTGTACACAGATGCACTGGGAACCTTACAATTCAAACAGAATTCACTGTGAATACACATACATTGACATTTCAAAGTTTCCAGGAACTAAAAAAAATACATATATGTAAGTTTTCTGAGACTGATAAGGGGCAGCCTCTGTATCAAAGGCTTCTCAATCACATGTCATTTGTTTGCAGGTTTTAGGAAAATTAAATGGAGTTCATTGTCGATGTCCAACTGCTTTTTCTTTTAAAAATGAAGCCACTCACTACTGGAAAGGTAGGGAGCAGAACTAGCTGCAGAGGGTCTTATTGGTTGGTTGTGTTTTGGGTGTTCTGCTTTTTTTTTTTAACAAAACAAAAAGCTGTTCTTATGGGTCTTTGAGTTTACAACATGAAAGGACTCTGCTTTACTCCTTCTGCCTTCACAGGCAAAAGAACCCATACACATCTAAGCAATTCTCAGGCAACCTGTGCTCCCTAGTGCAGTGCTCCTGAGCTACAGTCACTCAACTCCACAGCAGACCTGGTATGAACAGAAGAGATGTAATGACCTAAATACTCTCTATTTTTTCCTGTAGTTCTAGATATTCAAACCTCTACTCTCCCCTACAAATAGAAAAAGGAAAGAACTTCTTTACATGTTTTCCTGGCTGATGCCAAAGGAACTCAACAACTCACAGTGGGATGCAGCAAGATCCAAAACTAGACTCTTTGTAGTTGAAAAGGAGAGACTTTAGCCAACTGGAAATGACTTCTGATGGAAACATTATGATTTTTATTTTCCAACAGACTAACTGAAGGAAAAATTTAACTTGATGTTTCATTCCAGTATCTACTGATACTCAGTGATAACTGATATGCTTGCAATTTAGGAGTAAAAGCTTTTCTACTTCATGCAAATGGCATCACACATTTGGTATTGATAATGCAGGGAGATTTGGCCTGAATTCCAAATTATTAGAATCCAAACTCACGATGCTGATTATTTTTCCAGATCTCATGTTTTCTAAGACAAACTAGAGTTCATATTCCCTTGCATGTTTGAAGCCTTCGAAAACAGCTGGTTCATCTTTCAAAAGATCCGATCTTCTAATCACAAGGAGCAGAACTTCCTCCTTTACATTTTGTTATTCAAAATTTTAATGTAATCCATAGCCTCCAAACATAAGAAACTGCCACAACATCAAATACATTTGTGAGAAACTCCACAACCCCCTGTAAATCAGTACAGGATCAGAGAGGGTTGCCTACAAGAAGCTACCTCACTTAATAGTTCCCTTAGCACTAAGGAACAGACTTCCAAACATAGAGAGGCAACTAGCAAACAGGTATCCCCTGCTTTCACGAAGGCAAAATTTCTCTGACACCAAGTCATGAAACACCATGGTCTGAAACCACAGACAGGCATCCTGCACCTCCACCCCTGAGCGAGTGCACCGCAGAGCTGCCAATGTCACCACGCGGTGCCATGTCCAGACACGGAGCATCATCATAGACAATGACCTGCAGACAAACCAGCTTAAAAAACACACTCCCAGATTACTCCTGTTCTGGACCCCATGGCTGTGGGTTACCAGGGGGAGTAGGGTGGGCAGGAAGCATCTCAACTTCTGTGTGTGAGGAGGATTGGTATCTTCCTTCTCCCACTCCCACGCTCAAACAGCCCTCAGTTAAGAACTGGGTCTTGCAGTCAAAGCTCTCCACTGCTGGTAGGGACATCTGGCTAAGAGGAGGAAATTGCTTCACATGCTGACTGATAGCAGCTTTGGTGGCAGAGCATCCAAAGAAGTAAAGAAACTAACTCATGATTACAGCTCTGAGCAAGAGAAAAGAATTTGTCAAAAGTCAAAGGAAGTCTTGCCTGATTTTGCCTTTGGTCAAAAACAAGCATACATACCTGGCAGGGCTCAGATAACTCTTCTTTTTTCTGACCAACATGTAGCCCACATACAACCCTTCACTTCCAAATGAGCATTGTGGGAAGAAGAATATACTTTTGGAGACATGTTTGAAAACATTGGATCATCCAAAAATTCAGAGAGAAACAGCTCTGGAAGCTGCTGACCTGGTGTTTTATCCCCCATCCCACCGCCTAATGCTGCAACAGAGCCACCCTGCGATTTCTATAAGCAGCACAAGGTACTGTTCCCACTCAAAGCTCATTTCAACTAGCCAGGTGTGTGGGAGGAGATATTTCCGGCACCTTCTGCAAAGTAGAAACTATAAATCATATCCACACAGAGATTTTAAAAAGAGTTCACAGCAGCAAATTACCTAAATATTTAAAAGAAAATAATGTAAAAATAGGCAAATTTAAAAATAAAAGGTAATTCTCATGGAGACTGAATACATACTAAATGGAAATAAATGAATATTTTCATTCCACTAAACAAAATGAACATAAAACCCACACGTGGAAAACAAAACCATAAGTTTGCATTGGAAAGACAGCTTAAAACTCCCAAGTTTTAACTCAAAACATTTTTTTTTTATTAAAGTATGAATGCATTTACGCTGGAGAATAGTTTACATACATTGTAAAGCAACAAGCACATTTTCAAGAGGTGTGGGCCCTCCTCAATATGTCTCCATGCTCAATCTACATGCTTTATCACTGGACTCACACATACACTCTCACATACAAACACAGAGACCCACAAAACACAGCCACAGAGCTATCTGCTTTGATTAGCTTTCTTTTAAGGCTTCTGTAAGGTGCCCTAGTACCCCTAACATTACCAGAATTACAAAGAAAGTTGTACAAAGGAGCAGCATTACTTGCAAACTATTGATCTGCTCTTGGCCTTAAAAAAATATCAAGTGAAACAAGTTTTTCCTTTTATTTGAGTTTTATTAACCATCTGCATTTAAGAAAGGCATGACTCTTTGTATCTGTGAACAAGGAAAGATATGGGAATCTTAACATGAGCTTCTCCACCAGAACAGAAGTTCAAACCTGATTCCTAAGGGACTGTTTCCTTTGATCTTTACAGTAACACAGCCCTGGCTGTGTGATGAGGCGCTACCAGCTCCATCCCACGCAGGCCACTTGATCAGCAATGTGGAGACCAGCAACATGGAGTTGAGGCTACCACGCTTATATCACTTCAGACCTGAGGTTGATGAGAAGTCACAGTTCAAACACTGACAGACCCAACTGTCCCTTTACTCTTACAAGTGGGACCCTCTCCTGCAAAACACACCAGGGCTAGAAAATGCACAGATAGTGGTGCTGGCTCGCTGCAGCCCTAAGCCATTGCGTATTTTTGCCCACCCTTTTTTGGTATCCTGCAGTATATAGTCTGAAACTGCAATTACCAGTGTCGGGTGAAAGACATGGCAGCAAGTATATTAACAAAATAGGTACAATGAATAAAATAAAGGATAAGCATATGATATAATGTGTACATACAAGCATCTTCCTTTTTTTTTTTTTTTTTTAATCTGTGAAATGTGAATTAACAGCAGAATGCCAGGCCATTAGTCTAAAAGGCTATGTATGGCTGTCTTAGCCTACATATGGTCAAAGGATTTTTGTGATGCATCTTGGAGAAAGATTCTTCAGGAACCATTAGGACTTTCCAAGCCTATCTGCACTTGTGCATCAGCATCAGCCCCCAGCTAGGAATGTCACAGAAACAACTAATGAAATTGCCTGACCAGTCTTATAAGACAAAAAAGAATGACTACTTCATGGTATGCACCTGAACTACCGAAATCAGAACTGGACAGTGGATGGGTGTGTGAGAGACATGAGTGAGGAACTTTTTCTCATTATTACAACAGCAGCAGATTTCAATGTAACATAATTACTTTAATGATGCCTATCTGTAGGTACTGGATTGCTCTTTTGATTTAAGAAGCCGGTCAGACAAGTGTTTGGCAGTCCTCTCATTCCCCAGTTTCAGTTGTTGCTTATCCATCTATCAGCTCTCATTCCCTGGGCCATTTCTGCCTTTGTTGAACTGTGAATGAGTTCAGTCAGCCATCGTCAGATTCAAATTCATGAGAGACTTCCTCTGATGAGCTGTTCCTGTGGATCCGGCCATCACTTTTCATGCTGTGAAAAGTCTTCTTAAAGGCCTCCATCATGGCATGGGCCAGTTTCTTGGCCTCCAACTTGCTCTCACACTCTACAGCATGGCAGTCCATCTGGTAGGACAAGTCATCGTTGATCTCCCGATAGACCCAAGCAAAGATGTTTGGGCTGATGTTGTGGTCAGCAGTGCAGTAGGCTATACGTGCTACCTGAAAGGTATCCATGTGGACTGTTGCCTCGCCTTTGAGGTCCAGATGATGAAGCCAGACTTGGAAAGGGCGAATTTCCAGAAGGGCATTAGCTGGGTAAATATCATCCCTGGCGAGTGTGTGTTTCTTCCATAATTCAATGACTGGTTTCTCTGTGCAACCAGACAAAAATTGCATCCCTGTTGTGGGAACCTTACCCAAATACGTGACCTGCAAAAAAGAGCAAAGATAGGTGAAACATGGATGGCAGACTCTAGCCTTGCTTTCTGCCATCCCAAGGAACTTTCTTTTACCTAGAAAATAAAAGCACACACTCCAAAACTCCCCACTTTCCTCATCAGCTTCAGTAAAATCGTTTTCAAATCGTTTCCCAGACGCTTTCAGATGTTGACTTTCCCATTCAAATCTAGATGTTAAAAATGTTCAGTCTCACGGTATCAACAGTGTTAGTGGGGCAGGCCTCAGGTAGCTGTGACAACTCTTTTTTTTTTTTCCTTTCTGCTTTATTCTGATTATTGATAATGTATTATGTTAATATTCGAGAGACTGAGACATTTTTAGTTTGATAATGCAGGGCTGCAGGGGGTCAGAAAAATCACATCAGAGGATTTTAAACTCTTTGAATGTTTTTTTTTTTCAAAATTATCCTGATTTTCCACTGCTTCCACTGTTTCTGCTAAAGTATTAAGCCAGGAAAAGCTCAAAGCTGTTCAAAACTCTTATCTTTCAGCAGAGCTGAGACATTTATCACATCAATTTAGAAAATACACTGTTAAAAAATCTAGTAATAACTCTACCTTAGTTTAAACACAACATCTCTGTGCTTTTCTATCTCTTTTGAGTAAATATCCCATTATCTCATCTGTACAGGAAAGCAAGTTGATTTTAGTGTCCTTTTGTTCAACAAAAATCAAATTCACTGAGAGGTCCATATCAAAAATTCTGTGTTAAGCCTGTAAGGAAACATTCCCCTAAATCTCTGCAGCTGCTGAAGAGGCTTTCTTCCACTTACAGCTGAATGGAAGATTATTTTATCTGGGAAAAGGGATTTTCTCTAGAAAAGACAGATCAATGCCACAGAAATACAATTATGCAGATTATTCTATTTATTGCTGTTGTCAGAACGGTGCATTTAAGAACAACTACATGAAAGCAAAATTGCTTCTAATTTGTCTCTTGCAGCAGTAATCACTTGAGACAGAATCTTGTGCCTCTTGCTTGATCTCTTATAACCTCATGTGCATTTTTACTTGAGGAGTTTGGAGAAAAAAAAATAGCAAATCACATGCACTTTCCAAAATAATTTCCTCAAAATTCTGTATTAAACACGCAGTATCAGCTATTTTTTATTTTGTTTATGCTTTAAGAAAAGCACAGAAAAAAAGACAAGATTTCCACATTTAAACACATTTTTAAAATCATACCCACAAGGAATACAGGATTTGTATGCCATGCAAACAAAATTTTCCACAAGAAAAATATTTTGCTGCAAGCTTCATACATTTTGTTAAACTTAGAGACCTAAATTAAGCCATAATTAAGGAAAAAGCTTACAAAACATTTATTGGAAGTCTGTGTGGCTTAATCGTGCCTGCCAAAAAAGCAATTTCATAGCACTGACATTTCAAAATGGGAAGTCTTATTCTTTGCCTATAAATATTCATGCTTTGCACTGGGAATATGTTAAATCTTATAAAGCTTTATATTTCTTGGAGCAGTGGGAAACACAACAGCTAGAACAGTTAACAACGCAAGACCTACCAATGTTTTGCTTTCATTTATTTTATTAGTGATGAGAGTTAAGTTCCCTAAAGTACTGTAGAATAACTTAAAAGAAAACCTCAGAGCACATACAGACCAAAGAGGAATGTGTCTGCAACAAACTCAGGGGTATTGCAACATACACCCACAGTCATATTGCTTTGAAAAGATCAAGATCAGTGTGCAAATTTGCACATTCAATATGTCCTCCAAAGGTTTATATCACCATTTCACATATTCAAAAAGTAGCTAACAAAAGACTAACACACTGAGTTAACTAAGCATTTGGGGTTACATTCAAAGCCTACTGCAGTAACAGAAGTCCTTCACTGACATCAAAGATATTTGCTCAAAGCCTTTAAACCCAGAGGAACAGAGATTTATCCTCTTGCTCATGCACTTTGTCACTATCCAAATATTGTTTTGAAGCTCTGGTCACAGGAGAGATGCTGCCACCACTACAACATTTTGTACCCCCATCTGCTGTTTGGGGAAGGTCAGTTTCCCTTGCAGCAGGCAGAAATAAGCACCTCTTGTTAGTGCACAACAGTAAATGCAGGGAATTGTGCTTGTCTGCAAGAGAAAACTGTTGGCAGCACATGAACTGCCTTACCACAATAGCATGAGGAACGGGAGAGGAGATGAAAGCAAAAGCAGCTACATCCCACTATGAAAGCATTTTTGACAGACATCCCAGGCAGTTAGCACTGCTGAGTTTGGTGCTGCAGATTTATCCCCAGCACACAGAGCATCAGCTTCTCCATGGACAACTCCCAAGTGATGGTTGGGACATCTTTGGCAGCTGAGGAGCAAGACTGGAGCCCGTTGTCACATAGTAAACTGTGTTTAATGTTCTCTCTGTTCCTTCCCTGACACTAAGTGCAACACTGTTGGCCATCAATCCATGCATGGCCTGCCTAAGTGTGAAGTTACAAAAAACTTCCTCACAAATCAAGGATTTGCCTTTTACAAAGAAAAGCAGTGAATTACTCTGAAAGCAGTCAAGGCAAAAGTAACTAATAGAAAGGATGGGATGATGGCTTCTTTACCACAACGGGATGTAATGGTCTGACTTACTGTCTCAGTTCTGTCTTAGTATACTTTTGGAAAGTTGCTTCCTTTAACACCACTTTGCATCTCCATTATATACATTTCATTTTCCATTGAGGATACACCCATAGATATTTTTAAGGAGATTAAACATTACAACAGAGTTCATGAGACAGAAAATAAACAAAACCTCTGGTTTGAAGTCTCTCCCGTACTGCATTTTATGCAGAAACATCACTCATTCTTTTGAAACAAATGATCATTTTTTTCCTAGTTGAGGTACAGGCATTTCCAAAAGTAGCTGCACTAAAGCTCTTAGTGAAGACAGATGTCTAATGTTTTACTGCTTCACGGTCCCCTGCTAAACACTAAATACTGAACAGGGACACGGAGGCTGGCTTGACACAAAAAAAAAGGCAACATCTTGTTCAGAAAAAAGTTTTCTTCCTCATTAAATGTCCTCTACGTGTTATCCATTACGTGTTAATCCATTTGGAACTGGCCAATTTAGTAAGTTAGATAACAATATTTGCATAATTGCAGGGACAGTATCAGTACAAAATAAAATCAGCAAAAGATTAATTTATAGCACACTCCTTCCTGAGCTCTCAGTTACAAGGTTATTCACAATGCTCCCTGCAGCTCTGCTCCTGCTTCATCAGGTCTCACAGAACACTCACCTTCATCTGAACACCCAAAACCCACTGACTGCACATATTGTTAGGGTGAAGCTATTACAGTACCACAATCTTCCTTTCCTGTTTCCAACTTCGCCAACCAAAGATGAGATTATTCTTCATGTTGTCAGATGGAGAAGAGAATGATTCAAAAAATCCCATTGGTGGTCTTTTCCTTTAAAATCAATGGTATCTTAGCAGTGTGAAGCCAGCAAGAAGTAGTAAAAAAAAATAAATTCATCTTTAAAACTAGTAAGAATCAGATGTGAAGGCCACAGAAAATCATCATTATTACTATTTTCTATGTATGTGCAAACACATACCAAAGAAATGTCTGAACAGAATCAACTGTATAGCCTCACTAACTAGAGAGTAATCATTGACATGGGCTGGCAATGGCCACAGCTCGGACTGAAAGCTCCATCTATGATAATACATCTCTGACCACCAGTCAAAGTTCACCAGGACCAAATAATGTTTTTGCTTTCTCCAAAACACTGGACAGAAACTACTTGGCAGTGAACATCAGCTCAGGAAGATTACCTGTTTGTGACAGCATGGCATGTCCTACAGTGTCATCCTACACAGATCGAGGCCAGTAGCTGCTTTCCCTTCTCCTCTAGCCTCAGCCTGGGCATAGTAGCCACAGGTTGGTTGCAAAATATAAATTACGATCAGGATGTTGCAGCCTTCACTTGTTTTGGACACTGTATTTTATGTGAGAAAAGGAATGGAAAAGCTATCTCAATGACATTGTGTTGGCCTTAAGCAATACAGGCATTTCATATCATGTCTTCTTCCAGAGGCAGGAATATATTTCTTTATGGTGCTTTCAGCCCTCTGGTTTGTGTGTAACATCCTTCCCATGGACTTCTGGAAGATAAAACTTGCAATGACTTTTTGTGCGTGTTAAAAATTATCTACAGTCTTTCTGGCCTTTCTATAGCAAGCTGGCATTTTTCATCTTCACTCCCTGGCAAGTCACTGTCACCGAACGTGACAAAAAAAATACAGTTGTGGTTTCAGCACTTCTGTGCTCATAGGCTTTCAAACCTTTAGCAAAAGCCAAAATGTTCTGAAAATCTCCTTATTTCACCATAGAGACTTGCTAACGCCAGCATCAGTATCTGATAAAATTGTTCTCAACAGAAGCACACTGCACCTTTGCCCTTTCACAACACAGCTACAGCCTTCAGCATGTAGAGGTGTCATGTCAAAGGACATGAGGATTAATAGATGTCATTTTTCATGCACTGTCCTGGATACACCAAAATGTCTCAGTATTTTGACATTTTTGTTTTCAACCCCTTCAGTCCAGTAAGATATGGTGAAAGTATCTTTTAAAAACTAGTCTCAAGATCTTATCAAGGTTGAGAACACCAATATAACAGCTGTCATAGACATTTTCACTTCTGGTACAGCATGACTTGCCAGAAGTAATAAGGGAGTTTTACTTTCCATATGCAAATATTTTCTTTATCATTGACATCATATTGTTCATTTGCAGCTTATATGAGACAAAGAGCAGATTAGCTCCTACATATGTCCATCTGACTCTCCTATGGACCATACTGCGTCTATACGCCCATACTGCTCCTAACTTAGAAGCCTCATTTGAGCACCTGAAGTTGGGCAGACAAATTTATTTTTCTCCCTCTGTTTCCTGATTCTGGTCCACGGACTATCATTGCTCCCAGAAAGCAGATCCAAGTTATAAAGACACGTAATTATTACATTACACGAGGACAGATGCTCTCCTGGCACAGCAATCTGGCATGGCAACATGTACGCAAGCAGGACTCTGGGCTCTCTCATTACTGAAGATCATGATCAAAGGACCATATAGAAAATTAACTACTTAGTTATTTCTTTACTGTAGGTATTTCTTCCACACCAGATACGAGGATCTTTGTTAACAAAAATAACAAAGGAAATGAAAAATTTAAACTAAATAGAGCACTGAGCTTGACCCAACAGGTATTTGCACTGCATCTTTGCAGTCACCAGAGGATGCTCTAGAGGATCTTGAACCTTATGCAAATCTTAGTAGTAGGAGATGGTGTTTTAAAAGAAACGTTCTTTTAGCCTCAAATCTGATCTAGTTATAACTGATGATGTTTTATTTGAAATGGTGAGGTGTTATTAATTTAAAGGTGAGGCAAGCAGAGGCAATAAGATATTTTCTTCCCAAAATCAGAATAATTTCTCCTGCAGTAACTTCAGACTATGTGGTGATAAAAAAACAATTGGAAGAGTCTATGTCGAGATGCACAGGTATATACTCCCAGCTAGCAAGTAAACCCACAGCTTGTGCTGGCCAAGCAAGAAGCACCAGCCTAAAGATCAGATAAACTTGAAAAAAATATTTAGAAGATGGAGGAGACTTGAAGAAAGGAGCAGCCAAAAGCAGGCTCAGGAGAATCTTTGCGTGTTTTAAATTGCTGCTGTAACAGAGATAAGCATGCAAGTGCTCTCTGGGTTAGCAATACAAAAGCACATATAGAACAAGGAAGCCCAAGCTTCAGCCAGCCTCACTCACATACAGTCAAGGCCAGAATAAAGTAAGATTTATCTCCACATCAATACCATGCCTAGAAAACACTACAAGAAGTTGCTACTTCAAAAATCTGCTCTCAGGCCTCCCCATGTCCCAGCAGCTGGCCATACCACCAGGCATCAGGCTTGATGAAGTCCAAAGCTGTCTGGATACAGTCCCATATCTTCCAGTACCTCCAAAAGGTATCGGAAAATTGCATTAGATATGGTGCTTATTAGTGGCGTTTGTCTCACCACACCACCACTGTAGCTCAGCTCTCCTCACTCTCAGGCACTGTGACTCTGCCTTGGGCTGGCGGCTTTGGGATTTAGAGCCAAAAACCGTTTTTTGTCTCTGCAGGAAAAGCAAAAATATCCCAGACATTCCACTGGATCACTGAGAAAATACCATGAACTGCATTCAAGTAACATTTGCTTAAGTAAGACCGAACAAACTAATTCAGTTAAGGAAAAAGCCTGCAGTTTCCTCCTGCCTGTCACTGCTTCCTCATCCTCACTGCCCGCCATCCAGCCAAAGCCTTCACAGCAAAAACACGAGGGTCTTTGTGGGAACTGCAGGACTCCTCGGCACACAGGAATGCTCAGTGACTTACATAAATATGTGAATAACTGTTTTATTTTGGAGATGAAATTCAGAGGGAGAACAGAATGAGCTGGGCAATCATTTAGTGGAAAATACCCATTGACTCTGATGCCTGCCCTTTGGTTTAGGAGAGAGGGAAAAGAGATCAGTAGTTAACGTATGATTTATTCTGAGGAATCAAAGAGTAGGTCCAGAAAATACTGGAAGTGTCAGCACCTCTTCAAGCCATTAAGTCAACAGCCAGCATCTGACTCTTTTAGTGAGAACAAAGCTGAACCTAAACCTTAAAACAATGCTAAAATTCCCCCTTGAAAGCAAAAAATAATAAACAAGCCCAGCAAGAAATGCATTCAGCTCTTTACGTCTTCAGAACTTCTTTGGAAAAACAACCACTGGGCAGCAGCTGCTCCTTCCCTTTCTCTGTCCATCCATCCATCTCACAGCAGTCCCTCACAGGTGCCTTATTTTCCCATGTGTTTCTCAGCTGGGACTGTGCAAGAGATCCTGCTTAGCACAGTCCCAAGAAGGGTTCACCACACTAGAAAGGTGTAAAGTGATAGTATGGGCCAAACACTTTGGTTAGAACTCAGTCCTCCAACTAAATCTCTTTAAAGAACACAAGAGCTCCGATTATTTTTAACCCATCATTATTCTTCCAGGTTTTACAGCCTCCATGCTGTAACTGTAGCAGGTGAAGTGGTTGGATTTAATGACCTTAAAGGTCTTTTCCAACGGTAACAATTCTATGATTCTATGATGGAGAAGAAAGAGCTGAGGAACTGTTAAAATGCCTTTTCTTGAAAAATGCACATCCCCAATAGAAAGTAAAACATATTACCAATTTCACTGCTGCTTCTGAGCTAGCCTGGGAAAGCCCTTTAACACAGCAGCAGCAGAGCAGATGAGTCATCATGGTTCAGAATGGGTGTCTCAACATGCAGTCCCACATCTGCCCAGGGAGCATCTCACTCATGTGGCTTTTCTGACAGAGCAGAGCTCACCCAGGAAGCACTTTCAATTCCTCACTGAGAGGTCTTTTATACACTGGGTACAAAACTATCATTCTCAGTCAGACCTAACAGCATCCAACATATCCAGTGACTAGAAGTTTCTGCCTAATTGGCAAAATGGTTAACCAAGTCCAAACACAACCTCAGCAAGAGCCAGCTCTGCTCCCTGCAACCTCTTATTAGCAACAAAAGGATTGCCTCTTGCATTTCATTTTCCACTGGACAGGAAGCTCTTTTTGTGGTTTGGCTTGTGGAGATGAGTCAAATGAAATCAAGTGGAACTGGCAATCTGCAGCTAGCTTGCAGTCAGAGACGCTTGGGTCCTGGTGTGAGTGGAAGATTTACACTGCACTATTTAAAACTGAAGAAATCAATTTAATTCTAGCAGAGATTTAAAAATGTTGCAGTGCAAGACATAACTGAATGAACAAATACATCAATCTTACAGAACCTCAGCAGGGCTGCTGGGTACCCTACTGTACAAGTTGATGATTACTTTTATTCCCAAATATTTGCTTTATGCTGCTATTTAGATGACTTTCCTCCTTTGTCTCCTTTCATTGCCTCACATAATTTCCTTTCTCTGTCCCCAGTTACCACTGGGTTGAAATTAATTCTTGGATAAGCCAGTTCATTTCCCATTGTCTTTCAGGAGTCTTCGTGTGCTGGAGAGATGTGGAGGCAGCCAGGGAAGCGAGAAGAAAACCAATCAACATTGCACTCACTAGGTGCAATTACTGGGAGTTTTGTTCACACAAGTCCTTCTCAAATCTCTTCTTGCCACCTCAAAATCTTCACTTTCAGGATGTCCCTTCTGCCAGAAGAAAGTGTCATAAGTTTCTATGATCGTGATATCCCCCTAAAGAGACATCTACTTTCACATTTACGTTCAAATTACACACAAGCTTTTTTCCCTACAGTTTCTTTATTTACATGAGGTTGAAACTGAGCATGGAAATCTGATTAGCAACTCATCATGTTTCAGAAAGCTTTTTGGTCCTGGGCTCCTCACAGCTGTTGTCTCGTAGCAGAGGGAAGGAGCCTACGGGTGGAATGGGGGAGCAGGCTGTTTGCTTTTACTTTATTCTCCTTCCTTTCCAACCCACATAAACCTCACTTTGGCACCAGTCCTATGAAAACTTCTCCAATTATACTTAATGGAGCATGCAAAGATCGTGTACAGGAATGGCTGTACAACTTGAGCGACTGTTTCCACCGAGGTATGTGCATTTTATGTACTCTCCAAAACTTTGGACACAGAAGTACTCCCAGAAAGTCATGTATAGTGCAAGTTTTTCAGGACCTTTTAGGGCTAAAAGATCTGTCCTCAAGGTTCCCTCTTTGAGCATTCCCTATAAGATCTTTGTATTTCCCCTTCAGTTCTTCTTTTTAAAAGAAGATGCCAAGTAATAAAACTGAACAAAGCCTGTGTTACTAAGATATTCATTTCTGAAGACCAAACATCTCCACTGCATCCGGGCACAACTTGACAACACCTGAAATTAAGAGCAAAAGGGAAGGGAGCCAGCTTCAGGGACCACTGAAGTTTACTGCAAATCAGGTTTATATTTTAAGAGAAGTTTCAGGCCTACACCGCAGGAAGAACAGATGAAAAATAATGACAACTAAATCATTTCAGTTTTTCCTCCCTGAGGGTTATAAGACTAGTAAACTAGTAAAAAAAAATGATGAAACAAATCACAGACAACAGATACTCCCAGAAATGGCAGTACTTACTCCTTCTGCCATCCTCCACAGACTGTAAATGAAACAGATTCCCTGAGAAGAACAGGGGAACACAGAAATATTCACACACACTCCTTCCCCCAACATGACTATATCTTCATCTGCAGTCTCCTATTATGGCACTCAGTCATTAATTTTACATCTTCTTCATTCATCACTATGTGAAATGTGTTCCATGACTTAGTAAAACCCTTAGAGATTTTTCCAGCTTTTACAACTTTTAGCATATCCAGGAAAGTTTTATTCAAAGGCTGAAGAAGAAGAAGAAATACCGTGCCTACACTGGGATGGAGCTCTTACACTGCAGCAATGAAAAATAGACCTTAGATATTTCAACTTAATGAAAAGCACTAAATACATTATTAAAGAGAAAATATAGTTAAACAACTCTTTTTCTTGCTAAATGACCCCTTAGATAATATGCCTGATTTATCATTTATGTTTGTTTTTGTTATCATATTCTGGATCAGGGCCACAGCAACATAGGCTCTGCATAGACAAAAAGAATACAGCATCGCTGCCTCTAAGGTTACAACACTATATTACAATCTAACCAGAAATTTCCTACTCAAAAATGACACAGTATGTTAGCAGTCTAAACAAAAGATTCTAAGAGAACAAATGTGTCCCACAGAGTATAATGATGGGAGACAATGGTGCCATACAGTTTTTAATTCATTTCCAAAGCCATGGTTCTCAGTGCCTCCAAGGTCATGTTTTCACAACAGATTTAACGCTTGCCTGTGCCTTTAATACAGTCACTTTGCTTTTGGATAACATCATTCCAAACAATACAGAGAGATCTGAAAGTGATCGTTAGCCCCTGGGAGCATCTAAGGAATTGGGTATTCATGCAGGATACCTGGGCTCAAGAGGGCTTCATCTCCTGAGAATTTCTCCAGGCAGAGTGACATTTTTAACAGTGACACAGAGGAAGCTTCCTTCCTTTTTTGGAATTTAATAACAGCATCACCTGTGCACCTCTCCAAATAAAGCTACATTGCTCCCAACCCATTCTCTTGACATGTACTTCAGCTCTAAGACAATGAGCCTACACAGCAGCCAGAAAGCACAGTCCTTAACCATCTGGAGCAAAACTGAGAGACAGAGATTTCCATGGTGCAAATTTCAGCCAAGATGAAAAGAAAAAATAAGTCTTGGTTTGGAAAGCCCGGAAGGCTGCACTCCAAAGTGAAGGACTGTCTGAAGAAAAGATGAGGAGGGAGGCAAAGGTCCTCTTCTCTGTGGACAGCTCTACTTATCACTGCTGTAATTTAGATCACCTGCAACTTCAGCTTGCCCCCAGTGCAGTTCAAATGGGTGCAGGTCAGACCCAATCTCTATTCACACCAGTGGTACAGGAAACTCCTAGGAGCTCCATTCGTATCCACCATTCATCTCTGTGATTAGTTTTTACAAAGGGCAGAAAATTCATTTTCATAGTTTACATTAGCCCTGAAATTGACTTTGCAAAGACAAAAACTATAGTGGCTAGCCCTGTCCTTAATCTGTAAATTTTAGGGACTGAAGAACAGGAACTACTTAATGATGGAAATACATAAACTCTTCACTGTTCTTTTTTGACAGATACTGTCTTCGAGCAAGAATAAATACCTGCACTCCAAAATATAACAATCAATAGTATTCTAAAACCTCCCTAGTCTTGCAGTTCTCAGACAACCAAACTGCCATCTGGACTTAAGAAATTGCTCTAATTTATATTTGCAGAAGATTTCTGTATTTGTATGAATGTAAGGAAGAAAGCGTAAAGAGACACTGAGGCAAAACACAAGGATGGGATCAATACTGATTCAGACAAACTGCTGCACCTGCAGAGCATGACATTCATCTACTCTCCATAGCCTGTGCTGTTTTATGACTTTAAGGTAAAAGAAATACAACATTAGCTCCAGTCATTCTTATTTTCTGTCTTCCTTTCCACAGTCTGACAGTTGCTGAGACTACATGGAAAAGTCACAGGGAGCAGAGAGCCTACCAGGTGCTTTGCCACTGAAGCTCAGACACCTTTACCCAAGTTGCTCCTTGACTTCCTGGCGACAGAGGGTCAGTTCTGGATAAAGCAACGCTAATTCTCTGAAATCGCTCTTCAGCATGAACAGAAGAATACAGCTTCCTAAAGCAAAGAGTATTACAGGCTGCCTATGACATTGTCTCTAAATAAAATGTGTCCATCAGCACAGGCCATTCCACGGCATAACCACCTCAATGGGGTCTCATCATCCAGAACTTAACATAATGCTAACTATGACTACAATATATATCTGGTAAAAATCTCAGAATTGTGTTCTTTATTTTCTTTATAAACATTTACTCAAAACTTTTTCATTAACAAGGTGTATCTCAGCTCTTTAACAAGTAAATACTTAGTCCTAGCCATTTATCATCACCCTATACTTAGGATTTTGCCTATGTTTATTAAAATTACTTAATAGAATGCACAGATTTTGTAAAGAGTTTAATAGTTCTTGATCATATCAAACTAAGAGGTTCAACCAGTGCTTAATACTTTCTCCAGCACTTTGCAGTATCAGACAGAAAGGGAAGAATAAAGAAGCAGGGACCAAACTGACAAAACAATGGCGAAGACTAGAATAAACTGCCTACAGGGAAAAGTTTCTCTTCCTCAAACAGCAGAAACCAAATATTTCCAGGCATTTCAAGAAAGCCCATGGGTTTAGACTGCTCTCTCCCTTTGCTTTGAGATACTGACAGATTTTGAAAAGAGCACAGATAGCAACACATGTCAAGCATTTTAAGAAAAGCTGACTACTCTTTCAGTATCTAGAAATACAAATAGAAATCTGGCAAGAGAGATCATTGTGTGCATTAACATTTGAAGAATCACTTGTCTTTTAAAATACTGTAGCTTTCCCCATGTAGGCTGAAGCAAGCAAAATGAAAGCACTCTGTTCCTTCCGAGCCTGATACAATGCGGGTGGGTATGAGACACAGTTGCACTTTCACTCACGGGATTAGAGCCGTTGCTATCTCTCTCCTGGTAGTCTGTTTTCCTACCAAAGCTGTTATTATTTTGGTTAAATACTTTCAAATAAAAAATAACATAGATTTTAGGTTTATCTATGGGTGAGCTTAAAGATGACAGAACAACAGAGAGAAAACAGCATTTTCAATAACTGAGAATTTACTTTAGACTTGCTTTATGCTAAAAATGTAGGTATTTACAGTAAAAGCACACACTACGTTATTTGTCCCCTATAACCTCTTTCTATCCTTCTACTCTTTTTCTCTTCATCAAAACAAGTTGATTTCTCATATTGGGCCAAAAACAAGTAGAAGATCTTTAATCACAGTGAAATTAAATTAGCATTAAAGTTCAAGCAATGTATGCAAAAATCAAACCTGAACAGGTCAACCTAGCTATTCCTGTGAGGGAATCTTATTTACCAGAAAACATCCTGCTTCTACAAGAAGCTCACAAAAGGGAAAAAAATAAAAAGGCAAAAACCACAAAAACCAAACAAACAAATTCCCCCACCCTGTGTTTTTTACTCCAGGAAAAGGCAGTCAGCACATAACATTTCTTTGAAGAAACTTTTCTCTCCCAAGGAGAAAAAGCTGAAACGGAGCAAGTACTGAAAAAGCAAGTACTATGGCAGGCTACACAGATTATCATTTGTCTCCATATTTTGTCATTAACAAGGTAAGATTTTAGTTTTCGTTTTAAAATATGTAGACACAAAACAATTGCATCTTCCTTCTTATAAAAGCACCTGAGAGATTACAAAATCTCCACATTTAAAACCGCCACAGCAAGAACACCGTATTCCCTTCCATGGCAGCAAGACTACACAATATGCACTAGTGAATTGGAGCACAGCCCTTCTGGGGATGAACTCACTAACATCCAGAAATGGCATTAATGCATCATATCATAATGCCTGTCATAGCCTTAGGTTCTTAAGACTCCAAATTATTCAGCAGTGCACATAGACAGCTTCCCATCTGCATATATAAAGTGATGCTATGCTATTCTAACAGAATATGATATACATATATATATACTACAAATTCATTCCACTGCATTATTTATAACACCATTCTTCTGGAAGAAGCACTTAGCAAGCTGTGTCATCAAAACATAAACATCAAAACATACACGTCCCTGTATTATAGCCCAGACTTTAGAAGAGGACATTATGAACAGTATTACCTAGGGAAACTTCAAGGGCAATTTATAAGGGAGCAGTGTAATTAATGGAAATGGCAATTGGGCTTTAGCAGTCATGCTCAGAGTGCCACCCTTGCAAAAAGAAACAGTTTTCTAATACTTGCAGTGCTTAGGACACAGTCTGTCTCATTCATGGCACAGTGACATCAGAAGAGATGTCTCCCAACAGGATGGGAAGCACTGCCTTTACACCACCACATCTACTACACTCCCACTCACTTTGCAGAGTCCTATCTGCATAAATACCCATGAATCAGCAATTACAAAGGAGAGGTATTCATGAAGCAAAGTAACTTCACTACTTCCTTGCATCTGTCTGCCATGTGCTCTGCTTCCTTTCTTCCCTCTTAGGAAAGTGCAATCGTGGCAAAGGACAAGCGTCCCCCCAGCACTGTCCACACCAGCTGGGTGATGGAAATGGGTGTGAACTGCCTGGACAGAGTGTGCAAGCTCTGAAAACCACAGCAAGTGGGAACTTTATTTAAGGAAGACTGGAAATGTGTGGAACTGAGACAGACATGACACGACCCTGAGAAAGCTCTTGCTGGAAATGCAGCTGTTGCCAGGGCAGCTCACAAATCAGAATACAGCCTTCACAGGGAAGTGTGTGGATGTCCCTGGATGGTCCATAAGGATACTCCTAGGCCTCTTGTAGTCACTTAAATGGAGCATTGAAAGATTCATCCAGGAA
This sequence comes from Urocolius indicus, assembly GCA_013401255.1. Classification (NCBI taxonomy): domain Eukaryota; kingdom Metazoa; phylum Chordata; class Aves; order Coliiformes; family Coliidae; genus Urocolius; species Urocolius indicus. The sequence continues at coordinate 132,159 of WBNH01002957.1, read as the reverse complement.
TCTTAATTTAATATTAAGAAGAAGTTTTAGAAGGTGAACAGAAGAGATTCCATGGAGTGATCCGGAGGGAGGGAGTGTCAAACCATAGAGGTTACCAGTCAGAAAGGCTAATAAAACCAGAGAAGCTGGGAGACTCCAGCAGAACTATCACCTGTGCACTACTGGAGGTGGTCCAAGAGTATGACCACACGGTGTCACATGCCAAAGCTACATCTACTCTCCATTATATAAGGCTGTTGCACTATGGAAAAAAACACACAATCATCATGATTAGGTTTAGCAAGCGAGACCTTGAGAGAAGGCAAAAAATCATTTTGGCTGCTACTTATGGATTGTTTTCGAACTTGTATTACATACTGTCTGGAACAGATCAGGAAACCAAACATTTGTCTTTGATGCAGAGCACGAACTGCCCAGGGGTTTCTTTTAAAAAGGAAAACACCCTTTTCCTTTTACACTTTAAGTAAAGGAAACAATGTCCTTTGCACCTTCCAACTAACACTTAAAACTCTTAAAGAACACCATGTCAGATATAACCAATATCTTGCATATGAACCAATTAAATGAAGAATGCAACAGCAAGAACAGGCTTCAGCTTGCTTGTGTTCTTCTCCAGTCCCAACAACTAAGCTGCCACCTTCAGGCACCTACTTTTTTTTAAAGGAAAATGAATCAAATACACTGTAAAATAACAGCACAGAAATTTGTATCCAAAGGTGTCCTTCAAGCGTGGAAAAGGAGATAAAGCTCTGGGCTTTGCCAGGTGGCACCATCATCATCTTAGGGCTGGAAAAATTCTGCAACAATCAACAAAAGACTAACACAAATCCTTCCACCTAAATGGATAAAGCCAGATGCAGAAGCTTTCATAACACTGAAAGACCTTGACTTAGGTACATGTACAGTCACTGTCCTTGGTCATTACATAACCTGTTAGGGAATGCAAACTCTTGTAATCCCAATTTCTTCTACTTCATACGCGCTTCTCAGTAGATGATTCTCAGATGAACAAAGACCTAATCATACATGAAGTACATTATTACATGCATAGCACTGCTGGAAAACCACCTCCTATTCTGAAGGCTCACTGAATTCCTGGTTAAAAGAGCTATCACTCTTTTCCAACAGATGATCAGCCTAAACTTACTAAGAAATTAAGAAAAAAATCCAACTCAAAACAGTAACTAAAAAGATAGACTGGTGCCCAACTCTGATAGCAAGCCAACAGACATCAGGAACTCACCAAGGTCACAAAGCAAAACTGACCTTGGGCTTTCCACCGCTCTGTCAGCCCAGGTGAATTTTACTGGGCATTTTGGCAGCAAAGCACAGCAGTGCCCTTCCCTGCTCCCCTCAGAGTGGCTTCATGCAAAACAACATGCAAAAAGCTGTGATTTTTATACCTTTGAACAAGAAACTGCAAAAAAGCTCACCAGGATACCTGGGCCAAAGGGAAAACTAAGGGCCCTGGTAACACACACTAGGTAACAGCAAAACACTATAGAAGAAAAACAAACAGTCCTCTCCTCAGCAACAGTGATTTTAATTCTTTTCCAAAAACTTTAAGTCCTATGATGTGGTCTTGTTTGATATATGATAACCAAGATAAGCTCGCCAGTAGAACAACTTGAAGCAACTGTAAAGCCCTGGCTCTGGTTCATGGCCTGAATACCAAGTTGTCATACGGACATCTATCTGAAGTATTTCATACTGCCTCAAAATTTTTTCATTGCCTCAGAGGATGGTTGTTTGAGCTTTGACCCCTTCTGTACTCAGTCACCAGCGTTTGTGAAGTGGAAGAAATAAATACAACTCTAACCTTTGGCACAGAGCACAGAAAGAAGAATCTTGGCAACCAACAGATTCTCTTGCACACTGATGTCTCTCACTTGAAGCAATGCTCGTTTTTAATGATGAACACTTTTTCATGTTTACTCCTTCACCTTCATCTTCACCTGCACAGTCCATGGGCACTCATATTAAAGGACTTTGACTGAAACATACATCTAGAAAGCTTACAGATACCTGACAAAAAAAAAGCAAGCTACAAAAATCTTCATAAACTGTGTTTTCAGTATGCAAAACTATGTTTAGCACATACAATTAGATGCCTGATATACATTTATGCACAGCATGGTAGTACATCAATGTCACGTAGAGAACTGTGGGACTACTACAGCATCTCTCATAACAGATGAGAGCAAAGTTGTAATGTCATATGGTGACAGAACTAGGAGCCAAGAGCCTGTCTCTAATGTAGTTGAAGAACTATTGCAACAGCTATGTTGCACCAAAAACAAAACAGAAAGGGATCAAAGTCCAGTCTGATGCCTTATGAGGTCTCCTGGCATGATTTAGCTATTAGGAAGGAAAGCTCATGGTCACATGCAGATGACAAGCTTGTTTAGATAACTTAGATTAGTGAGTAAAATACAGAGAAGTTATCATGCAAGGCGTGTAGTGATCTCTCTAGGCTGACCAAGGAGGAGAAGGAAGGGAAAAGGACATTGTATGTTAAAAAGAACAACCATCTGGAAATCCCAAGAGGTCAGTGGAAGTCCTTACCATCACCATAGCATTGATACAGCCGCAGCATAAGGGTGACCTCCTTCCTAGGTCCCAGTCACATATGGGTGCTTATCCCTACAGCAAGAGGTGGGGTTCACACGTTGTCTTGTCTCCCAGCATCAGCTGGCAAAGCTCCTCAATCACTAGGACTTTGGCTGGAGCAGTACCTGCTCCTTCAGAGAGGCTTCTGGGGTCTGAGCACCTATCAGATCAGGGCCAGGGAATCAAACCTTTTGCTTCAAAGTGATTAAAGCATGTTGACAGCTCAGCATTTTTTAATCAACATGCTAAAGGCTAAAATGTAAAAGTATGTTTCTGTCATGCAACTATCAGACACTATCAATGGAAACTCACGATAAAGAAGTGGAGTCCACCATGTTACAGGGATGGAGTACTAAAGATTCTCAAATGTTTGGCTTAACTTCCTGAATGCCTCTTTCAACCACTAAATAATCACTGGATATTAGGTTCAAGAACAGAAACTCAAGAGAAATTAGTCATATATTTTCCCATGATAGTCAATTGCTACTTAGAAGGAAAATATAAAGTGTTTTCTTTGTTTGTTAAGATAAAAATGAAGAATGGCTTCCCAACTTAAGCCTCTAAAGGATAAACTTTTAGCTGCATTGCTGTCAGACCTGTTTCATGTTACTATTGCCATGAAAAACGAACATCACACTTCCAAAATGACTGCAATTATCAACCATTACAGATGCAGCTCATAATGCATTACAAATATCTTATAAAATACTATAACTTCAGTTGATAAGGTTTAATTTTATCTCGATTAAGCAATAGCCTAGAAAGTAAGGGCCGCCTTTGAAACTTGAATCCAAACCAGAAAGCATATAAAGATTTTGAAATGTATGCCTACTAATCCCTACAGCATTTCATGTTACAAGAAGACAGCCTCCTAGGATACCCATATACAGTACACAGTCGCTTGGGAGTGTGCCATCACTTATGTCACTGGAAAAGAATCAAAGATTCCTGAAAATATCAAGTTAACAGAAAATACAACTGGCATTTGCAGTCAAAAAAACTGTAAGAAAGAATTCTGAAACTCTGAAATTTCAATCCTGCTCTGATACAGCCCTCCTCATGGGAAGCTGATATTTAAAAGACTATTCAGAGAAAGCTGGATGATGCCTGTGCCCAGTGCAAATCTATAGCTATACAGATGTCAGTGACATCGAGGTCATTTATCCCACCCAGAGTTGTGTGATCACCATCAAGAACAATGTGAAGTAAGGAAGTGATCTGCAGTGGATGGGACCAAGTTCTCCCTCTTTTTCAAAAACAGTCGTTCAACTTAACAATGCCCTGCAACAGACATCTTCCAGAAGGAATATTATTTCTTTGCTGCAGAGCTATACCATCTTTATTAGGAAATGGGGCTTTATCAAGTGCATTTATTCTGAAATATTGCAACAGTTCCTCTTCCAACAGCTGCCTTCACAGTTACATATGCAAAATAGTAGGCTGGAGTTATCCATTAATCTCACATAAGAGAATTAAGATTGATGTCACGTAGTTTGAATAGTAATTATAGCATAAGCTAGAAACTGTTCACAGTAATAAAAATGGCTATAAACAATTCTAGATCCACAGAACATGATGGATGACTTGTTATGACACTGAATAACATTTCAAATATTGCATTGCCTAAATTCCACCACATAGGACCATATTCAAACTTAGGGTAACTCAAATTAGATTCACACCAGAGGTTTGCTTGACCTTTACTTTAAATCTTACTTTAAAAATATGGATACAGTCAGTTGCCCACAAATGGTTTTGCCAACAAGATCAATTAAAAGTGATGTTTTATTAGAATTTTGCTTGATTAAAAACCAAATCTTGGGCAAGCTACCAGGAGGTTTTGGTCCTGTAAGCACAATGCAATCACAAAAGTGTCAAAATTAATCTGGAAAGGAACACCGAAGTCAGATGAAAAAAACCAGCACTGCCCAGCAGCTTGAACATCTGTCTCCAACACAACACTCTTCAAAATGGCATCTTCTAGAAACAAATATTGTACTAATCCAGCCAAATACTGTTTTCAATGGATAGTTTTCAACTTTAACTTACCTTTGAAAGCTGCTTTTTTTTTTTTTTTTTACACTTCCTTCTCCTGGAGTAAAAACGATGGAAAGATGTTGGTTTGTTTTTGCTGCTGCTTGACAGCTAATCAAATTTGAGTTTTATATTGTACTGGGATAATGAAACATCAAGATGGATATTATAAAAACATCTCTGAAGACAGTAATTTAACCTTCAGCGATTCAATTTGATTCAATGATGTCTACCCACTTGCAAATAACCGTACTTTAGATTCTTACAGCTTGATGGCAGAAATAGACCCTTCCCCTCTGAGACAGCTGGGTCTAGAGTGCCACTCAGTGGCAAAATTGAAAGACTGTAGTAGACACCTAACACCAGCCAAACAGTCCTGTAGAGTCTGTAGTTTGGAATATACTGGACTTGGAAACAATCATTATGCAATTGCTTCTATGGCAGCCAAACACATTAAGAATCGGTTTTATTCCTCATAGAAACTCTGGTCATAGGACTCTAGTGACAATCAACACACCTTGGTAAATCAGAGAAGCTCCAACTACAAAAACCAAATCTCTCAACTCACATGCAAAAAAGCAGCTCCAGAGCCAGGCTGGAACAAACATGTCCACTGTGCACCAAGCACAGAAAGGGACTTGTAACCGATCCCCACCACTAGGTAACTTTGGATCTAGTAGCACTGGGGAGTTTGCTTTTATTTATTTGTTTTAATCTAAATAATCAGCCTCTTCACATAAGCCGATACACCTATTTTAAACAGAAATAGAATCAGAAACTAAGACAGGGCAGGCAAATAGCAGCTTGCAAAGCTGGGAGCATCTCATTATAGTACCACTTGTACCCTGCCATCACAGGAAAATAAATTACTTGTAGTACCTCGTAAGTCCAAGCCAGAGCTGAACTTGCAATCACACTTGATCTGGTCAGTCTTGAGGGCAAAGCACTTTCTGTACAATCACAAAATCTCAGCTTCCTCTTACTCAGCTGCCTCCCAGACACAGATGAAATAGGAATTTTTTTACAGAAGCAGCAACCATCAGCAGCAGCACTTACGTTTAGCACGTAACACACAGTAGGGAGACGGTAAAGGAGAAGATAAAGAAAATTAGTTTACATATGATCCACATCTTTGATCTTTCAGAGAGTGAGAAAAAATTCAAGTAACACTACAAAAATTTGAGAACTTAATTACAATATCCTTAGTTGCACTGTTCCTTTTCCTCTCGGACAGTATAATATATGGGAATGGAGAACAAAAGTGAGTATCTCGGATGATGAATTTTAACTATAAAATTGAGATTTCATTGTATCAAGCAATTTCATACATCCATTATTATTCATATTTTTACTATAAGCTTTCCAAATTGCTGGGCAGCCTCCCAGAACATTTTTACTTCTTGTTTTCTCTCAAAGGTAAATGGCTCATGGAAACATGTAACAAATATAATCAGTACAATTTTATGATAAATATTACTATCTGAATAAATCCCCATCAGATCAAATTAGCTTAATATTCAGCCTTCTTCAATAACCCATCCACCTCATTTTAAAGAGATGAAAAAACACACTATGCTATTATAACTTGATATCAGACCCTGAACAACAGTCAAATACAACACAAGGCAGGGAAATACAATGAATTCTTAATTCAACAAGACATGAACTCATCCTGCATCAGTTCACATTACCGGGCAAGGCTCCTACCCTGACATGACTAACACATAGGCATCAGTCTAAAAGAACAAGAAACTGCCTGTAAGGACAGAAGCTGTTGCATGGGAGACTTGTACTCATGCGGGAAAACCTCAAGAAGCTTGGGACCTACAGGAAGGCATGTTTACACCACACGTTTCTGTTAAGGTTGTGATAATGAAAATATTTACAGTAATAAAAGATCACTACAACTGTGTCTACACTGGAAGCACAAACGTCTGTCTTAAAAAAAAAAAAAAAAACACCAACAAGGTAAAGTCATAATAAAATAATCAGACAAGAAAAGCACATGATTTTTGTAAGAAATCTGGGAGCTCACTGTTCCCTACGATTTCATCACATAAGGGACCACGCAAAGCAGCTCTGGCATGCAGAAGACTCTTTGTAGCTGTGGTGGTTTAGCCTTAACTGAACAATGACCAAACCACCCAGTTACTCCTCCCCAACTCAGCATGAATGGGGAGGAGAATCAAGAGAGAGTTCTAGACCTTTCTGGGTTGAGATAAGGACAGTTTAACAGAACCCCACAATGAGCAGGCAGTTACAGCGATGGCCAAAGGACAAAGAAAAAAGGAGCAATGCCCAATGTAACTGCTCACGGCGCTCAGCCCGACAGCAGAACTGCAGTGGCTGCACTGGTCGCAGCCCTGCTCCGGCCCAGCTGGTGCCCTTATATCCCGAGCGTGATGGCACATGGGATTGAACAGCCTGGCCACGGCCCCCAGCTGCAGCTGGGGAGAGTTAATTCTATCCTGGCCAAACCCAGGACACCTGGCCAAACCCAGGACAGTAGCACCACTTTCTTAAACCAGAAGTTTCGAAACAAGCAGTGATGGAAACCACATCATTATTCCACAGAGGAGGTGCTAGCACAGCACTCAAAGATGCCAACATTTCTACTGAATCAGCTACAAAGCCATCATCTGCTTTTGTCCTCAAAAGCAGTATACTCCAACCCGTGTCCTAATAAAAAAAATAAATGTGGTACAACCAGTGAATGAGTGCAGGCAGCTGCATTATTCAGCACTTAGAAAAAGGGATGTGATTTACTGAGAGCAGGTAAGCCACACACCTGAGATGTGATGTGCCAAAATCACATTACAGGGAGGCTGAAATCCAACCAGTTTCATGCTTGAGGGAAGCAACAGTGGTCTGAGACAAGTCCACATTGCTCACTGCTGTGGGGACAGACATCTGTGCCTAACTGGTTGAGTGCCAGGCAAGCAGTAGTAAGCTGAGCTCACCAGCTCCTTACACTCTTCATACAACTTCAGCAAAGTGCTTAAGCATAGGAACCTACCACGTGCTCTTTGTGTAACAGGAAACATGTACTTTTGTGAATGATTATAAACAGAAGGCTCTTGAAAGAGTTTACTCTTCAACAGGACTCCTTAAATATTTACATTCTGTGGGCTGATGTGCAGCAAGGAGTGTTTACTGCTGAGGCTGCTCCCACTATGCTGGATGGAGAGTTGGCACACAGCACAGGGCTGTACTGCACCAGTCACAGCAGGGGCTCAGCTCTGGAGAACAAGCCACCATGGTCCAGCTTCTGACTAAAACACCCTCAAGTTCATTTACAAATAAAGCACCTGTGTTCTTTCCTCCCAGGACACGGCTCAGTCACCATCTCAAATGCCTCCCTAGGGACTGGACGCAACTCTGCCCTCCACATTGCAGTCTTCCCAAACAAATAATTCGCTGCAACAGACAGATCTTAAGGAGGTGGTTTTGAGGGTTGTTTGGGTTTGTTGTTTTTTTTTTCTCTAGCAACTGAAGCTTAGCTGTCAAAAGAAGCTGTTAACACAGACCCCCCTCCTCTCCCAAATGCAATTATTATCTTGGTAAGCAAGAAAGCTAAGATTAGTGGAAGCAGTGAAGGAATGAAATAGGGATATTTGAGTCACTTCTGTGACATGACTGCAGCTTTTACTACTTGTGAAATTGCAAAATACCCATTCACCAGCCCATGTTTCTTCTTTCCACTTAGAGAGAGAGACGCACACATTTACCAAAAACAATCAAAAATTCAGAAAATCACATTAGATGGTTCCTGTTGTGTTTATCATCTTTTTTCTTTATTGCTATTTAATGACTCATATCATGCAACTCTTTTCGCATTCCTAATGTCTGCTGCTGAAGTCTCCTCTAGAGAGACAGCACTTGCATGCCTGAGGGAAAGTCAGAGAGACTACCAAAAAAAAAAAAAAAAATCATAGAAGTCCTCATTTCACAAGTCTGCATTGAAACAGATAGATAAAACTTCCATTGCCAAGATTAGCTCATATGGGAAAATATATGGGGAGATGGACAGATCTCTTTACATGGGATGATAGGATGAATCTTTCCATCAGATATAGATGCAGACGTATATGAAATAACTTCTTTGAAATCAGCTGAATTACTTCAGATTCAAGGCCAGAAATCTAATGTCTGAAATAAGCTTGCTCTGTGACTTGGCAGCTGGAATATCAAACTGATTGTCAGAGAGAAGGTGCATCTTCTTTTGGGATAAAGCCAAGAACTGTAGGCAGCAAAAACAAAGCCAGATGTTATCATAGCATAAAGACTCTTTAGTTATTACCTAATTTCATGCATGATAATCTGTTAAACTAAAGCTGTAACTGTCACAAATGGTCCTATCTCTGTTTCATCATTACAGGTTATTAGTTTCACCTTGGTTAAACGTAAGTTATACTGTCATCACAAAATGAAGCTCTCATTAAACCCAGCTCTTCACTTCTATACATTGCAGTCCCCATACACAGGAGTCCATGCACAACAGTCATCCACATTTTTGTATAAGCTCTTTTGTATCACAGCAATGAGCTTTTTTATGTCACAGCAACTAACAGAGTTGCCTCCTGCTCTCTAAACTTTAAGTAATAAATGTTTCCAAAAATGTGTATTATCTCACTGCTGGCCAATATCCTTGACAGCACAGATAAGTGAAAATGTTTTATATGGTATTCTAAATGAGAAATCAGAGATCTATCCTGTGGAAATCGATAAAACTCACATGATTTCATAACTAGGCTTGCAGATATTTCTCCGGGATTTCCCCAGAGAGTAATGGCTAAGAGTTTTAAAACTGAGGTATAGTAAAACCAATACTAGGGCATCTTCCAAGCGGCCAGATGACTTAATTTAGATTGTAACATTCTACGACTCAGCAAAGGACACGTTATGGCTAAATAACAACAGAAACTCTGAAATAAGCGCAGTTCATGTTCTGTGGCCATCTCTGCATAGCTTTTGATACCCAGTCAACAAAACTGCTATGAACCAATTACATCCTCCTCTCCTGCCCACCAACACCCATCTTGCAGCCCCGTGCCTGGTCACCTCACTGCACTGCCCTTCAACATGTGCCCTGCAGCATGGTGTCCTGCCTGGGCTGCCTGGATAGCCACAAATCTGGCTGCAAGGTACTTACTGGTGGATCACACTACAGGTACATCCCCGTGCTCCCCCTGCCATGTACAACAGGGCAGAGGGCAATTTCCCAGGTGGCAACCTGCAGGAAAACTGGAAGGAGAGCTGCATATCAAGAACTGCATGCTGAAAGAAATTCTGTGGAAAGTGGTGGAAAATATTTTCAATGTTTTCTGTCTTCCTCAAGAGATTGCGGAAGTTGCACCAAAAACATCTGGCTCCTGCTGAGAGAAACCAACTGTTCTCAACAGATAATGCCTTTACAAAGAATTGCATGGAAACAGCAATACAGTCTGCTGTGGACTGTGGCTGAGGCAGTAGACTGACAGCCTATCCATTTGCAAGCTTGAGAAACTGCTAGAGGAAATGTGTGATAGACCTCAGTCACAGGCTTCCCTGAAGTGGTGGGGTGCCAGAACAAATCAGCATGCAAGGACCACAGCCAAGTCACATGCACCACATTCATGATGCTCCGTTCAAAATCTACTCTCTACCTGCAATATTGAAGGTGTGTTTGACATAGAAATCTGCTGCAAGTAATTTTTTCCTAACTCCTACAACCCAACATTTTAAAATCTGGCTTGGTTTGACTTTAATTGCTTGCTTTCCCACTGTCTGATGGGACTCACTATCCAGACCATTGCCTGCACAGCAATAGACATGAGCAAAGAAGAAAGTGTAACTCTTCCTTCTCCAAGAATCAGTCAATGCTGCTCATCCCAAGCAGCCAGCTAAAGCTCCACCTGCCTTTGATGCTCTGCCCTTGCTACTAAAAGCCTCCAACTGCATAATTAAAGGATTTCTCAGCTAAGCAGAAGAGTTATTGATCCTTGCAATTATCAAAATATATTTCCATGTTCAAACAGAACTGGATTTGCACTGACAGAAAGAATAAGTGATTCCACTCTGGCAAAGGTGGAAAATTCAAGGACACATTAGACTGCAGTTAACGCTACAGAGATGAGGTACCCTCAGGAACACCCCTGGTCCTCTCCAGCTCCAGGGACAAAACCATCATTATGCTTCTACTAAGCTGCTGGAGATGGACAGCTCCTTGAAGCGTAGATCTTTCAGGAAGAATGATATCCTGGATTGGATCAGGAACAGTGTTGTCAGCAGGAGCAGGGAGGGGATCATTCCCCTGTACTCCGCTTTGGTGAGGTTGCACCTCAAATACTGTGTACAGTTTTGGGCCCCTCTCTACAAGAAGGACATTGAGGTTCTGGAGAGGATCCAGAGACAGGCTACCAAGCTAGGAAAGGATTCGGAGCGTGTTTCATATGAGGAATGGCTGAGACATCTGAGGCTGTTTATTCTGGAGAGAAAAAAAAAAGTCTCACAGAGACTTCATTACTCTCTATAGCTACCTGAAAGGAAGTTGTAGAGAGGCAGAGGTCAGTCTGTTCTCCCTAGTGACAACCAATAGAACAAGAGGAAATGGCCTCAAGTTGTGCCAGAGAAGGTTCAGGCTGGATATGAGGAGTAATTTCTTTACTGAAAGGGTTGTCAGACACTGGAACGGGCTACCCAGAGAGGTGGTAGTGTCACAGTCCTTGGAAGTGTTTAAGAGACAGAGGGATGTTGTACTTAGGGAAATGGTCTAGGGCTGGGACAAAGGCTGTACCTGATGATCTTAAGCATGATTCTATGATTCATCACAGATGCCTGTTTGATAACCATCAGTGCCTAATGTTTGTAACAGATTTCCATTTCAAAAGGCAAACATCATTTAGTGTGCACCAGATGAACCTCCATCAGTAGAAGGGGCTAGAAAACCAGAAATTGGCTCACAATTTGAAGCTTTTCCCTGATAAAATTGCTCTCCAAAATCTCTATCATTTGCTCATTTCCATCTCTGTAGAAAATATTATTTTATTCAATGAATTTTGCAAGTTCAGGTAACTTCGATGGCAACTCTCCTTGGTTGGGGAACTCAGGCCCAGGGTTAAGTAATGTTTTCTCTATTTTGTAATATCATTAAAAACCAAGGAAAACATCTAAGTCTGCCATGAATTTCATGAAAAATGTGTTTAAATAAGAAGTTCAGGCTGAGCTTGTGGCAAAATTAAAAATCCCACATGGGACACAACCACATAGGAAAGCAAATTCAATGAGCTTTGCAGAAAGCATTACAGCAATCCAAGGAAAAAATACATTGTTAACTTGCTGTAAGAATGGCTAAATTACAAAGACAACAGTGAAACATTATAGTCAAAACACATAATCATGAAGGAATCTAGGATTTTTTCCTCGAGGCCACTGCAGCACAGACCCCAAGTGGCTCTGTGCACAGAATTTCTATTGTCTTCAGTAAGAGACTTTCGTACGGAAGAATCACTAACTAAAGGTTGACCCCAACAAGGGCAAGTCTTTAATCAAAACCAATTCATTATTTAATGTAATGGTTACAAAGTAAAAGGATATTTTCATTAAAAAAATGACACAAAATTAATTTTGTGGAGGAGGAAAGAGAGAGGGAAAAGACCAAATAAACCCAGAACAAACTTGATCATAGAAAATGGAAAGGGTTTCATAACAGTGTTTTCATGACACTGAAAAAGGTTTAAAATGTTTATATACAAATACATACATATACATATACACATAACTGTGTATAAAGGCTTCAAAACCAAGTATTACAACAAATTTTCTAAAGAATATGGAAGAGTATCTAAAATTGTTATCAAAAGATAAACTATTTTTCTAGATATACAAAACAATATATAAAAATATTTAGTATTTAGTAGCTGAGCTACTAAATACTTCTATTTCTACTACTTTTCTGAATGTTAAAAAGAAAGGCAGCCTACCTCATTTCTCACTCAGTGAGCGAGAAAGCCTTCTGGCCATAGGTGGAAACACCTACTCCGAGATCAGAAACCATATTCCTCTTTGTTTTGAAATGCAACATTAAATAAATATACAATCCATATCCTTACCATGTACTGCAGGACACCTCAGACCCACAGGTCACTCCTCCAGCAGTGCTGGCAGCAGCAGCCAGTGGGGCTGAGCACAGTTGTCTCTACTTACCACCTCAGCAAATAAGTGACCTCTCTGCCCTGCCACTGCAAAGATCCCAGGAATAAATGTTCATCTCAGCCTGCTCAGAGTGAAGGCATTTGTGGCATTCTAGTTACAGCAGTTTTGAATCTGGGGATTGGTTTTGATGCTTTCTGAGACTAAAAGGATACTAAAATTAATTATTAATTACTCTGAGTACATTGCTTAGGAATTGCTTCTTTAGCAAGGAGCAGAACTACAGTCAAACCAACCAGAGCTTATTCATTTGGATAGCCCAATAGCATCATAACAGTACTCTGAGATGAAGCAATTCCACCTTTGTGATCCATGGCCATATGCAAGCCACAACCTACAGAAACGAAACAAAAAGAAGGGGACAGAGGGCAAGAAAAAGAGAAAAAAAAGCAATACTTTTGAATGTGTTAGTAATCAGTTACAATGATCCAAAATTGCACACCAAAGAATGCAGAAAATTGACAGCTCATATTTGCAACCTGCATTTCCCAGCAGCCAGAACATGTTGAAATAGAAACTATACAGAGCACCCTAAAGCAAGATATTCTGCAGGTATGCATAACTGTACATTCATGCAGCCTGCAAACACTACCACTACCCCTTCTGACCAAGTGATGGCTATTTATGGCACAGTAAAAATCCCCAGCAACAAAAAATGGAAGAAAAGGCCTAAGAATAGGCACAGCGCCACAGGCATACTCCTATCCTCGGATATGCACAGCAGTAACAAGGGGAAAATAAGTGTACACACAACACAGATCCAGATGCAAAAATACTTAGTCGAAGTAAAAACTTTTCTAAAATACTCACTATAAAAACAAATCAGTTTTATTCTGAGCATTAAGACACAATGCAGGGCAAAATACAGCAAATTAGAACAAAATCATGGAAAGTTCAGAATCTAGAAATAGCAGTGTAATTCTGCCAGATTTTGTTTTCAGTTACTGCCCTGGAACAACTCCAGGTTTACACCAGTCTGGCAGACTACAATTTTCCACCCTATATGTGAAGTCTTCCTCTGAGTCAGTACAAAGTACCTCTACAAAAACCAGAAAAACTCTAAGAATCTCTGTACAACAAGAGAGGTGCAAAGGGGAGTCCAAGAATCCTTGGCAAAAATATTTTGCGTTGTCCAAGTATGCACATGTGGAAAAAGTGTCTCTGCAAAAAGTGCAGTTTGCAAAACATGAGCACAGAGAAGTGCTGAAATTACCTCTTCACCCAAAACCAAAGCATTTGCAGCTGCTGCCATGCCTTGTCCTGGTCAGCTGGAAAACTGTGTGCTGCACTCCCTCCTGCTCCCCTAAACCTGGAGAGGAGGGAGAAGATCAAGCCATGACTTTTCTGTTTGGTTTTAACTTTTCAGACCACAGTACACCAACTACAGTCATTATAAAACACAAAGCTGCATGTCAAGAACCAAAATCTCCTGTTCTTGATAAACGATTGCTTCCAGTCTGTGCCACAGAAGACTGCCTCTCACATATTTAACCAGCTCCATAAAGCAAGCTACATTGTAATCAGCATTTTATGCCCAGACAATATTTTTCACTGAGCATTGTTTGTCCCTAGGAAACTGTTCTGAAAGAGCTGCCAAAAATTGTTTAAAACCTAGAGGTTTTCAGGACTATGACATCCAGTCTTACTCAGCAGTCTGCCAGCCTTAGCAACCACAGGGTTCAGCAGAAGAGACGGATAGTCATGGAGACAAACAGCTCAGCCTTCCCAGCTTGCCTGTGTTAGGAAGAAATACCTCAAAGTTCTCAGCAAAGCCCAAGGCAGTAGCAGCCCTAAGCCATGGGCAGAGGACCGGCAGCCCCAGCCTCTCCAAGCTGTGTCACTGCAAGATGCTCTCATCCCCTTGGAATCACAGGGCTGTGATTCTGCAGTAAATGAGTGTGCTTTCATGTAGATTTGCAAGGCTGCGATGTTTCTCTTGCTTGCTAGTTTGCATGTCCAGAAACAGTAACGGGGACTTTCACACTTCTGCTCTCAATCTGAAAGTAACATGACAGAGAAGAGTAAGCTCCAAAGGAGGGTGGCAAGAAAAACCTCAGATGGCCTAGCAGCCATTTTAATCAAACCAACATTTCGGAAGAGTACAGGGGCCAACTAAAACTTGGCAGGCATGTCAGACATAAAGGGCATATATTCTGCTCAGCTCCTGCCCCTTCATGCCTTACCTCAACCCATGACCATGAAAGTCAACCCAGAAAAAAAGCAATAAGACAGTGCAAGTGTCCTTGCCGATAAGCCCTTGTTATTCTGTTCATGAAAGCTATCTATAATTCAGCACATCCAGATGATAGCAAATCAGGAAACACAGCACAAGAGAAAAGCAAAGGACATTTTCTCAAGTAAGACAGATGTGTGTAATAGCAGTAACAAGAGGAGACTGTATATCAGTACTCCAGGTTAACAGACTCTTTGTGAACTTCTTGTCTGTATCATATTTCTGTACAATAGGAACACAAAACTATCTTGAAGGAAATAGTCACCCAAAAATGACATCCTGTGAGTTGTCACATAGCTGCATGGCCTTCCCCTCCATGTGGCCACTCAAAAGCTTCTCTCCTCCTGTTTTGCATTATGTCTGAAGTACATGCATGGGTTTTGTTTTTTTTTTTATATAAAGCCTCTTAACTTTCTTCTGTAACACCTTAACGGTTTCAGTTTCCTGTGTTCTTTCACCCTTCAGAGCATCATCAGCTTGGCTGTTGCTGTGCTGCTTCAGCTCTCCCTTCCCTAAGAAAAAAGTCTGAGAACAGTTTGGGTCCTGGTGCAATACATGCTGTGGAGTCAATGCTGCAGAAGTCCGAGGAAAACAAGTTCTTTTCAGATGAGCTTGGCAAATCAGCAGTAACATGCATCAGTAAAATTGCCACATCTTTCCACTTGATTTATAATCAGTAAAACTATAGCTACTCGTATGGCTCCTCATTTGGGGTCTCATTAGAAAGTGTATGATTGGCTGAAGGACTGGGAGCAAAAAGGCATTTTCATCTGGATTACTTAGTTTAAAACTCTTGTAATTGCTCCTGCTGCAACCTACTCAAAAAACATGCAGCACTGACTGCACAAGAAAATAAGTAACACAGTGATGTCCCCAGTTCATAAACCCTACAGAGAAATTAATCACCGAAGTCTACAGCCCACATCCACGAAGGATCTTCCCTTGCCGAATTCCTACAGATTCCCTGAAGCTGTCTTTTGGAACTTAAACTCCAGACAAAGACCTGTGCCTGCATAAGCAAAGTAAAATCTTATTAAATTTTAAGTCACATAGAGCCCTAGGACAGGGCAGAACAACACAGCTAAGTATTTGTTTCATAACCGGCCACTGACTGTGATCCAAAGATGATACTTTAGGTCAATGCTGGACAGTGAATTTCTTCTACACACAACAGAAGGGCTACCACCATGCTGAATACAGCTCCAGGGTAGAGCATGAGAACAGTCTCACCATGTCCCATTTGATGGACTGATACAGTCCCCCCCACCTGCCCATCCTCAGCAGGGCTCTTTTGGGCTGGTGGTGTGATGGTGACTGGGGTTGAAGCCACAAGGACTGTTTTTAAATGTACTTGCTATTTGTGGTCAGTGCATCTTTACTTCTGTCATCTGTATGGAATTATTGCCCCTTTCAAATTTGAAACTTAGTACATTTCATTTTAAGATGACTTTACAAGTCCATCTATGTGATACTCATTTCAGCAGCACTCTAATATTGCACAACAGTCATATGATCCAGTGTGTGTGTTTTATGAGACAGACATGACACATGGAAATTAAAAACAGGTTCCTTGTCTGGAATACAGAGGAAAAACAAATCCAAAAAACGATGAGAGTGCACACCCAGAGATCAGGGTGGAGGGAAAAGGAGAGGAAAAAACAGGATGAGACAGTCATTTCATCCTATCCTGAGTGAAAACAGGTTTCATCAGCGCAAAAGACAATTTGTATGAGTTTACTATGGAATATAAGTAAAGTGTCCTGCAACACTTCAAGACAAGCACTGGAAATAAGAATCACTATGCCTACAGCTCTGACGTTTATCAACAATTTACGATATTCCTTTCTGTGAGCAAAACTTTTTAATTGCCCTTGCACCTGAAATTACATTTTCTGTAGATATTACCTCCAAGGAAAAAATACAGAGAATCAGGTTTTAAATGCACAGAATTTCATGTTTTATTTATAACCCATGATTTAGCACTCAGTAGAATATGGTAGTATTTCCTATGGTTGACAGTAACCTGCTGCTTAACATGGAGGATTCCAAGGCATTTCAAATATCTCAGCCTTCATCTGAATGCACTTCTCATTCAGAATCATCCTCCAAACTGCATATGATTGAACTATTTATAAGACCACCAGCAGGTGTAGTCATTTTGGTCTATTTAACTTTGAAAATATTTGTGTTGCCATGTATGCATTATATATTATACTGGGAACAGCATGGGCAGAGCAGGACATCTTCCCCTGAGGAATAGTGCATAGCAGAGGTAGACTATGAGCTTTTGCAGAGGTCACAGATGGAAGAATCACTTTTACTTTGTCTGGCACAATGTTACTGGCTGAGACAAACATGCTTCCTCTTCAAACCAAGTGTACTTCCTTGGTTAAAACATTATAAAACTGTAATTTCACAAAGTTAGGTAACACAGCAGATGTTATGTTACAGTTACGTAAGCACAAACAGAAAGAACTGAGGTAATCAAATCTCACGCTTGAAGGATAAAAGGATCCATAAGATGATCACCAGCTGAGATCAGGCAGAAACTACTTTATTCTATGCTCTTCTACTCTGAACAATTGACAAGGTTCAGACACTGTCTTCTCATTTGCTTTTGAGTTTGTCCTTGTTCAAGCTATCCACTCCTGGAGGTCAAACACAGAATAAGAAGATGATCCACGTCTGTCTGTTTTACTACATATAAGCAAGATGCGGATGAGACACATATCTCAGCATATAAAGACAGTAGGGCAAGCCTGCACTAGCCAAAATGCTTGTGCTTCTCCATACATCTCAAATACATACCACAGGGTTACATAAAACTAAAAGCACTCCTCCAAACATGTGAATGATCGTTCACTTTTGCTGCCTCTCTCATTGGTAACATCCCTTGAGCTAGTAACATTCAGTAGGGATGCATATGTTGTATATGGAGATAGACTGTTTCTCAAATGAGGTTACTTCTGTGGAGTTTTCTGGAACATATGATTTTAAACTAATACTATCACATCCATATGTGTTTTATGACAGTTTGCCTTTAAAAAAAAAAAGTGTTTTTAAACATAGATGTTGATTTTATGGAGAACTGAATGCAAGAAGCAAATAAGTATAAAAATACATAACAAAAGAACAAAACCATTTCCTTTCAGTGAGAAAAGCCATTGGAAATAAACTCCTCAGAAGTCATTTTTAGAACTTCTGTTCTATAGACTACTCAGGGCATGCAATACACAGAACATCAACAGGCTCTGCCTGCATATGCAGTTACCTCAACTGTGGTTGCAAACAACCAATACTGAGGTTCTTGGGCCTCTTCATCTATGCAAATATCAAAAACTAAACAATAACCACAAGAAGTACCTGACCACTGAATTTTTAAATTGTGGCTTTGCAGCTTCTTCTCAATATCTTTAATGAGCAATTTATCTTTATTTCTTCTTTTATCTATGTATCTACAAAATGCCATGGTCAGCATCTGCTTGTCAAAGGTATACTATTAAATAGTTAGAAAAGGAGAAAATACACAGAAGTTGTAAAAATTAACTACTATCAACATCAAAGGAAGATTCATCAAAAAGTTCAAGTAGGACTAAAATTTGTATCTAAGACTCTGATTATAAAAAAAGTAGCTTCCAGACAATGAGTGAGCAGGAGAACTGATTGTATGAACAGAAAATAATAAGTAAATTGACTTAATTGAATCTACATTAACTGATAATCAAGATCACCACTAATATAATTGCTTCATATTCTCCACTGCTGCTAGAGCAGAATCTCACAGAATGATATATCTCTTTTTTTCTCACTCCAGAGCAGCAATCAATACCTATTCAATGTAAAGAAAATGACAGAGAAAAGGCAAAATACCTATTCTCTTTTCGGCACTGCAAAGAGGAACAAATGAGCCCCAAGACAGCATTATTTTTTGGTCTTCAAAAAAGGAAAAAGATGGTTATAACGTTGATAATTTCTGTTATTTCATTTTAAAAAACAAAATAAATGGGGAAAATTAATTGTTTGAGCCAATCTTTTAGATAATTTATTAAAAGGAGTATTCATAACTGTGAAAGTAACATCTCCAGCTAATACCACATCTAAGATAAATCCATACTGCCCACAGTTTTGTGAAAACTGCCTTGATCTGCTTAGAGGCAGGTGCCCATTTTGATTTTCTTGAAGGATGCTAAAATTATCATAGTAAACTAGAATTGTTCTTGTGCGCATGCAACCTTTGGCATATATATCTTACCCCCAGGAAATACATGAAACCTAATTAAATGCTGTGCTTAAATATAGGCAAAGGTAAACAATATCTGTCTTACAAGAAATAAAGCAAGGTAGGAGACAAGACGGGATAAAGATGGAGCCATGGACTCAACACGTGACAGTATCCGCTTTTGTCTTTGCTCCATGTTGAAGTGAAACAGGCAAATCAGTTTTGATTCATAGAAACTTTGGTAAAACGAAATAACTTCATTTCTCATCACAGGGAAACCATAAGGATTTAGTCATGGTATTAATACCAGAGTGTACTGCTATATATCCAGCATAATCACTCCCCTAGTTTTTACGTGTGGCCTCTACAGAATAATTCATAGATGGACAGTACTATATGGCCAGGGTTTGTAGCCTCAATGCAAAACCTGAAATCTAAACTGAAGCTGCCTACCTTACCATGAAGTGGTCAGTCAGAACAGAAGACTTGCAGGAACACACTTGTCATGATGCAAAACCTGATACCATCCTTGTAGACGTCTCTTGCCTGAATCCATTCGTTGCAAGGTTAATGGAGTGCAGAGACAAGTCATGGATCTAGACATTATTCACACTTCATAAGGGGATCAAGACAACGGTGGCCAATACCATCTTAGCCTTCTTTTACATTTGGAAGGAGTAGAATGAAACACTGGATTAAGTTCACGTATATTATTTGAGAGGATTGCATGGCTTTCTGGGGGGGTTCATTTTCTACTAAAGATGTCCTATTTTTACAATTGGGAATAGCAGTCTGAGCCATAGCTTTAGATGCTGAATAAGCAGTTTAAATCTTCGATAGATGTTGATTATGTCCAACTGTTCCAGTCATGAAAAGACCATGGCTTGCTTTGTGCTATACAGCAATGGCCACAATCAACTATATGATCTGGACAGTCAGCAAAAGAAACAAGAAACAGATTTTCCTCGGTAGAATATGAACAATATGTGTCTTATATGTACAATGTACATATATGTACTACAATATATGTACTACAATGTATAGTATTTGGGGGTTTTTATGTAGTACTCCTTTTACCTTGGAAGAACTTTAATAAGTGCTTTATATTGCAATGGTGGGATATCAGAGCAATTCTACAAGTTTAGTGCAGTTGCTGTGGAGTTACATCGCTATGAAATAAATAGGAAACTTGTTTATGAATATATAGCACTCTACTAGAAACATCTTTTCTTATCTGTTTAATCAGGCAGCACTTACACCATCACCTGATACATGCAACTCATGTTATTCAGCTCATCAGCTTTGGGAGGAAAACAGCCCTGAGATGCGAACCAACACACCAGCTTAACTAATCCCAAGAGTTAAATCACAGAGCATGTCCAGCTTATTCACAATGATGATCCTCATTTATACCATCAGTCATACTTTCTGTCAGCTGGAAATAAAAAACCACCGTCCCTGTCTTGAGGCTACAGTCAGGCGTGACTCCAGCATAATTTGTTTATATACTAACTGGATTCAATGGGAGCACGATATACTACAGAACTAGACAGGGTTGTTTTGTTTTTTTTTTTCCTATGCATTCCTTGTTCCCTTTAAACCAACCTTATAGGAGGAAAAAAAAAAAAAGTGAAACAAGAAATAAATTGAAAGCTTCTTCACCACCCTGGAATCTCATAGAAAAAGGCCCTGTACTTTGGCAGTAGCATTTCTGACACCTCCCTCTCAGCTAGGTCTCTCACCCTTTATTCCCATCCCACATGTTATGGGAAAGGACAACACAAGCACCACCAAGTTGCAAAGCAAGATACCAAGCTCTTATCCAAGGGTCAGATCACACCATTGAGTCTTTTAATTGAAATTTCTTGGTCTTTAAAGACTACCAGGAAAACAGACTGTAGACTGTTTTGAGTGAGTGCAGACTTCAGAGAAAATAGTGAAAGACATTTGCACATTTCATACACAGAGTCTAATTTGGCACACCTGTATTTTTGCATAGTCATATTCTCAGAAGAATGCATTTCAAAAAAAAATCCAGTCTCTTTCTTGAGAATAACACAAGGTTTCCTTTCACATACTGGGAAATGTCATTCTTTATCTATGTAATTATCCAAGCACATCAACAATGCACGTGAAATATAGAAGTCACTTAATGTACAAATAATTTAATCTTTTATAGTTGTCCTCCATGTAATACATAAATCTTATTTCTAACCCATACATTGTTTAAAGGCATTGCTGCATGAAGGATGTTCTAGAACATACCATTTAACCACAGCCATTATTTTCATATTGTGTACTGGTTTCCCTTCTGAGTGAAGTTAGTTTTGCCCTGCAAAGACAGATAGGGTAGGATGGAACCAATTCTTAAATGTCCATGATTTCCAGGCTGCCCTTGTGTATAATGGTGCAGCTCTGCACAGGACTGTTATGAGGATTAACTGACACAGAAAGATTTGGAGACCTGCTCAGGAAAAATTATTTCTATAAAAGCGCATATGCATGAAGTGCTAATTGATGCCAGCTGGCCTTTCATCCTGGGCAGCAAAAACAGCTTACCACACACGTTTGCTTTAGTGGGCACCAGCAGCATATTTGTTTCTAAATTCCTGGGGTTTGCCTTAAAGCATACAAACCATTTGATTTTCAGAAATACTACAATTGGGAGATTGATGCAGCTATGTACTTCAGTGATCACCCTGAATAACACTGCACAGGCAATAAGTGTAAACATTGTACCACCCTTCAAACTGAGAGATGAGTCCTATTTCAAGTGCACAGATCTAGATCCACCAATTTGCATCTTAGAGGGTCTGCAGTGTCCTTTTCCTCCACAAACCTCACAATCAAGTTACAACAGCTCTTGAAATGAAGCAAAAAAGCCGGTGTTCCTGGGCTGGCCTTAGATGACACCATCAAATCAAGACGTATAAGTAATTATTTTTCTTTTTATTTTCCTTCTGTGCTGCAAACAATTGTGTTTTCTGGAGCTCCTCCCTCAGCTGCAGAAATTTGGATGAGCTCCACCCGATTATGTTTGCTGACAGATGCCAGAGGAATTTTCACTTCATCTGTTTCACAGATGCTCAGACTCTTTTCTCAAGACACGTCATACAAAAATGTCTCCAAAATAATTAGCAGGATATCAGTTGGCATGACTGTGATGGCTGCACATAAGGTAAAGCTCAGACAGCTCTTCAGAAACTGCAGCTCTGGAATGAGCGTCTGGGACTTAAACAGCACTCATTTAAATCTTCCTGCATGACACATTTATGGTTTTCCATGTAGTCAAAAGGGCAAAGGGATCAGTATGCAGAAAGCTGCTACAATGTGAGAAACATCATGCACTTCTATAACCTCTTGCACTCATACTGACATGAAGGTAACTGCTAAAGAAGAGCAAATATGCAACCTAAATCTAAGAAGAGAGGAAAAACTTACAGAAGGATCTTGGTAACCATAATCTTTATGTCCTAACCCAAAATAAAATTCACCTTTCTAGTGAGGAGCTAATGGGGCTAAAAATAACCTTATGCAATGAGTTGCAAAGTAGTATTTTTATATTTCATTGAAAGCTGCACCTCCCTTGGCCATTTTCCTTGCATCACAAGCTTGCCCCTGCCTCACTGCTCTTCATCCAACCGCATCAAAGCGTCCATAAGCAGTACCATACCAAGTCATACTGAAGAAGATGACGACTCAAATGCAAAATGAGGGGACACTAACAAATTTAATGAGACAGCAAGAGTGCCTC
The DNA here is from genome assembly GCA_013401255.1 of Urocolius indicus. Taxonomy (NCBI): domain Eukaryota; kingdom Metazoa; phylum Chordata; class Aves; order Coliiformes; family Coliidae; genus Urocolius; species Urocolius indicus. Next base: position 109,119 of record WBNH01002957.1, on the reverse strand, counting down.
ATGATTGTTCACAAGGGTCACAATACAAAGTCCAGGGGCTAAATAACCTAAACTTCTCTCCTCTGGTTTTCACAACAGACTTTCTGAGAGTCCTCTAATGTCACAGTAGAGGACTCAAATTGAAAATTTGTTTGAAATGACTGCATGATGAAAGTAATTCAAACAGTCACAGATTACCAATGTCTGATTTCAGCCCTATGGTGACATGTAAGCCTCCTTGAAAGGGCCAACAAGGTGGAAGGTAAGGAAAGGGATGGCTGCTCTGGCCTTCCCTTCCCTATTGCCCATGGCAATAGGCCATGCTATGCCTAGGGTATCCCTGTCCCTAACTGGTGGGGTGAGCATGCCAGGGATGCACACAAAAACCACAATTTGGGGATCCGTTCTATTCCTATTATTTACTTACTTAAACCCAGGCTTGCTTGCCTGTGACCTGACCACACACAGAACCTGAAAAGTTGCCACAACTCCAGCTGCTGAGCAGAGTCAGGCTACAGAAATCCCGTCATATGCTTTCCTTGCCAGCTTTTTAGTTCCCCCCCTGCCCACCAAAAGAATACAATGGACCACATTTGCACCTTATGTAAATATACATACGAGCATTCAGCAGTGCATCTTAGTGTCAGAAGTGGTGTGAAGTCATGCCAGGGCAGTTGAGGCTGGGCAAGAGGTCGAGCTCCTCAGGGGCTGTAATCCCTCAAAGAAGCTCCACTGAGGGGCCACACAGCACCACCCAGACATGTAATGCAGAGCAGCTGCTGCAAAAGGATTTAGGCCCCTCACATCTGATGGTGGCACAGCCAGAAATGAAGCCACATGTCCCTGCACCAGGGACCTGTATGGGATGGGACAGCTGGAACTTCAGAGGTTGCCAGCACCCATGCAACCACATCCTACATCAGAGGAGCAGCGGGAAGCTATCAACAGAGACTGCCTCTCACCCCAGCCAAAATTCACCCAGCCATCCCACATTAAATCCCCTTCAGAGCAGTGCTGCAGTAATAGCTGCAGGCTAGTCCCTTGCTTTGGGACAAGTTTCACCCTGGAGACTCACCCTGTCTGCATAAAAGTATTAACATTAAACAAAAGAGCATATACACAGATAAAGAAAGCTATGGCAGAACAATAACCTTAGAGCAGTTCATCAGTAAGTCTCTGGTAACTAAAGTCATTCAGATCCTCAATATTTCTCAGGAAGTTCTGTAAATTATTCCAAACCTAAGTTTATATATATGTATATATATATATACACACACACACACGATATATTTATTAGATGTATATTATGTTTCCCACTGAGGAACACAAAGTCACACAATTTGTTTGGCCTTGTAGGAAGACCTTCAAATGTAACTCAAGGCAAAGTTCTGGGGTGAACACACACCTAAGTCAAGCTGTTTCACAAAAATAATTTCAAGACTTAGTATTTTTAACACTTCAGCCTTACAATAAATGACAAACAGCACTGGTTCACATATGCTATACTCAATTGCCTTGGTTTCATTAACAAATTGCTTTAAATCATTAGGAATCCCAAGCCACATGTCAAACAAAGCCAAATATAGACAATATAACTAAGCATGGCAGTTGAGTCAAAGGAAGTATGCCAATTGATATTATAGCAAAGCCAACCCGAAAACTGAATCCCATAGGATGATTGCCATAGGGACTCTGGCCACTGTGGTTACAAATAGTTGACAAAGCTGAAGTGTATTATTTTGCTATTTGTAAGAACGAGTTAGACATCAGCAGAGGGGAATTACTCCCAGTCTATAGATAACTTAGTCAAAAACGCAGCTTCCATACATAACTACAACCAGCTTTGGTTTTGCCCATCCTGTCCTAGTAGATACTCAGCATCGACTTGACGTCTCAAAACAACCACAACACACGTTATCTTACCTTCTTTTGTCTTTTCCTCATCACCTCTCCCAATTTAGTACTCAATTACACCAATTCTTACATAGATTCTTCTCAAATCTTAGAGACAGTAATTTAAATCTGTTTCGACTTGAAGCTTGTTTTTTGTCCCTCCTGTTTTCTCTCTGCTATTGAAAAATAAATTGGAAGACCGGGGGGGGGAAGGGGGGAGAAATCGCAACATACACTGAAATAAGTCCCTGAGGATGAAAGAAAATATCCCATCAAATACCTACTCATTGAGAAATCTTTCTCACAAAACAATTCAATGAATGGTCAGTTTATAAAGACACTTTCAACTTGCTCTTCTTTCAAAATTTGCTCATTTAAGTAATTTCCTTCTACTTGAAATATAAGCTGTCTATGGGCACCTATTAAATGTAAGGTTATACACATCCCAGGTTTGTTGATTGTCAAGTGCAGGTCACTGACCCAACATTTAAATCTTGAGAGCACTTGAATCAAAAGATCATGCCTTCATGACCTTAAAAGTAAAAAAAAAAATTAAAAGCATAATAAACTAAAACCATATTTCAGAGGATTAACTCATCTTTTTTTTTTTCCTCCCCAGTGTGCTATGCTCCAGGAATTGGAAAACAACACTGATATCTAACAGGCAAATGCACATTAGCTCCCAGAAGGAGACAGATCATACTCTCATTGAGTATAGAACAGCATTCTGTTCTATCAAAGTTAACAGGACACTACTAATTCAACATTAGTTTTTCATTCACTTATAAAACTTGGTAAACCTAATTCCAAATTTTCACGGCTATGAAATTCAGAATCTTATTTCTGGGATAATATGTACCTTTTCATAGAATATCGCTGAGAAAAAAATAAAAAAAATACATCTCTTGCACTTGCTCATCCTATACAACCTAGAATCTCAGAGAAGAAAGCTTAGTGAATTACCACAATCCTGACGTCAAACATTCACAACAGATTATAATAAAGGTAGATGTCAGCAATAGATAACATGCAACAAGCATTAAAATTGCCCAGACGCATTGCCTAAAGATGATTATCATTATGAACTTAACTATGAAAAAAATTAAATCTTTAACAAAACAAAACAAAAAAAAAATCCTAGTCCCAGGCACTGACATCAAACCCCAGGAACCGGAAAATTTCTTTCCTCTTCCAAACTAAGTATTTCTATATCTCACAACACTGCAGGTTGTATTGCAATATTACAAGAAGAGGATTATTCCTGGGACCAAAAGAAACAGAGGTAGGACACACAGGACATTCCTTCCTCTGGTGACATAATATTTTTTTGATTGCAACATATTCCGAAAGCCTGTGCATCTGTGAACATGGCCAACGGTACCTTATCTACAGAAGAATGGATCTGTAACCTAGTTTCAGTCTCCTTTTTAGCCAATGTAATTTGCTTGAGCAGGAAGCTTTCAGCAAATAGGATAAATCCCAAAATAAGAACTCATGGTTTTGGGCATAGTACAGCTGTAAACAGAGATTAGGTATTCTGAGAAGGCTCAAAGCTGGCTCAAACTACTGTGAGCAGTGGGTATCCAGTGCCAAATGCAAATTTTGCAGTATTCTAATGGAAATCAAAGAAACAATATCTATGGCTTCAGGGGAAGAGCCACACAGAATACCTTCACAGAATAAGCACACATGTCTTGGTTACGAAAAAGCATGCCTAAAAAGATCTGCCAATGCCTCTCCCAGAATGTTTCATGTGCTAATACAAGACAGCAACAGCCTCAGAACCAGAAGTTCTTTGGTTTTGTTAAAGAGTAACTAAACATGCTAGGAAGGAAGGGTGCCCCCACCTCTGGAGAGCCATCTCACCACAGGGCCTGGATGCCCCAAGGGCCATAGAGAAGCACCAGCTTCCTTGCACTCTTCAGCAACACAAATCACAATTCCATCCTTACACTGAAACAACCACACCAAGATGAAATGTTTCTGAAGGACACACTAGAACAAAACAATCAACAGTGACTGAAGCATCTGCTCAGCATGACCACCATAATAAATTCCAATCTCTTTTTAAGTTTTATACATCAAAAGCTATTAGGTCTTAGAAATTTGAATCTTAATTATTATGGAAGCAATTAGCTCCTATGACCAGAAGGTTTTGCCGGAGCAATCGTGACGAGCATGGTATTTTCTACAGTGTAAAAAGTAAATATTCTAACACATCTGTAGCTGAATAGGACCTTACCATCACCACTGTGCTTCACACTGGTATCTTGGCTTTGTGCCAGATTGCAAAAGAGAACCTATTGACATGCACTATATGGTATTACATATTTGTGTAGCAGAAAATTATCTCCTAAGGAATTCTGGAAATTTAGAATATAAAAATGTAAATGTTTCCTGCTGTAGAGAGATTAAATTGTTTTTAAATACTTAAATATTATTTCAAAGAAAACTATTATGGCATGCTATCTCCCACAAAGACAGCTATAAGCAGACAACAGCTCCAAGTACCCTGAAAAGTGGGATTTCTAGAAGTGACAAAAAAAAAAAAAAAGCAAACCACATTTGGGTTTCAAGATACCAAAGTACTCTGTGGAGTTTTATGCATCAAAGGAATTTCATTAATATATATTGCTTTTTAGTACCTTTTTCAATGCATTACTACTTAATAGAAGTATGCATTTTAATTCCAAGTATCTTTTTTAGTTTTCCCTAGCATATTTTATATGCAGTACAGTGTGCTCACACAGCCTTCCCCCAAGCTTTGGGGAACCAATCTGACCTCTGCTAACAGGGTTACTGGCTGAGAATTGCAGCTGAAAATTACGGTACAAGAGAGCTGTTTTAGAGGGTGTCTTGGGATGTTTCTAGTTGAGAAATACTAGAGAAGTACAAACTATACATTGCAAAGAGCCACTGAGCATTCACTTGCACACAGTGCCTGGCCTCCTTGGTACCCTCAAGTTTCCCACTTGCTTTTACAAGCAAAGGTGAAATACAGGAATGGCTGGTGCTCATTCTCAACCAAGTCATGGGAAGCATTTTTAATTCCTAAATAAAAACTGTTTAGTGCCTTGTTTTACATTATGAGGTTTGATTTAGATTACTTCTACTGATAAATACCATTTGCTAACAAAATTAAGGGCCAATGACTTTCAATTCAAATTTTTGTTGAATCGAAGGCAACTAATAACATCAAAGCTCTGAAGCCAAAGGAAGTGCTTGATTCCAGCCAAAGGGATTTCTGGTTATGTTAAAAACTCTTTTTTCATAGTCTCCATATAATGCATCATCACTCATTTTCTTCACTGAGGATCACTGCATCCACTACAAATGTGATGTTAACCGTGGTTGTACAAGCAATACAATATCTGCAGCAATGGAAGGAATGAACAATGTGCTAATGGATGTTAGGTCATTTTATTTTCTTGTGTTGTTCAAGGGTTTTTTGTTGGTTAGGAGATATTTTCAACAGCCTGCTACCAAGGAAAATGGGCTTGATCACACATATATCTGAACAAAATTTGGATTACCTGGTGGGACATTTCTGTTCTCATTTCTTCACGCAAGACAAAGCAGTGCTGGGAACAGGTCACTCCACACAAAGTTAGGATCTCAGTCCCCAGGATCAGCTGAAACTGAATCCCAGAACACTAATTTGTCACCCACCCTTGAGCTTCCTCCTTCTTGAAGCAAATCCAAGGGGAACCACAAGGAGAAGGCTCTGTACTCAGGGTAGCTCAAGCTCTAATCGCTACCAACACATAGGGCAGCTCTCAGAAATCCTCCTGCCCTTCCTGTCACCAGTACACTCCTACAAGGGTGAATATCTTATTCTATTTATGGAACTCTTTAAAATGGTTTGAGACACACGTTCTTAATGGAAATCCAAAAGAAAACAGAAATAGGCAAAACTGTTTTCCTTTAATTAGTATACATATATTCGGTGCAAAGTTACTCCACCACATGTAGAAAACAGCCATATACTTTCTCCTATGAAGGTAGATAAAGCAGAAACATGAAGCTGACTGAAATACATGACCATTTTTAGATGGGATGCGAGAACTTCCTGAATAACAAGATGCCCTTTACTTGAACCATGGCTTGAAAAATGCCACCAGTGCAAATGCTAAGAAAAAAAATCCACCACCAACATATCTGACAGGATGTAACTTCCACTGCTCTCAGAATTCATTATACTCTTACAATGCCACTTTACCAGTAAGCAAATAAAATTATACCAAAAGACATTCAACACAGCAAAACTGAACACTGCAGTAGATCTTATTTTAAAAGCAGGCTTAGTTTAAGATTAATTCAATTGCTTTAGCCAATTTATATTCTCCACCTGATAGTCCTGGACTTCAGGAAATGAAGCATTACAAGCCTTTAACAACATTCTCCACTTTCATCTACCTTTCATATTTCTATTAGCTCCTCAGCACTCGTTTAAAGCATAAATCTTCACTGACGTAAATGGGCTTTCCATGCTTATAATACTTTTTTTTTTTAAATCATCTGCAAGAGAGATGCTCTCTGCAGCTGAAAGCTGAGAGCAGCCAGTGCCAAACACCATGCAGAGTGTGCTGCCTGAAGGCAGCTGCCATCCTGCATGGATACATCCCACCATGTTCACAGTGACGAAAAGCTCTTGAACTTCATAGGTGCAGGTCAGGACCTTAACACGTGGTCATGTTTTGCAAAAGAAACAAGCACATGCAACTTTCCATTTTCAACATCAGAACAAGTCTTGGGCAAATTCTCTAAGCACTCTGGGATACAGTCATGTGTAAGGCTTCTTTCACTCTTCTCTAACTTCAGTATTAAGCACTTTCACCTCCCCCTCCCCCATAACACTACATGAAGGAAAAGTAAACAAAATACTTAATCTTCACACAGCATACTTCTTGGGGCATTATTTGATGCACTTTTGAAAAACATTATTAAAGCCTCTGTACCTCTCATCAGTATGTACTATATCTAAATATACCAAAGCTATTAAGATTTGCCTGATACAAGCATTCACTTGTGTTCTTTTGGTTCATTTGATGAGAGGAGAAAGAAGCAGAAAAACAAGTTCTCAATTCATAGCACAAAATAAGTAATGCTTAAGGATTGCAACAGAAAGCTTTTAATGAAGCAGGAAAAAAAAAACCCTCTGTGCTTCACACTCACATGAAACAGTGGAAAACAGTATGCTGGGGAACGATGGTAGAGTTTAGCTTGTCTCACTTGTTTGATTTGTTTATTAAATGTAACATCCATCTTAGTATTACAAGCTTACAAAATGTAACAACAACCAAGCACCTAGCTGAACTTGTATTTACAGCTGGAAAAACCTGTACTCAAAACAATCATTCCTAACCAGGCTACAGCTGCAAAAAGAATATTTTTACTAAGTTTTATAAGAGTAAAGTGCAGTGGTTTTAAGAATATGTGCCGCTTCCAAAGAGCTATGGTTTCAGTAGCCAAAATAGCAATAAATGCAGGAGAGGAGCAGGGGTTTTAAGTTATCTATGACAATTTAAGTAAAACACTAGACTGTTAAACCACCCATTTACGTCTCATAGATTTCCCCATGTCAGAAATCTTAAGGCACGCTTTCACCCCTTTTGACCCAACAGGACATTACAAACATGAAAGAGCACCTTGGTCTCAGGGTACTGTAAGGAGAGACGATGTTCTCCTTGAGTTAATTTTGATGGTATCAAGACACACAAAACCAATGTGTGCACAGGAACAGTGCAGCAGAGGGGACCCATTGACCATTCTTCAGCTGGACAGAGCAGAAATTTAAGGTTCAAGAAGCAATGAAGGGGAAGCAACATGAGGTTGAGGTTGCCATTATCAAAATCATGTTATGTTGTGTGGGCTGCATGAAGCTGGGGGGAAGGTTCATCAGTTCAGGCATTTTCTGAGTTTCGAGGGGCCACCAGGCCCACAAGACGGGGACCACCCTGTCTCTTGAAAACTAAAACAATAACATTTGGCCACTGCCATGGCTGGGCTGATTAGGATGGGACAGAAGTGGCAGAGTTTGCATGAGACAGAAATGCTGGGCAAAACAACTTGGGAAACTGATCTAGAGGAAAAAAAAAAACAACAAAGAAAAACAAACAAACAAAAAAAAACCACTAAAGAACAACAGCCTAAGTTTAAGAAGTGCAATGACCAATAAAAGCAGCAACATCACAATAACAGATTTTCTGTAGAGGCATCTAGGGAAGAGTTGAAATGGAGTATTTTGCAAGCATGTGCTGCTAAAAGATTGTCCTGCTGCAAGGCCTTTGCAATCAAAATTAACAAGGCAGAAACCCCAAAATAGGGAGTAATATCTGAGCAGACATTATTCCTAAATAACACTCCTACACAAGGAGTTAGATTCAGGCCTAGCAGGGTAATTTTAAGACAATGTTTTATTTATTTAATAAGTACCCTAATGAGAAACACTTTATTTCTATGGATCATAATCAGATCATGATCAATATTACTTGCTATTAATCCCATAAACTTACTATGAGCATTTTCCCTTGCAGACTAACTTACAATCTCTGCTGCACTAGTGGAAATTCCTTTGCTCAAAGTATGCTGTGACAGCTTCACGTGCAAAGAGATTTATTGGTAGGACCCACAGTCGATGGCATACATTGTCTCTAACATTGAAAGCTACTTTTGAGAAAAGAAGAAAAATGGGAGAAAGGCAGAGAGCAGCCAGCAAGGCCAGAAGAGCAGCAACAAGGGCAATGGACTGTTTCAGTGGCTTTGATGCTGGGGCACAGAACTGGTCCTGAAGGGCAAGCTGCAGGAATGCCAAGGCAGGCCCTTGGCATTGCTCAGGTTAAGGCCCCTCAGGCACTCTTCAGCTCTCCCAGAAAACCCCTCAAGACCAGTTAATAGGTTGGCACAAGTGTAACAACATCAGATGTGTCCCAGAGCAAGTGCTGAGCTTAGTGAGCAACAGCTGACACCATACTGTGCCAGAGAAGCCCAACTGAGGCCATGGCCCTTCCTGCTATATAGGCCCCAGATAAACCCCACTGTAATCACCACCCTGCAGCAAGCTTAGCACGGGAACCATTTTCTTTTTGCCTTGTCAGTGAAGCAATTAAGCTATTCTGAAAAATGAAGCTCCATTTATTTATATTACTTTGTAGCTATTTTTAAATCTCTATCAGTATGTGCAGACTTGATTTTAAAATGCCAGTATCACTATAATATCATTCATACAAATTGCTAAACAAGACCCTTGTCAGTCTTCAATTAAGACACACCATCATAGAAATTCCAACATTACACCTTCCACAAAGCCTGAATCAATAATCTCACCAACTCAATCCAATAAGACAGGTATCATGCCAGCAAACACCGTATCATTAATATATCCTTTCCCATTGAATAAAAACATACTCTTAAGACTGCAATTATTTGCACTGTTTATGTTCCTCTCAACTCCACCTCCCAGGCTGCTCGTTGGAACTGGAGGAGTAAGATCACCTGTCCCAGATGGATATGATGAGCTACTGATTATTCAGCACTGACTTCACTTTGGAGAGCCTTTCAATAGAAAGAAAAAAAAAAGTTAAACCTATGAATCCATTTCAAAAATCGCAGGCCACATTTTTAACCTCTGTCCTTTTGCATTACTGAAGGAGTGCCTGGAAAAGCTACAGCAGGAAAGAGAGAGAGTCATTTAGGCAGTTCCATTCAGTTGCCACCACCATAGCTCAAAGGGACAGAAGTCAAGAAACATTAGAATCAGTGTAAGCCAATTAACAACATCAAGTAAGAATAAAACCCACAGAACTTAAAGAAAATCTGTTAAAAGGCACCGAGAAAGTACACATTTCTGAATGGAGAGCAACTTATTTTCTGAAGATACTCCAGATTTCCAGTTTCCATCTGGTGGTACTTCATGTTGTGATAAGGGAAGAGGTTTCCAGCTGAAACACAGGAGTGCACAACATTTGACATGAAAGACCTACAAGCAGGACAGCCAGTCTAATTAAAATACTTAGAATCCGAATAGGATGGACATTTTTTTTTATATACATGCACCTAAATCACACTCATTCTTGTATACAGAAACATGCTCTATTACAGTAAAAACAAAAGACTTTGTCTCACTCTTTTTAGCCTGTGGGGTTATCTAAGCTGAAACTTGCCATTTACAGATACATGATAAGCCATTTGAGTTTGTTTTTTTCATTCTGCAGAGCAGCTACTGACTTCGACACTTAGAGCTCCAGTACTCACAAACGGCCCATCTGTCACAGGGAAGAAGCAAGATGCACGTGAGTGCTCAGCCACAGCTACCAGAAAGATGACAGCCCTCTGGGCACTGCATCCCCCTGCCCTGCCCCAGCACTCTCAACTGGAGGAGGACCTAAAGCTGTGGTTCCTCTTGCGCTGGAGATCTACCTCTCAACCTGCATATACCATGGCTCAAATGAAACCAGGAGAAACCATGAGTCCATGCTATGCCCAGAAATCCTCCTCTAAGCTGTCTGCTAAGTGGGCCTGTGACAGCCGAACCCCAGGGTGCAGGGCTGTCACTTCTCACTTATAAATGGAACTGGTGGGAAAAGGAGGGGAAGAGGGGCAAAAAGGTGCCCTTTGAGAACTACAGCCTGCAGGTCAACCCCCATCTCACTGAGCAACCAGCACCACAAACTCTGACAAATCTGTGCGTAAAGTTCTGTGCCACAAATAAATGAAAGTGTGATCTATTTCTTCTGTTTGGTAAAATTAAGGCCATGAGTCTAGAAGGGTGGGAATGGTGATAGCACAGCCAGCCCAAGCATGCAGTGTAAATGTGTGGTAACAGGAGGAAGAAGTCTTAAGCCTTCTGCTCCAGGTAAAAAAAAATTATATATATATTAGGGAATACAATGGCAACAAAGTCACATCAGATCTGAGATTGAGTGGGAAAGAGAAGTTATCTGAATTTGTTCAACTAGTTTCAGGTTTTGTGGGGGTTCCCCCTACATTACAGAAAGACATTACTCTGGTATTCTTATCACAGAATGAGATTGGATCTCAGCAGAAAAGTTTTGTTTCTTCAAAATTCAGCAACTAAGACCAAAAGAAAGGGAAAAAAAAAACAAATAGAAGCCCATCTTACAATGAAAGGACAAGGAAAAGAGCAATCACATAAGAAAACCAATGCTCAGTCCTCTGAACAGCAAAGCAATTGCACATGTCAGGTTCCCATAACAAGATGGTGCCAACTGAGACTTATGTACAATAAAATTAGATGTCTGGAGCCTCTGTCAGAGGAATGATGCTATCTCGTTAATGGGATTACATAGAAAAATTGGAGGGATTTCAGTCAAGACGAATAAAACGATTAGGGATCAAAAGAGTGTGACTCATGAAAGTGAAAACTAGATGTTGTGCTCTTGCCTGAAAAGTCCATGTCTCAGAATTGGAGAGCTTTGGTGGTGCAAGTGATATCCACAGCATTTTCCCCCGTTATATCTAGAATAACAGTGACAGATCAGACCTCACAGAGCAAGAACCCATACTATAAAATACTTGCTTTGTTGTGGCAATGCTATTACCATATCACTCAGCAATAAACTAATAATCAGACGGGAAAGAAGAGTGAAAGGCTAATTACTTATAAAACAGCCACAGGATACAAGCCACGTAAGAGAAGAATACAGTTAGATGGAAAAATAAAAGAGGGGGGAAAAAAAGAGAGATTTTAACTAGAGAGATTAGGTAAAATCCCAGCCTCTCAATTAATGATTAGAAAGGCTTTCTTAGCTACAAAAACAACATATATGTGGAATCACTTTCCAAGGGAGGTATGAGAAATCACAACTGCTGCGTTGTCTGACAAGGTGATGGTCATTATCCCAAACACACCACCAGCACTGTCAGGAGGTGAACAAGCTACAGGGAGAAGAGGAGAAGGAGAAACTGTGCAAGCAGGAAAACAGGAACGTTGTGGCAGCAAACACTCCTCAGTCACCACTACTGTATTACACTGCAGGAAAAATAAATCAATAAATAAAAGAGATCTCTAAATACAGAATGAAATTCTCTTCATTGATGCATTCAACATTTCTCTGCAATCCATCTTTTCCAGTTGAAGGACTAGGTTAAGTAAAAAGGTTCATTTAAATTCTACACACACTCATAGAGATAAACTGATTTCAGAAAGCATTATTATGTCTGAACTCTTTCTCACTGGGGGTGAAAGCCAGATACTTGGTGAATCATTTTGATGCTAGCTAATATTCTCTAAAAATTCATTAGATGTCAACAGAAAGGACGAAAGACATCACCATGGGAGAGCAGATGCTATGAGGTACTGTACAAAGCATATTAGGGTCACTTGCCCTGCAGTCCTCTGTGTCAGCATAGGGCAGCACTGCTTTAACACCCAGTAGCAGTCTTGTTTCTTGGCTATTGTGATAGACAAAAACACAAACAAAATTGACACTTCCCAAGAAGAAACTTCGCTGAGCAAGTGCCAGACACTTTACAAAGCAGTGGAGGCTGAAGCCTATTTCTCTCCATTTTCACCGAGACTTTTGAGGGTGAGTAGATAACACCCTACAATTGACAGCCAGGTTGGGTGAAGGGGAGTTGGCTGCCAAATCCCAAGTGTAAGCACAGGCTAAACTGGTACCCAGTTCAGTCTGCAAAAGGCTCTGCAAGGGCAGGCAAGCTCTGCAACCAAGGAAAGTGGCATCAACACAAGATGTAAACAGAGCAGATTTGTTTGCTATTTTTACATGGTTTCTTACCACAGAAGAACACATTTGAAGCTCTTAAGCCATTAAATTTTAAAGAGCAGCCACTTTTTCAGAAACTGTGCTTTGATATAGCTGGACAAATTCATCTTGTTGCTTAAGGAGGGGAAGATCTAAGTCTCTTCCTGGCTCTTCTTTTCCTTTTTTTTTCCCCTGCCTTTAAAAACCAAAAATCCCAAAATAACCTCTAGTGTTAAGCTGCAACTACTTCAGTAGCTATACACCTCTATTAGTACAGATGGCAAAACACAAATAACACAGCATTTGGCCCTTCATCTCCCATCTCTGCACTAACACTTACAATGGCAGTGTTTACACCGAGGAATGATCACTGCAGGCTGTTGGAAATCCTCCAGAATTTCCATTGTGCCACATAACACAATTTTTTTTTCCTAAAGCCCAACATTTCTGGTCAGAAATACTCAATGACTTCTCTGATTTTTGAAACTTTCTAGTAATAGCAGTTAATGGGGTTTTAAGAGAAAGACAATGACCATGTTGGTTACTTGAGGCTTTTTAGAGTCCTCAGACATACATGGGACACCTCCACAGTGGTCTTATTCCTTAAGTTTTAACTCCTGAGTACCTTGCATCCAGTGTGAGTCCGGGTCTTCATGAGAGGAGTTGTGGTACACAGTTCAATAGCTTCTGGTTCATGGAAGATCACTGTCGGGAGAGGCTCTTTCCGAAGAGTTAGGACATTCAACTTAGTCTTTAACATGGTCTGAAAGTGCTGAACAGAAAAAGAAAAGCAATTATCTCCAATTCTAGTGCAGAGAAAGAGTGAGTAGTTGGATGTCTCTGCATGTGTTACTTACTGTTCGGTACCTTAGAAGTTTCCACGGGAAGAGTTAACATGTTTTATAACTTAAGACACCGAACATTCATTATTACTATTAGCAGAACTGTGGAGACTGGTTTTAATTTTAAAAGATGTACACACACAAAGTGAGACAACTCTTTAGAATCCATGTATGTCTCAAAAAGGATCTATATTCATCCTCTGACCACTCACAGGCATATTATAGAACTGTTCGTACACCCAGCTGCTCTACTAATGACCGTATTGTGGGAAAAAGAGGATCAAAGACCATTCAAAGAACTATGCATTTATCCACTCTTATTTTCTTTCCTCTGTACTTAAATCTCATCCCATTGACCTTTGTAGATGTTAGCATTCCCACTGAGCTGAATACCTTACTGGTTTGCCTTTAGCATGTGGAGTTTAAATTCTCTTCCTTTTTAAGCCATAGTTCCTTTAGTCTCCAGTGTAAATGCCATTACTGGTATTAATGAATAGATGCCATTCAAAACTTGTTGCTTGCTATAACAGACAAAAATAACTCCCTAGGCTTGGGTGAAGAACTATCCAAATGGACAGTAATGTTGAATGAAAAGTTTCTCAGCAATTGCTTACAGTGAAGACAGACTATCCTTGAAATAGTTCCAAATCAATTTTGTGGAATTTAGGGAGTCAGAGGAATTTTTCAAGATTTAGATATTTCTTTGAACTGACCTTCATTTGAAAAGGTGAACACCTTGCTGCTACATTTCTAATGGAGAAAATAGGCAGATAGGAAGCAAATCAATGTAGTATTCACTGCAAGTAACGTACTATCAAAAATATGCACTTAAAGCTTTATAACTTGACTCTTCCAAATTCACAGTTGTTAGACATACGTGCAGCGAGTCCAGATTACTTTCCTCAAAACCAAACCATTTGTTCTGATTTTTTGATGGTAGATCCTCGTTTTGCAGTCACTCCTTTCCTTGTCCTGCCCTTTACCTCTGAAGGTAGACAAACATTATGGGGTTTGGTTTGCAGAGAAATGCTAATTTCCCAAAGCCATACAAGAAGTCTCAGAGCTAGAAAAGCAACCCAGATCCTTGCTTTTCAGTCCCAAGATTTAGGTGAGGACAGTGTCTATTAAATGTTTTATTTATGCACAGGAGATTAATCAACAATTTAGAGAGTATACTGTTCTCATATGGATTTTCATGGATTCGAGTATTGCATTGAAAATTCATAAGAATTTCTTGGAAATAAACTTCCAACGTAATTCATAAATACTTTATTGTCAGCTAACTGAAAGCCTGTTAATACACTGATAAAAGAGTTTAATCCTTAGCTTATCAGTGAATAGGTCTAATTAGCATTATGCTACTGGACCTCCAGCACCTTAAACACTGTCATAAGCATATTCAAGTCATAAACACTAACAGTCTGTGAAGACATGCATGAAGCTACAGGCTGTTGCAGCAATACTTTAGGGCCTTCATGCTCTTTGTGCAAACATTCAAGTTTCCATCCCAGAGAAGATATTTACTCCTATTTTTCATCTGGCTCATATTACACATTATCCTGTTCACTCTCCAAAATACGACTCCAGCAAAAGAGTATTCCATTTAAAATGATTAAGCATTAAAGAATATTATTTGACGTATGTTTCTGAAGACAACAAAGCTCTTTGCCAGCCAGGATTACTAAACTTGCTGAGAAAACCTATTTCATTTTACCTTTCAGTTGCAATCAAGAGCCTTTTGTTTGGAGATTCTTTGGCTTCTCTGGTGAAATTGTTAGCAAAGTCTGCACAAAAGATAACCAGTTGTGACAAGTGTAAAGCAAGCTCGAAGTTTAAGATCCTCAGTTTGTAGGAGCTGGCTGGTCCCACTAGCTAATTGCTGTTTACTACAACTGTAGACCTCTGATAGCTTGACTCACTTTTATATAGAGACTCTGACTTATTGCAGATGCTGTATTTCTGGAGCAGAAAATAGACAGGAGGAGTGTGCTTGAGACCTGCTGTGACCAACCTCGTTTCAAGCACAGGGAAATGCTGTCTCCAAGGTCATCTGCTGCCTTCTGTGGGCAGGGGATGAGAGAGGAAAGCAAAGGTTGGAAAACTTACCTAACAGATTTTTAACTTGAAGTTGTACTAATTTGCTGGTGGGCCATTTCTTTTCTTAATCAAACCAGAGGTAATGGTTGTGGAATATCAGGTTGCAGATCCTATCTTAGCTTTTAACTTCTCCCTCCCTGTGTGCTGAAAGAGCTCTGCTTCCACAGATGACCTGTTTACTGAGGTTCTCAAATAAAGAACTGTGATTCCATTAGATACTCAATAGATGAAGATAGTACATTTAGCCCTTCTGAGTACTGAGCTTAGACCGCCAAAAATGGTTCTACTCTGCAGGCATCTCTATTTGACCAAAATGAGAAAAACTATGACAATTATCTACTTTTTTTTTTTTTTCATGTTTAACAACCACATATCCAGTCTTAAACAAGGAAAAGACGACTCTGCCTTTCAAAGGCAATTCAATACTTGTATGAGAAGCAAGACGGAGTGGTTAGGTGCCAAAAACACTAGAGCACAATTGGCAGCAGACAGATAATTAGTTGCCAGAGAAGTGCAGGACAGATTGGGGGTGGACACAGAAATAGTCTTTTGCTTTGGACTGCATGGTTAGTGCAGACAACATTGCGTTCCCTGCACACAGGTCGTATGATGGCTGCCATAAGAAAATCAAGCCTCTGCCAGGAGACAGTGAGACCTCAAATAAGCAAGTCATTTAAACACATGCCTAACTTTCACTATGTGAGCAGTCTTAGTAAAGCACACGTGGGTAGTCAATGGGATTATTCATGTCCTTTAAACCAAGAACAGGATAAACTGCTTCTGTTTCCAAAGTGAACCCATTTCTTAGTTTCCACTCCAAACTGGCATCTCCTGTGGAAACTCTGTTGGCAAATGCTGACCTATAACAGTAGCCAATGTATTTTTTGAAATAGAAGGCATTAGCTCTCCACTGCTGTGAATTCAGAATATTTCTTTAAAGTGCTTTAAGTTGACAAAGTTCTTGAAAAGCATGACTTCAGTAAAGAAAGGTTCAGAGAACATTATACCATTCACATCTCATGTGCCAGAACCACTACATTCTATTTGGTAGCACTTACACTGAAAATCATTAAGAGAAGATATTCTTAACTGGCATGACTGTAACAGCAGCTCAAAACAGTACATCATTCATCCTGTACCCATTTAGACAGTGCAAGAAATGCAAGGAGCAACATAACAGTAAGAAACTGGCAGTAAGATTTAAAATTCTTTGAGCAAACAAAATAGCTGCTAAATATGTGATCAGAGCTGTAATTAGCATTGTATTTTCTGTATATTATTCTATGTACATAATTTGTATTTTACTGAACACTAAATCATTCTGAGTAAAATTTAAGCCCCTAATAACATTGGAAAATTATCTTAATACAGAACCATTGTTTTTCCTTATTCAAGGATTCAAGATCTATCATTTCCTTTTGCATAGCTTCCAGTCTTAATGACAGTCTTTTGTCTTAGAGAAGAAAACTGAAGAATGTGTTACAGGTAGCACAAACCTATAAGTTGGACAAGAGTTTCGCTACAGAGATACTTGCCTCCTTGCTGACCTTCTAAGTGCTCCCTATTTCAATGAAGATGTTGTCATCCCTATCCCTCTTCGCTACAGGTTAACTGAACATAAGAATCAAGAACTTGTGAATTGTTTTCAACAAATTTTGTTATCAGCTCAAGGGTCACACATTAACTCTACATTAACTACTTCACAACAATTCAAACAATTAACTATTTCAGTGCAAGTACTTCCGCTACCTTTGAAATCTATTTAGCTCTGTAATGAAGCCAAAACTTTTCAACAACATTGCACCACAAGACACAGCAGCCCAGGAGGGGAAAGATACAACTGAGTGCCACTAACTGCAAGAGAATTTTAGAAAGTCCAAACATCTCTTTTTACGTGTTCTCAGGCTGCAGATACAAGACTCCACTCTCTTACTCATGGTTAGAGGAGATGACAACACAGTAGTGCTTTAGCAAGTGTTACACCATCAGTGACATGACAGCAACTGTGACCTGAAGACCACACCTCTCAAGCCTCAGCAAGAAAAGAATTGATACATGCGAAAGCTCATCCATTTCAAGGTTTTGTTTTGTTTTAAGCGAATGTTATCCAGTGCAGATGTCATATTTGATCCACTTTTTGTTAAACAAATATTGCTAATATTGTTTAAATACTTTCTCCCCTCTCATATTGAACTTTACTGTACTATATTTATTTATCCTTTACTAGCAGTTAACATAAACATTGTCCCGAACACTACAATAAGACCCTCTACAGAGAGAATGGAAGCACTTCTTTCAGATGGAAACACTTACTACAGTCAGAAATCATCCCATCAGCAGCCTACTCTGTAACACAAAACTGATTGGCACACACAAGTCCAAGATCATGTCATGACTCTTTATACTCAAGATCTGGCCCAAGTAATCTTCCTGAAGCCAATCCAACTCCAAAAAATCTGGTTATTAAAAGCACATCTCATCTAGCATGTCAAGAGCTGTATTTTGCCAGCCTATCAAAACCAAATCCATTCAATCTCTTTCAGCTTACAGATGCTATTTAGGTGAAAAATCAGATAATTATGTTGGAATTTACATCTCTTAATTGCAAAGAAATGGCAACAGGCACGAGGCTAAGTCTGACTTGCCTATGGGCATGCTGTGACAGATTCTGCAACCAGAGCAACTTGGGCAGGACCATAGCAGCAGAGGCCACGGCACCCTCAAGGAACTTGGGACAAAACATTTGGGAAACGTCATGTCATAAAAGAAGAAGGAAAAAAAAAAAACAAAAAAAAAAAAACACCAAACCACAACCAAACAAAAAGCCTACACCAAACAAAACCAAAAAGAAAATACCAAAAAAAAACCCCTTTTGCCACCTCTCCACACGCCTAATGACATCATTGCAATTAGAAACCAAACCAGTGTTCCTGCTTCACATCCTCCCCTGCTCCTACAACCCCACCACCAGAGACCAAAGAAGGGAGACAAGGGCAACAGGGAGCATTTTGGTATTTTACTGCGAGGGTAATGGAGCAGTGGAACAGGCTGCACAGAGGGGTTGTGGAGTCTCCTCCCTTGGAGGTCTTCAAGACTCACCTGGACGTGTTCCTATGTGACCTAATCTAGGTGAACCTGCTTCTGCAGGGGGGCTGGACTAGATGATCTCTAGAGGTCCCTTCCAACCCTACCATTCTGTGATTCTATGAAAGAGTAATCTGCTTTTGCCAACGTAAGCTCAAATCTGTACAACTGGACACTGAGCAGAACATGACATAAAAGTGAGCAGGGTGTGGGACTGCAGAAAGTACCAGGAGAGGTAGGACCTGGCATGCTGTAGGAATGCTGCCTGGCACAGAGACCCTCAGACTTCTCCTGCTCTTACTGAACCTAACAAGCAAGTCAAGGAGCTTTCTCTGATGGAAAAACCTATAATATACAAAAAAAAACCCCAAACACTAAACCAAAAACTAGACAGATGAAGGGAAAGTGAACACAAAACTGCAAATAGAAAATCGAAACGAGGACACAAAAAACCTTTTTAGGACAGCAAGCTCAGTTGCAGTGTATGATACAGAGGAAATCGAAACCAGTCAAGTGTCAAGAAGCATTTCAGCAAAGATGCTACTGGATCTTTGCATGCAATACCGAGAGTTACCCCATCTCACACTAATAACAGTTTCTTCGGGAATCTTCTTCTTCCTGTGGTAATGAGACATATCTCTTAAGAACTCACAATTATGAAGATTCCGTAAGTGAAACTTGCACTCCCTATCAACAGCCCTGATCACACAGCTGCCTGTGTGACAATGCTCACATTGCCTTGTTTTCTTACAAGTTTAAAGAATTTCTGTTTCCTCACAATTTAATTCATGTGAAACGTTTTGTTCTCAGACCCTGTGTACTTGGAGTTTTCTCTGGCTGGATGCCTCCATTCTGCTGCCAAGCTTATGCGATTCCAATCAGTAGGATTGCTGCCCAAACAAAACACAGCCCCAGATACAAACACCCTCCAAACTGCAGGGAACTTCAGAGCCAGATGAGAGTTTCATGACTGATCCTCTAACATCTCTCTACACTCAGCCAAGCTAAACCCCCTGACCTAAGCAAATCTAAACATGCAGGATATTGAGAGACTATGTTCTCAATTTAGCCATAATTGCTCAAAACCTGAAGTCCCACTACAGAGAACCACATCAGAGCAAGAAGGAGTCAATATTTCAGGACACACACAATCATGAAAATAAAGACCTCTCTAAAACATCAGAGAAGAAGGTAAAATAAGTTACAATACTTTTATTTAAAGTTCTTTGCTCAGTCTCTACATTACAGTACCTAAGTTCCTAGTCCATTATTTCAGTGGAAATTAGGCATGTGGATAGAAGACAAACATCTAAATATTTCTGATGGGATTTAGGCTTTTACAGGTTATTATTTACTGATGACTGTCAAACGTATTTTGAAATTGTAGATTCCAATGTCCAGCATTCATGGCATATGTTTTATACGAGGACAATGTTATTTAGCATCAATAGAAATTAAGCATAATTATTTTCTCCAATATATCAACTGAGCTACTCTCATAAATAATTGCTTCCCAAAACTTAAGCCCCAGAAATCAATGTTAATTCTCAAATTTTAATAAGTTTGTCATGATTGAACTAGCTCTCATGCCTCCCAAACCAAATTAACAGATAGCTGTGTTGTATATTTTATTACCTGCAATTGTTGTAAGTAACACACTTGTGATAACAACTCTGCCCTTTTCTTCCATCCCAACCCTCATTACTTTGGTCTTCAAACTACATTCAGAAGCCCAGCAAACAAAACCAGCCTTGGAAGCACATCTCCATTACAAGGCAATGATGGGAAATAAAGTCATCCTCATTACGTACTGTTCATCTTCTCCTCATCAAAGCAGCAGTATCATCCCAAAAGCACTATGATTGTTTGCAAGCTTGGAATTTTAAAGCAGAGTACAATTTCAAAAGTACCAGTTTCAATATGCCAGAGTTCCTCTGTGCAAGCAGAGGTATTTATCAGCCCCATCATTTTTCAGGGAAAAAAAAACAAGCCCAAGACAAGAAAAATGGTTAAATTAATAAATAAATAAATAGAGGGAAAAGTGAAATAAATTAAGAAATAGGAGCTGACAAGAAGAGAAAGAACAAAATAGGACAAGCAGCAGCATAGATATGTCAAGTTCATTCACTCTGATTTTGAGCTGACCCCTTAGCTTCTTACCAACATATTTTCCCCCTAACATGAGTCTCCAGCACATGTACAATTTGATATACTTGGCCCAATATTAAAACAATGGAATCCTGCAGCATGAAGGGTGGCTGTTGCTTTTTCAATTTGCTCTTGGAGATGTTCCAATAATTTCAGTGTCAGAGGATGCTTTAAGAATTCTTTCTCCTCACTCTGTGCCTGGCAGAATAAGCCCATCTCATACAATACCTGCCAGTCAGCCACTGCATTCCCCAACACAGCTTGTTCAAAACCAGCATTTCACCTTGTCTTTTTTTTTTTCTTTTTGCAATAAATGAATAACTTGATAAGCAGTTATGTAGGTCAGTGACCTCTCTCTTGCGTTTCTAAGACTTGCTCTCTGAGACAGGGATATGGACTGGATGACATAGGCACTTGTTAGAAGCAGGGAATTTGCCCCTATTATTTGCTATGGGTACCACTGTGCCTAATACTAATGGCACAAATTCTTGCCAACAACAACAAAAAAAAAGGCTATATACTGCTTAAATAGAAACCAAGTGAACTTTTGGTCTAATTCATTCTTACATTTACAGCTAGAAGATGATGATCATCCATTCCTTCCTCTAAACCCTGAAAGACCCCCAAGACTGAAGCCCAGCATTCCTGAGTGGCTCTCAGCGGGGGTCTTACTACTTGGAGGAACATGGATACAAGCTATATCCAAGTGAACAGACCTGCTTTTTCAGCAAGTCAGCCTTCCTGGAAAGTCTCCATTTGGGTGCATTCCCTGAAATCTTCCAAAGGGAAAAGAAATAAACCAGTGGGTTTAGGCTTCTCTCTCTACACATCCCCATGAGCACTATCACTACACGCTCCAAAGCATCCTCGGGGGAACCATGTCTGGCCAGCATTGCTGTTCCATTCCATGTACCTCTTCAAGAAGACTTCTCCAGCCCTAACTATACTCTCAGGCATTTCATCTCTTTTTGTGCCTCCACCAGAAAACTATTCATCATAGGGCAACTCTAACAGGATGTATGGCTATACAAACCTTTGGGCAGATGATGGACAATAAAGACAAAATGTAGGTCCCACTGCAGTGCAAATGCACAATGCTTGTCCCCTGGGAGACCTTACGCAGGAGGATTTCCTACTTTTAAGTCATGAATAAGAGTAGCAGATCAGAGATTCAGGAATCGGAAAGGCTACGGAAAGTGGTCAGAAATGCCCTTCTACAAAGTGTCTCATTAATTCATCAAAGCTTTAGAATTGGATAATTGACAGGTTTTGCACCAAGAAATCTTTACAAAAGAAAGTCAAACCAACTCATTCACATTCCTGTTTCTCCTGCAACTACCTTATTGGTTAAGATGAGCCAAAACAGACAGATGCAAAATTACTCTGCTTTCTCCAGTGCAAGGACAGTGGCTGGGGACAGTGCTCCCCTTTGTTAGGGCTAACCTACGGCACCCATAGACAGACAGCTTCTCATATCCAAATCCTCCAGATATAAAGGCTAAATCTGCATACTATTTTCAAGGTTTTTCAAATTTAATTAATCTTTACTTATGCTTTTATTTTTCTGATTTTCAAAGGACAAGTCATTAGCACTTGACAAGAAAGCTTCTGAGTTCTCACAATGTAAGGGTCCAAACCCAGAGATACTCAGAAACTCCAGCTCCTCTGTAAAAGCTCATTTTTTCCTTATCAGCAAAGTTCAGATAATTTTGTAGAAGCTTAACTAACCCCTCAGATGAGTATTAAGTTCCAAAATGCTAGTGATTATACACGTATATAGGTATCTATGGTTCTTTGAACAAAGAGAAGGAAAAAAAAACAAAAAGAAAATTCCTCCAGAAAAGAAATAAAATACGCACCATGAGGTACAACCAGATGCCCTTATTCCCCCAAGGCATGGTTAATATACTATCTGCCAGGACATATGGGACCAATTAAACAGAGCTAACTCCTCACACAGGCACTGCAGCGTCACTCTGGAGGAATCCACAATTGATTAAACAAACTCAAGTAATTCCATTCTGGAAACACATGTTCATTCATAACCAAATCCCAGTCCTTAGGAATCCCGTATGCCATGGAAAAAAAATATCCCTGCTGCCATGGAAATCTATGGCAAAACAAAGCTGAAGTTCAACAGAACTACCTTCATCTTGACTGCTGCTTTACATGTGCTACTGCATGTACCTACGTGAAGAATTATTTCTACTTTTTAGAGTAGTAACTAAAATGCTATTTCAGCCTAATAGTTCAACATCACCAATGAGGAGCCTCAAATGATGGATATATTGAATTGTTTAACTAAAGAAAACGGAAGAGCTCAAAACTATCCAAATGTTCCCTTCCAGCAAGACCAGCAGAATTGGAAGACTTTGGGGCTATATACAGAGATCATAGTTCAACCTCTTCACATTGTGAAAGCTACTTCCTTTTTTTTTTCCAATAATTATACTTTCATGTTTGCTCAAACTTTGTTCAACACAGCAATGACTTCCAACTTTTCCACACAGAAAACAGCTGCAGTATAAACAACTCTACAGAGCAACAAAGAAGAACATCTCATTCTCAGTACAGCCTCAACTCCCTCCATTGACTGCTGAGCACCTTAAACACCATACATTCTCAGACACTTTACAACTTGAATAATTTTTCTTTGCAAAACCCAGTCAAATTTTGAATCTATAAATTTGTTGCAGAAGAGACAGGAATATATATGAGAGGTGGGTATTCTGGTTGGGGGGGGGGGAAGGGTGTTAGCACTTGACAGGAAGGAACGTTCAAGTTTCTGAGTTTTTACAATTGAACTGGCCAAACCCAGAGATACTAAAAAACTCTAGCTCCTCTGTAAAAGCTCAGATTCTCCTTCTTTACTTGTCAGTAAAGTTCAGATAATTTTACAGAAGTTTAACTAACCCCTCGGGCGAGTTCCAAAATGCTAGTGATTATACACATATATACGTGTATACTTTATACACCTTATACACATTTAAATGTTTCTTGGTGTAAATTCTGACAATTAATGCAAACATTATTTTAACATGTTTCAGGCTTCAGGGAAATGAAATAATACAGAACATCAATACTCAGGGAAAAGGGCCTGGGCTGTTAAAGCCCTGAGCTTCTCTACATGCAGGTCTAATATTTATTCCTGTAATACCACATGATGGAAGTGTTCTGAATACTCATGACATTTACAGTCTCCAGTGCACCTGTTTTGGGCAGCTAGTTAATCAGATGTGAAAGAACCAGCAATATTAAAATAAATGAACTGCCTGCCCAGCATTTCCCCACCGTCTCCTTCCTTTGCCCCACTCAATTTAACTCAGAGGCATTACTGATGTAGTTACTCCAGCATCTCTCAAAAAACATACAGCCGTAATTCCACGGGAGATGTTAACAAGGTGGTTTTTATCAAACTTGATGCATCTGAAATCTAAATTATTTACCCTGAAAGCGAAGAGAGTGAAAGAATTTAGGGGGCCTCTGATAAAATATTAAAGAATTTAATCTTGTGAGAACCAATTAGTTATTTCTCTGGGGAAAAATGTTTCAAGACAAATTTTTCTTTACTCAAAAAAGGTGTGTATTTGGGCAAAAAACATTCACACAATTGTGATACAAAATGTTGGAATAGCTTCATAGAGGACTGAATTTGTAATGATATCAAGACTGCTAAGAATTTCACTTTCACAACCACTACCATCACAAACAAATGTCAAAATAAATCCAGCAGATTTTGCAGCTTTTGCTCTTTGTGTTCTGACCACTAAGCACAAGGGCTATCAATCTTAAAATTCTTTTACTTTTTTAATCCTTAAAATTTTTCATTTTGTAGCCATACTAATAGCTTCTCAACTGTGCTTATCTAAACTGTTTGCCTATATAATGACCATATAGTTCTTTGAAAAAATCCCCAAGCCAAACTAAGTGATGCACATGACAGTATTCTGACAAAAAGGGGGGGAAAGCAGCCTGATGCTGTACATTTATTGATTTGGGCATTACCAGGTAGGCTGCAAATGAGGCAGATGGATGAATGCATGCAAGGGTTCAATGTGAAACTCCAGTGCTGCTTCTGTATGGGTCAGCCCCAATTTTACAACGGAAGAATCCAGAAAACACTTTTCAAGGGGATCTTTCAAGTTTCCTGGCCTCTTCCACAAATAATTCCATTAAAAGTAACTGTCTAGCTCATAGTGTTTATTGCATTTTCTTACATTTGGAAAGCAAGGATCATTTAGAAAGTAATTTAACAGCAACCCATGACATAGGATCATAAAGGTGAACTACTCTTATCATTATCACCAGAAGGCAACCACAGTGAAGAACTTCTATCTGCAAAACTATACGGCACATGGAGAACAATGTGACAGTTATGCAAGATTTCCACCTCATCACCACTCCTATCAGAGTTCTCCTGACAGGTGCTGGGATCCTCAAGACTGCCCACTACAAAGTTTTTCTGCCTCCATGCTAGGTCAAGAAGACTCAGCACAAAGTGTTCCACCTGAGCACAAAATAAGGCTTTGCCTCCAAATCTCTAATTGGGAAGTCAGAGGGCTGTCAGAGCCAGACACTCAAAATGAACATTCCTCTTCCTGAGGGTTGATTCTGAGCTAGATGACAGAGGACTGTTTTCTTGATTTCCAAGTGTCACCATTATTTAAAGGAAAGTCTGTAAAAATGTTTATATTGTTGGTAAGTCATCGTAACCAAAATATTTTCTTTTTCTTAAAAATAATGTATGCCATTTCAGTCCAGAAGCAAAGCTTGAAACAGATAACCTCAAAAGTAGAAAATCTGGGCAAGCTGTTAACTGAAACCACAAATTTTGAGAGGGAAATTTTTAACTCCACATCAGTTAATCACTGCTAGTTCTCCTCTGACATACTGACCTTGAATCCAACTACACTATTTTCAGTCTTAGAAGGCTTTAGGAAAAGAAGACATCCTTGTTTGATTTTTATTCCATTTTAGATCCCAGGTTCTCTGCCTGGAACAAATTTTCAGATGACATTAGAAAAGCTTTTAAAATAACATTAGGCAAGTTTTTCATGCACAGCTATTTGCAGAAACCAATTCTACAGTTTTGTAAGACAATTGGCTAGATAAACATCTGTCTGCTCCATTCTGAGCAGCTGATGAGCACAGGAGACCTTTGATCATTCAACAAAGTTCATTCCCTCCTGGGTACAATCCTACAACACCATAACTGAAACATGCCAAGTTCTGCTTTTTCCAGTCTCTAAGCGTTGGTTGGGTATCACATGCATCTCAGTGTCATACACACCATGACAAGCGCAACAGAGAAAAACAGAAATTGAACAACTACAGCATCTCCCTGCAGAAACTGCAACAAAGGTCACCAATATTTTCTCTTGTTCAAGCCAGGCAAGTGTATGCAGTAGTTATCCTTAAAGGATGACCATGGATTTTGACTGTGGCACAATGAAAAAAAACTTTAAAGATAAGTGCATCTGTTCAAAAACCAATTTTTTAAAATAATGAAGTTGTAGACATAAAGGTTAGAAACAACTTGAAAACCATTATATTCCATGCAGTACTCCATCAAAAATACAAAGATTAAAAGGGAACCAGCTTCAACCAGTACAAGAAACAGAGTTGTGGTTATAATCAATTTTCCCTGTAGGATCTGTAGAAAAGTGATTAGTTCCAACTCCTGCCCTACAACATGAGCACTTCCACTTTCATGTCTTATCACCATTATAGTCAGAAATTAACAGACTCTCATGGCTATCGCTAATATTCCCAAGCCAGCAGCGTAAAGCCATTTCTGAAGCAGATTTGGGATTGCCTGATCTGCTTACACAGTAGACAAATCACAAATGCAGTTTACCGTGGAGCTGCCAATATTTAATAGTGTTTAATGGTGCGGTATGTATCCAAGTGGGAAAAGGGCACAAGCATCTATCTAGAGAACAAATTAGTTAATCAGCTCAAATACAGTTTCCCTCCTTGTCTTCCTCCCTGAATATGTGCTGTTGTATTGGAGAATGGGAGTAACATGCAGCTCATAGGCTATTTATTTGCTGAAATACCATCTCAGATGAGATGATTCTGGGGAAGAAACAAGAGACAATTCTGAAAACAGAATACACAGCAAACATACACAAACAAATATTAAAGAAATAACATATGCAGAGGTAAATTCAATGGTAACTTGCCAGAGCAACCTACAGCAACACGTCAGCTGCCTGAAGTTGCATAAAATACTCCCAAGGCACTGCTGCCCTGTAAGTAGGTTAGACTGTAGCTAGCCCAAATGCCCCCATGGCTGCCTCATCATTCCCAGTTGTTACAGAGAGTGGTTATCTTTCCATTTATTTAGCTGTACATGTACACACACAGCAGAAGGAACAAGCAATACGAGGCTCATTTTTCCTCAGCCCCTTTGGTTTGGAAAAGATTCCAAAAAGATTCCAGTTTGGCACATGAAGTGCTCTGGCTCCAGCTCCTTTTCCGTTTGGCACACAATCAGATTGTATTATAGAAGAATTGAAATTTCCTCTAAGAAGTTGCATCTCAATACGTTGAGTCTTACCTCTCTTCCCTAACCACATTCAAAGTGAGAGAGCACTGCATTGATTCCAAAGCCATTCTCATTTAAACATTACTTTCCATCTCCACATATTTCAATTTCCAAAACCGCACTCAGTATATAAAATAAAGCACAAAGCAAAGTTGTCTCACCACATTATATTCACTTAATAATCATCAGCAATTTCTCAGAGAAGTCCTCCAGGCACAGTTTTAATGCTAACGCAATTCTTACTTCATTTCATCTATCCACTGATGCAGAGCTGATAACCCAGCTCATTAAAAAGTACAAGGCATGGTTTCAAGAAATGCCATAATTTATCGGGCAGAGTTTAGTCACACTCCACATAGCAGACTGGATGCACAACACCAACTACCTCTAACACTTCCCAAATCCAGCTCTCAGGTCCCTCGGTTTTGAGTTCAGCTGCCCATGGGGCATCAAGTCACACGACAAAGTCTCTTGCTACAGCAATAAACACGTCACCTTCTATCTGCAGTTTTTCAAGAAACTTAGTTACATTTAAAAATGCACGAATCTCACTTGGGCAACAACCTCTTCTTCAGGTTAAGCGTTTGCACCCATTTAATCAACTATAAAACTCATTACAGGAAGGACGGTCAGAGAGAAGATAAATATTGACATCATTTTTTTGAAACTTCATGATGTTTAGATACCACAAAAAGACACACATGACTTAAAAGACTTGAGTCCAAAACAGTGACAGAACTCTCACTTTGTGCTGCTGGACATTGGTTATTGCTCAGTTGATTTGATATATTGAGTGATTTGATCCCACACCTTGACCACACAAACTGTAACAGGCAATGCAAGGAATCATTACTTGGCATGAGGTTTTTTTTTTGTGAAAACAGAATTCCCATTCACAATGGGCACAGCAAATGTAGTAAAACACTATCATGGCTCGGATTTGATCAGTCCCCAAATTCTTCTTCCAAGGGACCATGTTTCACTTCTCGCAAGTACTCCCCAACACACCGGGAGATGCCAGTCTTTGGACTCATGTAAGACATCTATCAGTAGATATCACCTCCAAGAAGTGATAAACCCTTCCCAAGCCCTCATAAGGAAGCTATATATTTGGGACCATACAATATATTGGCACGCAAATAGTTCCGTTGGAAACTCAAGTGATGGCTCTGTTACACTAGGTGTTACACTCAAGCAAGACACTGCAAGTCCAGAGTACCTTCTTGATCCACTCTAGCTCTGCAAGTATAACACTCATCTGATTAAGGCTGCTTGTTGCTTTCTGGAATAAAACCTTATTTTCAAACTAAAGCCCACTAGAAGGAGATTGATTGTCTTTAAGTAATACTTAACAATCTCTTTGATTGTTATTGAGTGGCCCATACATATGTCAGATGAGCATTGTTGATGATGACAATGCACTAAAACACTTCTGTTTAAAATCCATAAGCCTACTTATGACTAGTTTGAAACATACAAATATCTACAGCTTATTCAGTTCAAGAAGCCTCTGCTCTCAAAATGTCCATTCAGCAGCCCTGCCAGATACTGTTTCACAATACTACAGGCTCACTTATTCATAAACAAATCATTAACATTCTTGACAGAAATCCATAGCGTACAACAAATCCGAGCTATGATAGTGTTTTACTACATTTGCTGTGCCCATCGTGAATGGAAGTTCTGTTTTCACAAAAAAAAACACCCTCAACAAATAAAAGGCAAATTATTCTCTGTGAGAAAACTGCCAGGACGAAATGCTTATGCACGGATTACAAACTAATGCTCAAGTTCATATAGTAATAAACCTGGTGTTCAGCCAGTGAAATGCGTTTGCCACAATATATGTAAGAAATTTTCTTGCTAGTCTAGCAATTCAGAAACTCTCATGGTGAAATATGCCGTTAGAGACTTTTACAATTTCTTCAGCTACAAGTGAAACCTTTTACACATCCCTGTTTCTCTACGCACAGGCACAAGAATCATCTGAAAAGACCCTCTTAAAGCCTTTGGGCATTCACTCGCTGCCAGGAGTTTTACAGCCCTGGATCACAGGGTTTCAGACATGCCCTGAAATGATCAAGGCCCACTTTTACACACCTACATCATAGCTTAAATTAAACTAATTAAAATGAATGGAACAGCTTAACAAATGCATAAGGACCAGGCTGCTTAACTCTCTGAATATACTCTGCATAGATGGCAGCACAGAGCAATAGTTTAAATCAGAGTTTCTCCCAAACACACAGGTAAAACCTCTGCCAGTGTCCCTAAAAAGGCTCAGATACACAACCAGTACCTCTGTACCATCAGAGGAGGGCACTGAGGGATGGGATTCCCCACCCAAGGCTGTTCCATGGCAGTGGGGATGCTCCCCCAGCATCTCCCAGGAGAGACCACATATGTCACCCACGCAGAAACAGGCAGCAGGCAGCTGCTAACAAATCTTCCAAAATCACAGGGTCAAATCCTCTAGCCTTAATTCCTTAATGTCTTCCTCACCATATTCAAAGAATTAAAGGCTTCCTTCACTGGCCATAATTCAGTAATTAAAAAAAAAGAGTGGAAGATAGTTACATTTTCTATTAATACTCTTGGCAGATGAGAAATATGCTCACAAGAGCTGGACTTCTCCTTGGGCTGATAAACATAAAGCAGACTGCCTTCCGTGCCGGCTGCCAGCTCAGCCCAGGGAATAAAAGTTGTTTTTAATTCCGGAACAGACACATGTGCATTGAAACATTAAATACTTAGCAAGGCCTCAGCCCTGCAAGAAATCAGACCCTTACTTACCATGCAGTGCACAGGTCTGTGGGTATCGGTGGCTGCTCCCAGTAGGTAAAAATAAACATAATAGTTGAGGTTTTGCAGAAATGAGATTTTTTGTTAGTGTAAATACATCCACACTCCCACAGCAATTACACTACAGTCTTTATTAAGAGCATTACTCCTTTTCTCATTATTTCAATTGGCAGTGCTTTTTCGTTTACAGCTGGTTTAGTTCTAGTTTTGGGATAGTTTCACTGCACTACACTCATATGTGAATATAGACAGCATGAATAGCTTGTGGTCTTTAGGTCTAACGTACTGAGGGATGTTCTGCAACTCAGGACAGACAGGATCCATTTATGGGACACGCTTTGTTCCCAGCCTTCAAAAACTTTTCAGACCTATTTCTGCCAAAGAATAAAGCTACCTAAGAACCACTGGGATTGTCTAGCCTGGCTTTTGGTACCACAGAAGTCACTGTCCCTAACAGTTCTTCCCCTCACCCCCTGATCTCCCAAAGTTGCATCTCTTAGCACAGAAACTGTCACGGCTGAAAAAGAGCAAGGGCTGAATAAATTTAGCAATCTTCTCATTTGCCCCCAGGTTTTCTGAGCATCTCAGATTCACAGTTTTAGATGTTGTCTGTGACAGTAACAGATAAAAGCAAGCTTTTAAAAAGCAACAACAATATAAGGCGGAAAATCACATGTAATCACACATCTATAGAAAATGAGGCACTATAGAAATCCCATACTATAAAGGGCAGGCCAAAGTGGTACATAAAAACAACTCTGCCAGGAATCCGCAAGGAAATCAGACAAGTTAACCAGTCATTTGCAGTATGACACAAGAGCAAAATGACACTGAAACTTCAGTATCAAAGAAACCCAAGAAAACAGTCACACCACAGAACTACCCAGGAAGCACCTCTTTAGGAAATCCACATGCACAGCTTTGCTGAAGGGTGGCCTAGAGAGGGCAGGAGGGGGTAACAGCTAATCCTGGAAGAGCCAGAGGGAAAAGGATATTCACAATCTGGAACGATTTCATCCTCCTGAGTTACAGGTAGTTCAGGGAGGGCTTACAGGGCAGTTTGCTAAGAGAGAGCAATGTCAGAGAAATACTCTCTGAAAGGTGTCAAAAGCCTCTGCAGTGGCCCTCAGAGAACTGCAAAGGGTAAAACCAGAAGACAATAGCAATCTGACACTGGATGTGCTCTGAAACATATCTCATGGCAAACTCCAGCTTGTGTTTGCACCACCATGTGTCATGCATACCCCACAAGCCCTGCTTTGGCAAGCACACTGACCACTTATCTCCTGCAATGCACTACTGCTGTATTTCACCTACTTGTGTAGTTCTTAAAAAAAAAAAAAAAAACAAACAAAAACAAAACACCAAGGCACAACCCACAGGCCCCTGACCCAGCAACGAAGTCATCAGTATTTTAACAGTGATTCCAAACAGGAGCAAAGCGAAGTCTGGATCCTCAGATTATCCTCTGCAGAATCCCAGCATCGGCATGAGCAAAAGAAAAGAAAAGATCAAATGGGTTGACTCAGATGGACTGTTATTTCCGTACCTATGTTTATTACCACAAGGTACATAAAACTGAGGAAAAAAACACAGAAACGTTAGAAAAACACATAGTGATGTTAACCACAGCGGCAAACTCAAAGTATATACTGCTCCCTTCCTTTGGCCAGGAAATATTTTCAAGCTGTTTCTTTTACAGCTAGGCACTGGGTAGGAAATGCTTTTTAGGCATAAAAATATTTTCTTTGCCAGCAGACTCCATAAAATCCATGCACAGAGTACAGTGTACATTTTGATGATAATTTATTACTTATTTACTGCTGTAGTTCAATACACAGATAATTTCCACATATCACGTTGTCTAAACTACTTACTTCCTCTGGTAAGTGAAGAATGGTCAACAGAAACAAAACAGTTTGATTTGAGGGAAAAAGAGAAAAAAAAAAAAAGAAAGAGAGGGTACTGGCTGCAAAAAGCTGAAGAGCAACACTGAAGAATACTGACAGACGTTCTTTGTGCACCTTCCATTTTTTAATGTTACCAAATATAATGGAATTTAGATGTTCTAATACACAAAAATAACGTCCTAAGCCCAGAGCTATTCATCCTTAAGAACTGCAGGCTGCAGTTTATCATTATCATCTAAAAGTGAAGGATGGTTCTAACAGTCGATTCCACTTCTCCCTAGTGACTGAATCACGTACTAGCTAAACCATTTATTGATGTCAAAGGGTGGCATTTTTAATTAAGATAATGAGATTCTGGAAGCTCTGGCCATCTGAACCCCCTTTGTGTATACTCTTGCCAATTAAAAAAAAAAAATAAACACAAAATAAAGCAGTCTGATAAACTGGTTTTACTTAAACTGAGTACAAAGTGCTAACAATTCAGCACTAATCCTACCATATATCTGTAGCTACATACCAAGAACAAATATTTATCCTAGTGTGTGTTAGGGGTTAACACAGGATAGGAAACAAATCATCTTGGTCTCCACTGTAACTCTTCAGCTCCTTAGGTGAGGAACCAGTCTTTGTCTACACAGTATCTCTGCAGGTTGGGTGCATAGCATCTGAGGTTTTGGCAGCTCTGAGAGGAAAGGGCAAAACAAACAAGATGAAAACAAGGAAATGCTCACTCACGTGGTAGGGATGCAGGCAGTATCCTAACCACCCAAAGTGCCCTGCTGGTCCTATGCCAGGTCTGAAGAAGGTCACACTCCTGCAGCACTAAATATTGCCCCAGGAATGGAAAATATCTTCTACAGCTTTGTAAATATGACCACTGTAAATGAGCATCCTACCCCTTAGACACTTCACTGTAACTTCTAGTGGAGTATCTATAATAGAAGTGCTGGTAGCAACAACCATTGTGGGTTTTTTTAAACCATTTCACATCCACTGTTTAAAATAACTCTTTATATTGACCTGCTGGTTTAGAGGAATGAGAAAAAAAACAAACATAAATAATGCAAAAAACAAACACCACACAGTGGTGAATTAACCAGTGAAAATTAAGCTACATAGGGTAAACTTTCTAAAACTCATAGAAGTTTAGGGAAATCAAGCCTAAGAAATAACACGAGTTGTTTCAGATGTTAGTAAGCACTGTCCAGACTCTACACACTTTGCTTTATTTTACTTAAAATTGGTTTGCAAGACATGGTGATTAGCTAGAAAAACAATACTGGCTTTTAGCCTCCAGTTGTACAAAGCAGAACAGAATTAAATATTTTCTAGAGCAAACCTTGGATCTACATGCAGAGTGCAGTAAACCACGACATGGGATAACCAACCCCAGCAGTAAATCACGAGACTGTTTGTAGCACAAACTCTTGCTATGGAGCCCATTAGCTCCTGCTCTGATCTCTCAAGGCAGGCAAGAGACTGAAGGCCCTGAGTGACACAGCAGGCTCAGGCAGGCGCCTGCCTCCAAACTCTCCTCCAAACCCTTGTTCAAAGCCTGGACCCATGGCATTTTAAACCTTTTGAAGAAACATATATGTGAAGTTTTCACAAGAAAATATGAAAAGAAGAAAAAGCCTCAGAAAAAGGCTGGGTTTAAAAATAAGAAATACAGTTTTCAGATGAAAACCAAAAGTATTTGCTGAAGCTCTAAAGCTGGACAGCCCACTGTGCCGGGAGATGGCTGCAGGCACCACAGGGCACTGGGGCCAACAGCCAGCGATGCTCTGAGCCGCCACAGCCCCACATCAACCCTCCTTTGCCTCTCACAGAGAAGAAAAACTGCAATTCTGAGGCTTATTAGCACTTCCATAACTACTTTGTAAAGCTATTTTCCCCCACTCCAAAGCAAGCAGGCAGTGAGCTCACAGTATGACACAGAAGTTCCTCTGTCAGATACACAGCAGCCCCTCAGTCCAAACAGCATCAGGACCCAGTCTGGAATGACTTCAATAAATAACACACGCTTTCCAGAACGAGTAATTCAGAAACATTCAGTTCAGCTCTCTTAGACATTAAATCTTAAAAAAAGGAAGATCAGATAAGACTTGAGCTCTTGAAAACACACCAAGTTTCTTCTCAGTAAAAGAAGTGCATAATAACTACGTGGCAGTAGCAATGGCATTTAGATTTAAACCAACTTTCTCAAGATCTGAATTAGATCTAAATAAATTTTAAAAAAAGACTCACATATAGACAGAGGTAAAGTTTATCTCCAAGTGAACTAACTTACATCTCTTTAGACATCTGAAATTCTCTAGCTTGGTACAACATTAGTGATTTAAATGCCAAACCACATTCACTTTGTTTATCTTGGAAAACTCCACA
Source organism: Urocolius indicus (assembly GCA_013401255.1). Taxonomy (NCBI): domain Eukaryota; kingdom Metazoa; phylum Chordata; class Aves; order Coliiformes; family Coliidae; genus Urocolius; species Urocolius indicus. The sequence continues at coordinate 74,705 of WBNH01002957.1, read as the reverse complement.
TCCATGTAAGGACACCCTCAAACCATAATAGACGCATCAAAGGTCAGGCTGTTACGTCCAGAATCAGTGCATTAAACTTCAGAACATGCAAGGTACAGGCATCTCCCTCGTCAATGCTGCCCACTGATGTGGCTATTTTTCTAGTATCACGTAAGGAGCACAAATAACTTCTGATATTGAGAAACAAAGATCCTAACCTGAGAAAACAACATGAATGCCCTCTGAAAATAGTTTAAACAAAGTAGAAATGTGCTGTTTCAGTGTAAGGTTTCTGCAGTCATGGCTCTCACCTTGTTCCTGGCCCCAGACTACGCATGGACCTCTCTATGGTCCCCAGCTGCTGACCTGCTCCCCATACCCCCAGAAGCTCTACATCTCTATGAAGTGGTTTACATTAGTCCAAAGCCTCCTTAGATTCTGTCCTTCTGAACAACATCCCCCAATGCCCTCATCTATTTGGACTTCACTGCCTCACACAGCCGGACTGCTGCTCTGATCTGCTAATGTCCAGGTCCAGGCACAGAAAACCAGTGGGAGCTTGTCTGAACATGGGGGTGAAATCCCAAAGGTACAGCTCTGGAATGCCCGTTTCCAGGTGAACAACTTGCCATAATTCATTTCAGCTAGCATTTGAAGCTCACAGTCTCTTCAAATGTAACTCTCCTCGGGGAAGATGAGCTTCACTACTTCTGCAGCCTGAAAATCGTCAGCATTTTAAATATGAGGAGGATGTGGCAGAGTGGCTTCAGGAAAGGAACAATTAAGCAGTGACTAACTAGAACTTCTGTGAATATTTTCCACTGTCCTTGAAGCGCCAGTGCTTTTCATCACACTTGATTATGAAAGGCAGTCATCTTTTTCATTTACAGACTGGTCCCAGGCTTGCTGTGATGTACAGAAAAGCCATCCTTTGCCCTGTAGACCCTGCAAGCAAGCCTGGTACTTCTGATGGGGCTATTCCCTACATCAAGCAGCCCCAGTTCCCAGTGGACAACCGAAGGAAACACTCTGAACTCCATCTATGATAGCTGGTTAGGGAAGGATAAAAAAAAAAAAAAAAAAAAAAAGACTTTGCAGTGGGGTAACTCCTTGGAAATGTGCATTCTGTTTCTGAGCCAGAAGCTGCAGCATTGTGAAGGGGATGCAAAAGGAATCACATGTGACCTCAAAGTTACAAGAAAGAACTGAATATCACAGCACTGATTATGTAGGAAAAGGCAACAGCAGAACCTACCTGAGGTCCTGTAACCTTTCAAACTGTGTAACTCTGTTTTCTGTAGCAACTCTGTATTTCTGAGGTACAAGATTAAAACATTGCCCTTTGAAAATGTTACACGTCCTAGCACCAAGCTTCAGGCTCTTTAATGAAAAAAAGGGCTGTAAGCACCAGGTCAGAATGAAACCATCACTCACAAACAAATGCTTCCTAACATTCCTTATAAACCACTGAAAAGTTGCACTGCCATCTCAAACAGCAAGATAAAAGTTAATGGATTCAAAGGCACATCCCTATGCACGAAGACAAGTCTGCAGTCTTAAATCTGAGTGACTGAACACACATTTATCAACATGAACTCTTCAATCTCATAGGAAATCATCTAGTGGTTGATAGGGCTAGGACAAAGGCTGGACTCATTGATCTTAAAGGTCCCTTCCAGCAGAAATGATTATATGATGTTATGATCTCTTGGAACTAATGCTCTAAACACGTTTGCAGCAGAGAAAGTTTCACTTTCCCCATCATCCCAACCACATATCCTACCAGGTAACCTCGCTGGTGGCAGTGCTGCACAGCCTGAGGGAAGTCAGGGTCCCAAACCTACAGCATCTAGGCTACACCAGCCTGCAAAGGATGAGCACCCAGCACCCAGGCTGAGCCCTGTGCCTCCTCCTCATGCTAGGACAAAGGCGGCTTCTGGGTGTCTGGGTGTCTTCTTCTTCTGGGAATTGCTGCTGAGTTTCTTGCCCACCACAAAAATTCAACAGCCAGCACTCTAAGATCACTGCACATCCCTCCAGCAGTTCACTTTAGCAGGAGGCACCAAAGCTGTCTTTACTATCAGAACTTTCTCAAACATGTGGTATAATAGGCCCTTTCAGCCCAACTATCGAGAGGACCAACGTGAAATTTTCAAAATATCCTTCTGATTCCAATCCAAACACCAGAGCACAGCTGTGAAAACTGAAACCCATGCACATCCACACTCTACAGGCTCCTTCTAAAAAGCACTGAGACAAGATTCTGCGTTTTCTGATTCAAATTTATCATCAGGCACAGAAAATTCCGTAAGAAATTGGACTACGAAAAAAAGAAAGATGTTTAAGTTGACAATTTTCTGAAAGATGCAAGAAATTCACTGCCCTCTTCTGCTAATGCACTGTGCAGCGAAGGTACACTCTATGCCCAAACACTCAGGCAGCTCAGAAAACTGCAGCTTGATGTTTGCCTAAATTTCAAAAAGTACTTTTCCGGTCAAAAAAAAACATTAAAAAAAAAAAAAAAGGTAAAAACAGGCAAAAGGTTCTGTTAAATAAATTATCTCAAATCAGAGAAAAAAAATTAAAACCCTGGTTTTGAAGTTTGACCTTTTTCTTAAGCAACCTTGCTGTTTGCCTTTACGCTCTCCAGCTCCAGGCTGGAGCCAGAAGAAGCAGCACACTATGATACAACACTAATCGTGATGTTCCTCTTCTCAGCAGATGGAAATACTAGAAAACTGAGGAAAAATTGCTTAATATATAACACTAGAAACTGATTTCAGCATACTAGTTTCGACTTGAAACTTTTGATGAATAACAACAGGGATGTTATTTGCTTAGTTTTTAACTGGAAAGATTGGAAAGAAGGGATAACTTTCCTCCCCAAAAGATTAACTATATCATTTTCAGGTCAGTATCACTGTCATCAGCTCAGAAAGCTCAGATTGATCCTGACAGCGGGAAAGCTCGTCCCCAGCTACAGGAAAGCTGCACAGCAGCTGAGATTCACTCTGGAGAGCTTCCTCCTGCAGCCACTCAGAGAGGAAACACTGCGTCTGACTGTCCTTTCTGTGTCTCAGCACTCAGATTCGGGGAGGGAAGGGAGAGGTAGAAATCTGCAGGCTCACATGATGTATTTCATATTTCCACCATCAACATGGAGGTCCCACGCTGATCCCAAACTCCTTCGTCCTGGCTTCCAGCCAGCAGATACTCTCAGGAAGAAGCTCCATAGCATGGAGAAATGTTTTATATGAAACTACACAAACTCTCTGGATTTCCTGTAACAGTAGGATTACAGCCCTGCTCTATAATCCAGTCATGCTCAAGGTTTGGTACTGACCCCAGCGGAGCTTGGGCCAGATCCCACTGCAAGATCTACAGGGCAGCTACTCCACAGATAGGATCAGGCTCTGAACATCACTTGTACTTTCCAGACACTGAATAAGTGGGCAAGCTTTCAGAATTGCTCAGTCTACCAGGTAAAACAGTGTCTGAAAAAGCCTGTCCTTAAATGGAGGTTTGGAAATACTTGGAAACTTACTCCAGGATCATTTTGAAAGCTTCACACACAACATATGGAATAACCATCTCCCAAACCCAGAGGGAGCCTGGCACGGGAAGAAAGAGGTGGCCACAAATCTAAGCTTCCCAACACTTAATTAACTTTCTATCTGCTCTCAGTATTCTTGGCAGTTCCCATCAAATATATCTGGGGAAAATGTTTTCACGTGAGGAAACATTTGAAAATTGTCTGCCACAAAGAGGTACAACACAAGAGTCCCAACTGCACTGGTGCTATGGCATCGAGATCCCAAACCCAACAGCACTGGACTCAGAGCACAGATCAGTCAACAAAACTCATTATTAGTAATTCAGTAGCTTAGTAGAAATGTAGCTATTAACATTGCCTGGAAGCACAACCAGCCATTAAGCTGTGAGAGAGGAGTGAAATAGCCCAAAAATGGCACCAAACTCCAGACCTTCTACCCCTTCCCTTTAAGCACTCAGCACAAGGCAAGGGAAGCCTGTGTGGGACCAGAGGCAAACAAGCTGGAATGGCAAAAATTTTTACATTTTCAAATCAACATTGGAATTATCAACACTGATAATCATTTTGTCGGAAAAGCAGTTACTATTTAAATGCTTCCAATGAAAATGTGTATGGAGGCTCCTCAAAAAGACCAACACTTCAAAACCTTCACTGAACTGCTGAGGTAAGGTCAGTGGCAACAGGATTAACTTAGTCATTCTGAGGTGTGTGTAATTTTGTTGAAGCACCACCATTAAAAGAATAACAAATACCAGCAATATACAACTATTACTTTTCTCTTAAAATTCTATACCTGACAGATTTATATTTGCCACATCATATTTTCAGCATTTCAGCAAGAATACTGAATCCCAAAAAGCCATGTTAGGCCTTCTCAGGACACATTTACAGTCACCCACATTTAGAATCTTTGGACAAAGATTCCTGATGCACTTATTCAGAGGAGCCCAGAAGACTAACACTACTGTCATCTGTAATTTTTCGAGCTATTACATGAAGGACAAATAAATTCAAGTATTACACATGAAAGCACAGAGGGGAAGAAAAAAAGTATACTAAACATTTAGCTACACATTTACACATCTCTGGGTCTGACTGTCATCGTGCTTGCACACAAGATAAAATGGCAAAGGAAGTCAGCACCACACTGCTCCTTGGGCGAGGATGCTGCACAAAGCCCTGGCAGCAACAGCACACTTCCCATCACCCAGCCTAGGGTCTGTCATGATGACAATCACATTTGGAAGGAAACAGTAACATACCACTGCTGACTGTTCTGTGGCTGCCACCATGGACAAAGAGAAAATAAGAACCAGGCAGTTAAAATTCTGGACTATTTTGACCAAATGCTTTGGTTTGTCTCCCTTCAAAGAAATCACTGCTTCATTTTAAGGTTTTTTTTTTTCCCTTGGTCATAAAATACACTGTCAGTTTCATAAACAGAAACTAGTAGTATACTATAAACAAATCCTTAAGATCATTTCCCAGGAGGCTTTCCACAAGGCAGTCATTGATTTTGATTTTCTTTTAGTCATAGAATGCTTCCCAAAATTAGCATTTTTCGAGAGCCATTCATTTTCTACAAAGAATAAATAATGTAGAAAAAATAAGGAACTGCCCAAGCTAAGTGGTGCCAGATGAGCTTGTTGGAACCACAGAGCTTTGTTTTAAAGACCCCTGATGGCTGTAAAGTCATAGCAGCAACCTAGCACAAAAACATTTATGCCTTGAAAGATAGCCTGAAGCTAGTGCCAAAATACTGGGCTGTAAGACTTCCTGGATGTTTGAATTCACATGACAAGCTTAAGTTTCAAATACTTTTCACTTTTTCCTTCTGACATAATATTTAATGAAACCAGAGTTCAGTAGTAGTATCAGTCCTGCTATATACATCTTGCAGAAGCTTCTGCCTAGACAGCTGTTTGCGTGCTTTACACTTACTACCTGTTTGTGTTTAGTTTTAAAAATGAGGCTTTCCATATGCTTCTGAGAACTGGAAAATTATTGTTTCAACTGACTATACACCATATTTCTTACCATACATGACCACTGGAGAAGTTCATTTTGTAAGCACCAATAGCCCTATCACCACATTAAGTCTGAACACATGCAAACATTTGTCATAAAAGAACTGCACCTGTGATTATCCCAAAGCCATCACACACATTTTAAGTATGCCCAGAGCTGACTTTTCTGTAGTGAAGGATTTCCTAACAAGTGAAAAGTATTTGAAGAGTATACTAGGTGATAGTGGATGCATGTATATAGCAACAGAGTCTATTATCACAGAGGTTCTCCTCCCCATCTACTCTGCCCCTGTGAGGCCTCATCTGGAGTACTGTGTCCACTTCTGGGTTCCTCCGTTCAAGAGAGAGCACAAACTTCTAGACAGACTTCCAACCTCTACAATTCTGTGATTCTGTGACCAGAAAATGCAGAAGTATCAGTTGATTCAAGATGCACCGCTATAGGGTATGGTAACATCCCATCAAAACAAGAGATGTGTTTATGAAGCCATGAAGAACAGTACTCACAGGTAGGCCAGAAGGTGAGCAGTAACACCCCTAATAGTGCTGCTTTCACTTTTCTCACTTCCATGAATAGCTACACTGTGGTTTTCCTGCTGTATCTTAATGATGTGGAGGTGAATTACGCTAGCAACTAAAAGACTATGGTAAAGCAACCTTATACAAACGTCTCTCATACTTCAGAAGGGCTGCACAAGTTATATGATAGCTAAATTCTATGGGTTCAGGGAATCAAACCTGCCCCAGTGAAGAAAGACCTGAAGCTTTTTGCCTTCCATTGGTTCTCTTTGCTTCATCTCATCTAGCCCACCTGCCCTGCCCTCCCCCACAGTATTTTACAGCACATTAGAAGAGATGAAGAATTCTGTTTTATGAAAGAAATAAATTCTAGCAATATGAGAATACACTGTAGCCATCCACTATTAAATCCTTGTGCAGAAATGGCTCAAAAGTGTGGGTTTCGTAAGAATATTGAACTTCCAGATGAGCAGACAGTCCCACTGTGCCATTTACACATCCTCATGAAGCTACTTCACCAAGCAACGTCCATGGTTTGGGGCAGGCCCACGTGTTTGGTCAGAGGCAACTGAGTTCCCAAAAAAGCATCTGAAACAGCAGCACTTTCCCACCTGGATGTGCAGGCAGAGGCAGGCCACAGGATGGGAGCCAGCTTGACGACATGGCACCCTGTCTGTTCCCCATTACCTGACCCCTGCTCACACAGGCCCACCAACTGCACCACCAAGAGCTTCCTGAAGAGTAGGGCTCATAGGCTCAGTTCAGCTGAGGGATGCCTGGCATTACAGCACCACTGCATCTCCTGCTCCAGCGGAAAACATATTTGGACACAGCAATCACCATTAGCTGCACGTGTTAAGAGAAGCAGGAAAACTTGTAAACAGGGTTTATAAACAGCATGACCTGGTGAATTATGCACCCAGTAGGATTTATTATCTAGAAACAATGTCTGGCATCAAGTTTCCAGGAAAATTTAGGTTTCAAAGCAAATAGCAGTCATCTCTCAGACAGGCACATGGAACTGCACAAAGACCTTGCTTGTTTTCAAAAATCACTTCAGAGCCCTCATGTCAACATTGTCAAGTCCAGCAGCTCCAAAATCCCAGCTGCACCACCAAAGGCTCCTAATCCTCTCATCCCAGGTGCATGGGGTACATTTGGAAACAATTTTAAGGAAAGATTTCAGAACATTCTCAGCATCATTTCAAATAGCACTGCTGCCACAAACATCAAGCCAAAAATCAGAGCACACTGCTTATAACAACCAATAAGGTCTGCTGCAAACATGGCAATGAAAACCATACCCAGAAGGTACAGAGAGTCTTGAAGTTCCCTGCAAGGAGAACAACTCTTAAATACTTGATGCCTCCCTGGGTCGCTGCTCCAGCAGAGGAGGCAAAGAGGCACACACGCATTGGGTACATTCACCCACATTTTACTTAACACAAACTAGGAACATCACTATGTAAATCAGAGAGTGAAAAAAAAGTCTTCAAAAAAAGGCACAGTGCCAGAATATCTTTTAACATCAGTGCAAGTAATGTAAACACCTGTGTTACCTGCAAAATCAAACCCTTCTTGAGCACCACGGCAGAGATTCACTGATCTCTATGGTATATTCCTGCAACATCTCAGCTGTGTTGTCTCCCATGCAACTGACCATCCCACTAACTCTGGAGGAGAAAAGGCTCGTAACTGCAATGTTGCTACAGATAAAAGGAAAACACCAAAAGAAAAAGCAGGCTCCACTCTATTACATTTTCAAGGAAATTCCAGAAACAGGGGCATTTAAGTTTTTCTATTATATTATTCTAACATATTTCATTCAATTCAATGTTATCTTCCAGAAAAAGCGAGGTGTCTTCATTAAGCAGCAGGATAATAGTAAAAGCTTCCAGAGAGAAATGGACAATTGAGTGACAAAAGTGATCAAAGAAACCCAAAACACCGACCAAAAATAAAAACACCGAACCAAAAGAGCAAATTATCACAGCTTACTCCAGCAATGCCAGAAACCAAAGCTGCAGCAAGGGACGCTCATTTCAGCAGCAGATGAAGCTTTCTCATCAAGTGGCCATGACTCCAGCAGTGACAAGGTCAGCTCATGTTCCAGCGTGTTGCATTTTTGTAACCCAGCTGCTGATGACACTTCATTCCTATTGCGTATGCATGAGCTCTGCTGCTGACCTCACTACTGGAATTGTACCCATCTGGTCAACGCCAAAAATTCCAGCACAAACTGTGAAATTTGACAGAGTTGAGCAGATTTGGAACAACAACAACGACAAAAAAGTAGATCTTACACAGTCACAGACCTTCTCATACGCTGCCTGGGACTGAGAAAGGAGAACCACGATGACCATAGATGACCATTGCACCACACTGTCAGAACTAGACAGTGTCTTCACACCATGACACTCTCTACCATTTAAGTTAAACTTGCACGGCTCGACTGAGCAATGACAGCAGGACTGACCCATACCAAAAAGCATCCATTTCCACAGTCAGTTCATACTTTCCCTGACTGAACCAGGCCAAAAGAAATATTCTGAAAGATGAAAATATTTTTCCTTCTATTTTTCTTAGTACTGAGCTCCAGTATGGACTGACAACAGACCTGCACTGCACCACGGATGGATATTAACACAAGACACATCTGGGTAAAAGTTACACCCCATACTACTCGCAGGTTCAATTGTCAAGAAGGCTGTGCCAGCTCCATGCTCTCTGCATCCATACATTATCTCAAAGGAAAACCTATGGAAGCCTGGGCTGGACTTGCCATTATACATTCCCCAAATATCCCACAATAGCCACATGCAATAATCCATAATCACAGAATACATGAATACAGACCTTAAGACATTATCTACTCTACCCAGTGACCAAATACCCCTTTGCTACAATCAATATCCTATATCCTCCCAAAACACGCTTGCCAATCACGGTAAGCACTTGTGATGCCATAAACAAGCAGAGGGCTCTCCCTCAACACCTCAATGGCATCAAGGTTTGTTTTGATAGCAGCTGGGTGCCAGGAGAGAGGGAGTCTGGGACAAAGACACATGGGTGGGACACCTGAAACTGCATTAAGATGTTGAGCAGGAGAAAGCACAAGCTGTCCTCAGAAGCAGCAGGCAGCAGCTCTGGACAGGCTGGTGACTGACACGTGGTTCTTGGAGACCGAAGAGATCAGAGTACTTGAAATGACCAGATTTCAAAGTTCTTTTTGAGAAAAAAAAAAAAAATCAAAGGGTTTGGGGACATTAAATACTCTATTCCCCATGCAACTGTGTGGATGTGGATTACGATTCAACTTTCAATTACAGGATCAGACGCTAGCTACTCCCAGTATTCCTCCACTCCCTGCATTCATCTTGTCCACGACTTGCTATGTTGTTATTTAATCTCCTATGTGAGCACAGAATTTTTAGCGGCCTCTTGTGACTTTTCCAAAGCTTTCTCTTGCTCTTTACTTTAGGAGCTGGTACGAGCCCAAAGAATCATTTAATTCTGCAATTTTGGATCCCTCTGGCTTGTTTTTTTAGAGCATCTACAGCTCTTCATGTACTTCCCCAGCAACTCTAGATGGCAAGAACAGCTTTTACAGGCACTCAGCATTTTGAGAAGCTTAGGATTCCTGAAGCCTCAGAGGCAACAAATGCTAGACTTCACAAAGTCAGCAGCCGCTCCTGACAGCTTGTAATTCCCCTCCAACAACAAGGAGCCCGTGCTCCTCCTATCTACAGGCCCATGTTGTGCTGCAATGAGTAGGAAGCCCAGTGGAGCATCCCCCATCCAGGCAACCCTGGTTCCCCGTACCACATGGCCTTTCCCACTCACTCCCTAAGGCAAGACCTCTATTCTTGCAAGGGACGCAAGAGGCAGCAACGCACACTCATAACCATATTCTACGGAACACAAGCACTTGCATGCTCGTAGCCATTACCAGATATCTGTGATATTAGTATCTCATTATACTAACACCTCTTAATTCCACAAAGGGGGCACATAGCCAATCGATGCGCTCCAGAGAGCGCAACACTACTAATCTCAACTTACCCCTTTTTCTTTTCCTTCTCTCGTCTTACCCTTCTCCCCCAGCTGCTGGGTGCAGCTTCACCTCAAGTATTTTTCCTGCAACAGCATTCCCCCAAGGAACACTCCAGTCTCCACGACCAGCCCAAGATCATTCAACTCCTTAAGACAGGTGATGTTGCTGAACCTATTTAGTACAGATAAATTTCTGGTAAACACAGGAAAACAAATAATTACGTGCTCATATAGCTTGTGCTTTGGAGTTCATCAGCTATGCATGTGGCACATCATTCCTATCCACGAGAAGTTAAGTTTCTCATTGTAAATTGTGCCTTTTGAAGAATAGGGATTATTCCCACTACTATAAGGTGCAGAGTAAAGCTCAGAGATACGCTTAGCTTGGCTTTACTAGCAACACAAATCAAACTGCTGAATTTTCTGCTTGATATCAAAGTAAATTCTCAATTTGAATTGCAAAAGCAATAATAACCTTTTTTTGTCATCTGCTAAGATCATCGATTCTTACTTAAAACATCCAGTTCTCCCTCGCTAGACCTTTACTCTGGAAAACTATACGAAGTCGACACAGCGAAACTACAAAGTCAGTTTTATTTCATCTTGCTCTCCGCCTGTCTCAGATTTCACCCCAAATATGAAATACGCATAAGAGCATACGTTAAAAAAAAAAAAAAAAAAAAAGTCAAGAGTCGGGACTGGCAGAGCCCCACAGGCTGCAAGAGAGTGGCCCGGAGCAGCCGCGCTCCCATCAGCCGTCCGGACGGGGACATTTGCGGCTGGCAAACGGCTCCCACGGGATTCCGCGGCGCCGGCGAGGTGGCCCGAACCGACCCGGACCGTGCCACGGGCTCGCGAGGCGGCGGGGCCAGCGGGACTCCCCCTCACCTGACCGGAGCCAGGAGAGAAGCCGCTAAACGGCGCCGACGCTCCCCGAGCCGCACCGCCTCCCGAGGCCGGGGGGGAGCGAGGTGTGTCCGCAGCCGCCTCCGCCCGCCGGCACCAACACCGCGGCCGGGACGCGGGACGCCGCCGGGGCAGCGGCTCCCTCTCTCCGCACTGCGTGCGTGCGGCCCCTCGCTACCGCACCCGCACACCCACCCTCCGCGGCGGCGGGGGGGGAGAAGTCGCTACAAACTCCCGACGCCGGAGGAGGCGATGCCGCCCCGGCCCGGCCCCGCGGCGCGTACCTGCAAGCGCTCGGTGGCCGGCTGCCACATGGTGCGCGGCGGCGGGAGGCGCTGCCGAGGGGCACCGCGCGCGGCTCTGCGGGCG